>CM064582.1:28763824-29172316 GCA_032716605.1 Paralithodes platypus
TTACACCTGCCATTTCTCGGCCATAGCATTAAGCTAATTCGGTCGGCGTCACAAAACCTTGGCCATTGTCAACGGGTCCTGGCCTCAGTCCTGGGGGGGTGACTGGCCAACGCACACAAGCACCACACCAGCACTACTCTCACTCTCACTCCATCACCCAACAGTCACTCTGGATTATCTCAATCAACGTTTGAACACTTGTCTAACCTGAATTTGGACTCACCGGATTATGGTTGAATTAGGGCACGATGTGCCCTCGCATCCCTGCCGACCCATTCATCGCGGGCACAACAAAATTGGACTATCGCGTTGGGGTCGGGCAGGAGGATAATAAGGCCTGTCCTGGGCATTCCTTCCCCCTTTCAAACCTCGGTTTTCCCCTCCCCCATCACATTTTGAATTTGTTGCCAATGAAAAGACTGGACACTCCCTATGACCACGCCTACAACAATTAACGCACACACACATGTCACTCGTACCGGCGGCCTACCCACATCTCACAGAGCAATACCGCACAACACGCACACATGTACGCGATGTTCCTAGGCGTACACAGGCCTATGCCTGTGCCTTTCCCCCACCCCTCACCTCTCCCTATCTCTACAGCTGTTCCCCCCCAGCCTCCCCCATTTTTTTTTCCCCCCCGCTCTCCCCGGAATATAGCTAACCCTATAGTATATAATCACAGTCACGGTCTGACCCGTGACACCTTCCTTTTTCTTACGTTTATATCCTGCATCCAATCCAGACCAGACAACCCCATCCTTCCCCACCCCACAAATCATGCTCACTCTCACCATCCCACACTCCAGAACCCAACAGGTGCGTCTCACCTACCCCACACACATCCACACATCCATCTTTAAGCTCTCGCATCAGACACTCTCTCTTGCTAAAATCATTTATGCCATTGGCATTGAAGGCACAGACACGGAGCACGCTTTCCTTCACCCGAACGACGTTTCCCCCACTTTTCTGCTTTGTTCCTCCACCCCCGAGGGGGTCCTGGCTGGCAGCATACCGAGCACAGTTGTTTCCCAGGAGGACTTGGGGCCTGGACATAATGCCTCCAAACAGGGCGCCGGATTGTCAAAAGTATATTAAAAGAAAAACTAAAAACTGATACCAACATCAGTAAAAAAACATACAACACAGTAAAAATGAAAATATTAAGAAGATAGGGAGAACAAAAATATACAGGGGACAACAGAAATATAGTTACAAGGGGGATAATTTTTATAGTGGAAATTAAGAGAGGATTTAAAATTAAAAACAAAGTGTGCTGCTGAAGAAAATAGCACACCCGCCCTCCCCTTTAGTTCCACCGTCAAGCAAAAATAATTTTTTTAGAAATTTAAAAGGGAGGATTAAAATAAGGACGGTGTAATAACGAGGCTACCTCGAGAAGGCGGGGTAGGACTTACTTACCGTAACTAGTCACGGTAAGCTACAGAGGTGCGTTTTAGCAAGACTTTAACCAATACCGTACTTATACGCAGATGACAGGACCTCTAAACCTCATTGGTTACGATACTGCCACTGCGCAAAGCTATGCTGCTGTCACATTTGTTAAATGCTTAATTGTTATGCCCTGTTTTTCTACAGGTTTAACTTGGGTAATGTGAGTTCTGAATGACTGGGTATATAAGGCTGCATGCACAATACAAGGTATGAGGAATAGAGAACACAAAATAAACACACGGTAACACGACACAAGTTCACGTTTATTGACGTAAATAAATAAAGAGTATAGAAAGATAGTAATTCTCGCACAAAACAAATAATAGAAGGGAACTACTAGCATTAGCGGATCTGGATGGAGCCTAGTCTCCCACTTCCAACGTTCAGGTATATCCTTCTGATCACGGGTTTAATTAGCAAGTTTATATTTTACTGGAAGACCTCAATATATTTGTATAATTCAATGTCACTGAGTTGAGCCTCTTACTGGCTGGTTGCGTGCCCAAGTAGCAGCTCACAGTTAGGGTTAGACACGCGTATATTGTAGAACACGGAATCTCTAGTAACCTCATGGGGGTACTGATCTAAGTTTTATATTCTTATGGCAGAAATACGTAGAACACAAATCAGTGGGCGAACGTTAGATATCACTAGAGTTTTAATATCTGAATAAGGTAATTACGAGAGTCAAGGTCGCCTGTTAATTAAAGAGCACTGATCGCTAGTACGTCCCAAATGGAATGGTTAAATATGAATTACACTGGGCAAGGTTTTAGCCACTTTATAGAAAGTTAATAAGTGAGTATCAAGCTAGTACTATAACACTTAGTACTAGCAACATGAATCTTGAATAGTATTGGTAGATCCGGTCCTGGTTATCTTGCTTCCGGTGATGTTGGGGGCTAACGACTGGTTCCTCGGCCGTCCAGATGGTCCAAAATGTAGGAAGTTCTCAAGTCGGATCTCTTGACGATCGTTGCTGGCTACACACTTATATACCCACGAATTTGTGTGAAGGTTATAAGGTGCACGTTAGGACTTATACATGGACAGATGCTTCTATCAGTCTTCTCTGCCACGGAGTCTGCCGGATCTGGAATCTCACTCCGGAACAACACGAGGGCAGAGCTAGAGGTAAACTGCAGGGTAGTGACCACTGGTTGGTGTCTAGCTTTCAACTGATTTGACTGGGGGCAGGAGCTAGATTTATAGGCTCGGTTCTGGACCCTGTAGACAGTAGGGATCTCGAGTCTTATGGACTTAATTGAGCTCTCAATAGATATGGGGACTAGGTAAGATGGTATTTACTGTTGTGGCACAGGGCTATAGGAAGCCTTTATATTTTCATATAACTGAGCCTTAGTAAGAGGTACTATTTTGGCATACTGGAAGTATTTAGGGGAGGGAGACTGGATCTACTTTGCGAGGAGGATGGGGACAGCTGTGATAGGAGCGTCTCTCTTAGATTGTGCAATCTTCATTCTATGGTATAGCTGAGGTGCTAATTTAGTGATCAGAGCATGCAAGAAAGGTAAATGGTTTATTGTGAGTAAATAGAGGTTAGTAAAGGTGTTAGTCATGCATGGTTAGTTCATTGATAGGAAGAATTCCTGTGCTACCTGGCAATGACTCGAAAGTCAAAACAGGGGCCAGGTATACCTCCGCGGGGGTGGGGGTCTCCCTCCTCGGGTGGGCAAAAAGGGGGAGCTGGGCGCCCTCTCTCTGTGATAGTCGTCCGGCGGCTGTGGCTAGGGGCTTGCCATATCACCAGTGTTCGTAATAACCCTCTGTTGGTCCTGATGTGGCGGCGTCTACGCCGTGGGGCCACCTCCCGAGGCTGCCAACCGCGGATGGCTGCCGACCCTCCACAGCCGAAGACAAAATCAACGACCAGTGGAGGAAAACCGGATGCCGGCCGCGGGGAGCAGTTTCGGGAGCCAAACCGTCACAACCATCCCCTGCCCCCTCCCTGGGGGCACGGGTCCTTGGAGCGGCTTCGGTCGCGCCGGGAATTTTCACACCTCTCACACCACACACACACATCACACAGTTTTTCCTACACCGAGAAATGACTCTCCGGCTGTCATTTCTCGAAGACTTCTTCTAGCCGGAGACATTGAGAGCAACCCAGGACCCACGTTCACATACATATGTCCAACTTGCTCAAAACCCATCACTTCGAGTCGCCATACTAAGGGTTCAGTTCTCTGCAATTCATGCGGGAACTGGACCCTCTTCACCTGCACAACACTTGCCTCCAAGAAACACTACACAAACACCTGGACCTGTTCCTCATGCCCCTCCCTCTCCCAGTCAAATCCCTCACCTAAAACCCGTCCACCTCTCCTCCCCAACCCACCTAACCTTCCCATATCATCCACTCCCCCCCCTAAAACCCGTCCACCTCTCCTCCCTAACCCACCTAACCTTCCCATACCATCCACATCCTCAACTCAACACACCACACCCCATCCTAATCCATTCCAACCCCCATCTCCTGCTCCCCAATCCCCACCCCCACCTCACCCATCCCAACCCCCAGCCCCTCCCTCACCCCCACCCCCACCATCACCCCCACCCCCACCCCCACCCCATCCTCGTGCAGCAGCACCCAACATACATCGTGCACATAACATTAACATTCTTCAACTGAACATAGATGGCATCAATACAAAAAACACGAACTCTCACACTTCATCAAACAACACAACATACACATTGCCATCTTACAAGAAACAAAACTCCGCACAACACAAAAAACACCCACATTTCATAATTTCACCACCATCAGACAAGACCGGGCTGTCGGCGGGGGCGGTGGACTCATCACCCTGGTACACAAAGAAATATCATACATAGTAACCAGTGTACAAACCAAATCACTCCTTCCCCCAAATGATAACACAACAGAAATACAGTCAATTAAAATACGCACTGGCAACAACTCCAACATAACCATCATAAACACATACATCCCTCCCCAAACATCCCCTACAGTACCAAATGAATACAGACCACACTTACAACACATCACAAACACCCCACACACCCCACACATCATCCTGGGTGGTGACTTCAACGCCAAGACGTCGGCCTGGTTTGTCGACAACCCCGACACAGACAGAGGGCTGGTACTACAAAACCAAACCGATAACCTCATCATCCTTAACGACATCCATCAACATACCCATATTCCTCACCAAGCCCTCTATAAACCCATCATCTCCAGACATCACCTTTTGCTCCCCAGAACTCGCCCCCACAACATCCTGGAGGGTGGTCAGAACCTTAGGCTCTGACCACCTCCCGATCATTATCACCACCAAAACCAGACTCACCCCAGCTAGCCACAAACACACATACACCAATTATAAAAGAGCTAACTGGGAAGCATTCACAAATGAGACAGAACAACACTTCACAACTCTAAACAGTACACCCATCACTAACATCAACAATGCTGTACACATACTCAATAAAACTATCCAAAACGCTGACAAGAAACACATTCCAAGAGGTAACAGAAAAAGACACAACCCCAACTTCACACCAGAAATTCAAACCTCATCAGACAACGCGACATACTGAAACACTCCCCAGCACCCCACACACAAGACATCACACAACAAATTCAAGCACTCAACACCCAAACTAACAACAAAATACAAGAACAACAAAAACTAAATTGGAATAACTTCCTACAAACACTTGATCACAAAACAAACCCCAAAAAACTATACAAAACACTAAACAGCATCACACTTTCCAACAGCAACACAACACAATCACATGCTGCAATCACAACAACAGACTCTACTCCTTCATGTAAACAACAAGCAAACACTCTCATCAATCACTTTTCACATTGTCAGCCACCTAAAACCTCACAAAGACGACCGACGTGTCATCCGACGTAAGAGACAATTCCCCACAGACCCTGACTATACACCCTTCACCAATCACCAGACAAAGCATATCATCAACAATCTCAAGCACTCACCCGCCTGTGGCCTAGACAACATAAGCAACATACACCTCAGACACCTGGGACCACAAGGCATACAAGCACTCACTAACATATCAAACTACAGCTATTCACACAACATAATACCAGACATTTGGAAGCATGGTATCATCATCACATTCCCCAAACCCAACAAAGACCCCACGCTACCCTCCTCGCACCGCCCCATCACACTCCTTTGCTCCCCCTCCAAAGTCATGGAACGCCTAGTATTACAACTAATTACACCTGACCTACCCCTAGCTCCAACACAACATGGCTTTAGGCCACTGCACTCCACAAACACTCTTCTCACAGACCTTACACAAAGAGCTTTCGACGGCATCAATTCAGCTAGACCACCACACAGATCACTATTAGCCACACTCGACATTAGTAAAGCCTTCGATGCCATCCCCCGCCACAACCTAACAAACAAAATCTACAACACAAACATGCACAACAACACAAAACGGTGGCTGGCCAACTTCCTAGCAGGCAGCTGTGCACACGTATCTTTTGCCGGTCAGTCATCTAAAATCAGAAACTTTCCAAACGGAGTCCCACAAGGATCCGTCCTATCGCCCGCACTCTTCAATCTGTACATGCACGATATAACTACACCCAATACGCCCCAAATAAACTTAGCCTCCTATGCAGATGACATAACACTCACATGCACCACCATGACCCAAAAAGAGCAACAGATCTCCTTCAACCCTATCTCAACACACTACATGGCTGGTGCACTACAAACAGACTTAATCTAGCCCCAGCCAAATCCACCGCAACCCTGCTCACAAGTTGGACAGGAGAACACGAATACATCCCTCAACTCACCATAAACAACACACCGCTAACACATACACACACCCAAAATCCTAGGAGTAACATATGATACTCATATGACATTCAAACAGCACACCACAAACATTAAAAAGAAACTGACACCCAGACTTAACGCCCTCAGGTCACTTGCTCACACAAAATTTGGACACAACAAAAAACTACCACCACAGTATATAAACAATACATAAGATCAGTGATGGAATACGCAAGCCCAGCCTGGGCTTCTAACCTAGCTGAAACACATCATAAGACCTTACAGACTATTCAAAACAAAGCCCTGAAGATCATTACAGGCTGCACAGCTACTGCACCACAGATCACCTACATCAAGAAACCAAAATCCTCAAAGTCAAAGACCATCTGGACATGAGAGGCACTCAATTCCTGGCAGCAGCCTCCACGAACCAAGACCACCCACTAAACTACATGGCAACACACCCACAGACACCAAGAAATATCAAAAAGAACACCCAGCACACGGTATCACACACAATTATTGTCCTCTCTCCCTCCCTGCCCACCCCGAACCAACTTCCAGAAGCACATCCATACTCATATCTCTCACGATCCATCCACTCACTCACAGACAACACGCAGCTGCATGCACGACCTCCCGAAATCCATCCTTCCGAATCCTCCCTTCCTCGCGAGGACAGAGTCCACCTGGCCAGGCTGAGATGCGGACACCATCCAGCTCTCCTGAGCTATCAGAAGAGACTGGATGACTCCGTTGTCGACACCTGCCCGGGATGTAACACAGCACCCCATACCATTAAACACATCATAGAAGACTGCATTTCACACAACCACTTACGCCAACAACACAACCTACACTCAATGAGAGCTCTGTGCGAAAGCCCGATCGTGGCCATGGCCTTTCTCAGGGACTCGGGGCTGTTCGGCCAGGCAGCTTAGGGAACAACAACAACAACAAACAACCCTCTGTGTATGAGACAGATGTGGGTGTCCTTAATACCAAAACCGAAGGTGCCTTGGCTAGCTGGTTTTACTCGGCTGGTTGTTAATTGTAGGGTTTGCTGGATGTGGTGGAGACTGGGTTGCTAACTCTGCCACATTTATCTGGAAGTATGGCAATAGAAGTTAGTTACTGGCGAGGCGGCTAGCCTCGCACCGACGACCATTGGGTGCAGGGTTGTGAATGGGTTGTAAGAGAATAGATGGCATGCAAGGGGCTAGTAAAGTTCTAATGTTGTTCTGGCCTACTAAGTGAAGGTAGGCTGGATAGGAGTATATATATAAAAGGTTGGAGAGCATTAGCAACGGACAATTCAAGGATCTTCGAGAGGTATGAGAGAGAGGCTAGGTCGGACAAGAGTAGAGAAGTGCGGGGTCTTATAATGAGAGGGGGGGGAGAGTTCAAGGGCTACAGAGAAATTTTGCCCCTAAGGTCCCTGGGCGTGGGGGTGGCATTAGGCTACAATTGATATTGGAGTTTGAAAAGGCAGTAGAATACGTTAGCCAAATGCTACCGGGGAATGCAACTATGGGGTGGTATATGAGTCTGGAAAAGATAGAGTTATGTGATCAGTCCGAGGGGTTATGGATACTATTAGTTGGCCCTGGGAACTGCATTTTCTATTAAATATAAATATACCAACAACAGCGGCAGTTCGGAGGGGTACTTAGTTATTGTTTCGGGGTACTTATGACAGATACTGGTAACCAGGTTATCTTATACAATCTCTGGTTGGGGTAAGAGGTGTAAGACACGAAGTAAATTGGCG
The DNA here is from genome assembly GCA_032716605.1 of Paralithodes platypus. Classification (NCBI taxonomy): domain Eukaryota; kingdom Metazoa; phylum Arthropoda; class Malacostraca; order Decapoda; family Lithodidae; genus Paralithodes; species Paralithodes platypus. The sequence goes on from CM064582.1 coordinate 28,771,883, forward strand.
TAGTGTGGACTGTGGATACGAAGGAGGCAAGGGGAAGACGTATGACAATTGTGGAAAAGTAAATGGAAAAAGGTGAACACAATGGCGGATAAAAATACTTAACCTAAGGATTGCATACATCAATGAACGATGACATTATAGTCGTCGTCCTAATAAGGTGATGAAACCTGGTCGATCTGTACTTGGCACAATACGACACAAGGACAGTGCCGCTATGTCGTATCAATACTGGTGGCAGTTAATATTAGAGACACTTAGTTACTAGAGGAACAATGCAAGGGGGCGACTGAGCACGGGTTACATATATCTATAATAGTCATGGGAAATGATATACAAGGTCTAGGGACAGGCGTGGGTGTTTTAACTTCTAAGATATATAACATCTACTTCTCGGATGTAAGAACATACATAGATATAATTATGGCTGTCTGATGTGTTGGCATTGGCTCAACGTCGGGACAGGGCATGGGTGTTTTTAATATGAATGTATATTCCTGTTCATCATCTTTGTAGTTAGGAGTGTAGGACACGAGGGGGTTAGTGTACGTGAGGTGTGGAAAATGGTCAGTTTAGAAAAGGTAAATGGGTGCGTCCTGGAGCTGTTTAGCCCTGCGGGCTTGGGCCTGTCTGAAATGGCTGGCTCGGTCAGCTGGTCCTTTCGTTCTGTGGACCTTTCTTCCGGGTGTTTCTGTGTGGTGTTCGCTCGTGGCTTCTGTGGTGGGCTTCTTGTTCTGGGGCATTTTATTAATCATCAATCTTGTAATGGAATTTAACCGTGTTGGCTGCGAGTGTCTCGCTATCTATTAACCTTTCTTTTCCCAAGCATACGAATCGATAAACAGACAAAAAATACCTTCAAAGATATTGACATGTCAGTAAAGTTTTTGATAAATATCCAAATGAAAGATTGCTGATTAAAAAAGCAGCTCATGGAATAGGGCGAACTATATTACGTGAATTAGACCATGGCTAATTAGTAGAAAACCAAAAATTAACATTAACAGTAGCCTATACAATCATATTAACATTAACAGTAGCCTATACAATCATATTAACATTAACAGTAGCCTATACAATCATATTAACATTAACAGTAGCCTATACAATCATATTAACATTAACAGTAGCCTATACAATCATATTAACATTAACAGTAGCCTATACAATCATATTAACATTAACAGTAGCCTATACAATCATATTAACATTAACAGTAGCCTATACAATCATATTAACATTAACAGTAGCCTATACAATCATATTAACATTAACAGTAGCCTATACAATCATATAACATTAACAGTGAAGGTTGGGGTCTTACACGATGGTCAGTTTTAGTTCCTCAATTGTTAATTTTTTTACATTAACGACCTTGATTTAGGCATAACTAAAAAGATTGCTAATTTTTCAAATGACACTAAATATAGGTTGAATTAGTGATCCTGATAACGATTCATGCTCTCCAAAAATAATTTGATACACTACCCGAATGGTGTAATACCTTGTCAGTTGATATTTAATGTAGATAAATACATGCAGTTTAGTGAACATTGGGAAATCGACAGAAATTTCAGGATATAAATTTAACAATATTTGTTTCGTCAATAATTACGCACCATATATCTCCCGTATGAGGAGATTCAATAGCTCAATGCATTCTTGTGATGTCCGATTCCATTACCCATCTCCTTACTCAAGGCCAGGGTAGCCAGTAACCACCAGCTATATCTCAGAAGAAAATTAATATATAATGTGTTCACCAATCTGAGTGGTGACAGGGGCAAGACTCAATATCAGTGGTATCTAGATGGCCAAATAACATGGAATTAAGTAACTCAATTATTACAAAAGGTTTGGAAGTCATCGTCAGTCGTGATATGAAACCAAAAAAACAATGCAACATTGTTTGAAATCAGAGTTATTAACAGATGTCTACAGTAGAAGCGTGAATAACAACAAATGTAATTTTAAAATTTCACCCGTCTTTAGTAAGGCTTCACATGGATTATGTTTTTAGTTTTGCTGTCCAGTGTCCATAGATTGATTGGAAGTTACGGTACAAAGAAGAATGGCAAAACAATCCAGAATAATAGAACATTAGAACATCAATAATATTCTAACGCCTGACCACTAAGGCCAAATGACACGGAATTATAGCCAGAATGGGTTAGAACATTTAACAGAAGTAAACGATTATTGAGGTAGTGAATATCATGAAATACATGATATGGTCAGTACAAAAGAAAGGGGACTTGGGAAAACATTAGGCTTGCATAAATTAGAAGTGTAGAGTAAGAGAGGATATGATACAGATGCTTAAGTTGTAAGTGGGATCCACAAAGACGATGTGGAAAACGGACTGCTGCTCCGTGATAAGCATGCAACAGTTTGGTAGATATGTAAAATAGGCTACCGATTGCTACAGTAGGATCAATAACGACAGAAAGCTTTGAAACATAATTAGATAGGCACATGGCTGTGATGTGCTGATTGTCAATGGGATCCGCCATGAATGGACCAGTCCATAGTATAAAGACTAATATTAGTCTTTATACCATGGGCCAGTCAGCCCATGGAGTCAGTCCTCTGAAAAAATCCCTCTTTTATGATTGTTGTTTATGTTAATGTTTATGTAGGCCTAGTGGAATCAGGACGTGTATTTGGCAGTTTATTCAGACTAGCATTATACTATTATATTCAGAGTAGAAAAGGAGACTATTTTATTCAAAGTAGAAAGGGAATATGAAAGTCAGAGGGTAAATATGACATAGTATGTGTCCCTATAATTCCTACAGAACCTCCTTAAGTTGTATAAACCCTCTAATGAAAAGCCCGATTAAACTGACAAAATTAGTCAATCCTAATGGGATTAATGATTATATATTTATTGATCCTCATGATAAACTGGTCTCTCTATTCACCAATGATAGTTTAGGTAAGGTATTATGTATTATATTCGCAAACAAGTTATGTGCATTCACTAAGGGGGGAAGGAAGTAATAGGGGAAGATCTATCCTATATTGCACAGATAGTGGTGGGCGAAGTGGCTAGGATGAGTTACTAAACCGAACGTGGTTGGTTTTTAGGTAAACAACTGATGGTATAGACAGGAGTGGTTAATGTGCATATTATATCAAGTCATGCTAGCTTAATAGTATTTGGACAATATAAGTAAGGCGTTAATTAGTAAGTTAGGGGTATTAGTGGATGAGTAAAGACATTAAGATGTTTTAAAATGCTCGGTTAATATGAAATCAGCGAAGAGTGATATGATGGAAAGTATTACTCTGTATGATGACTATTCTATATATTTTATGCACAATATCAACTAGGACTAACTCACATGCCGTGTGTTCCTAGGCCTCCAACAGCGCAGACTTCGACCCATGCGTGGTTGACCTGAAAGTTTTCTTGTCTGAGAAAATAATTCTTGGTTGGGAGAGAGGTATCCTGACCAGGATTCGAACCCACTCACTCCAGGTATGTTTGGGAGAGTTAGGCACCGTAACCACTCGGGCCATGAGCGGATATAAAGGAAGCAACCTTTATTCTTATTTGAAGAACCCCCGCCAACTCGGCTAAGTGATATAATTTTAATCATCCTGGTACTATTATGGAGCCTCTCTGACAGTATCAAAACAACTCGTGCCCAATAGTCAATGCCCTGGTCAACAAATAGTCGAGCGAAATCAAGTCTGGTTTGTTTGTGCCTCTTGGTTAGCTTTGGTTGACAGCTGGTGATCTATGTTTATATCCCATCTCCTTTAATCTCTTGCGTATAGTTTCTGTAGAAGTTTGAAATTGCAAATGTTGCTTTGCTACCTCGGCGTTGGAGAATAACCATATAGCCTCCTGTTTAATTTATTGGTCCTGTTATGACGTGGTTTTCCGCTTAGCTCCACTTCTATGTTGGTCTGTCATTTGTCATTTGTCATTCCCACCTTTTTTGCCACCGGTAAATGTTCCGACACCTCACTCTCGCTCATCCCAACCATACAGCGTTCAGCAATCTTGCTGAATGGATGACTAGGTGTGATGTGGGTAAGAGAGTATTGAGGATTTTCTGATCACCTCAGTTTCCAATAATTACAGCTTCACGTTTTTTTTTTTTTTTTTTTTTTTTTACCGAAAAAAGTTAATCTGGTAATATATTGCGTGAAGTGTTAATGCATGGTTGGAGTGGCTGTAGATATGCATGTAATCTGTAATCAGCCAATTGCCGATATCTGAATTTTGAGTGTTTGGTTGACCTGTACGGTAATAGACCACCAACACTGAAAAAGACGTCGTAAGTGGCCTCTTATTCCAGAGGCCTATTTATACTGCTAGGTCAAGAGAGGCACATTGTGTAAGAAGAATTGCCAAAATGTTTCTTTCCCGCCTGTGAATGGAACCCGTGTCCTTTTGGCTGTGAACCAAGTGCGCTAACCAAGATGCTACGGACCACTATGTGTGTGTGTGTGTGTGTGTGTGATTCTGTAAATTAGAACTTAAATTATATACCCGATAAACTAAATAATGCTTAGTTATACTCCCATATTTTTCCATAGTAGACAGAATTTCATCGAAGTTAGATTCTAAAATCATGATACGGTAACGATAATGTTCTATATTCTAATAGTATCTCATAGAAACAGTAAGAACTTTAGCTGTATATTAATACACGTTCTTATCATTAATAATATTACCTGATGCAGATGTTACAAATAGAACTACTCGTATAACCCAGCACTGCAAGATGATGCAGATTATAACATACCTGTATTATTTAAAGTGTTAATTAGATAAAAGAACACAATTATTTACACCTCATTGTTTTATCAGGGAAATCAGCGTAGAATGTGGGTTTATAACACTGAACTTTGCCTTCTGTTTGTGTGTGTTTGTGAGTGTGTGTGTGTGTGTGTTAATATACAAATAGTGTAGCGTGAAAATCGATTGATATTAACCTCAGAGAGAGAGAGAGAGCCTTCTAATATGATACAAACAAATAATGATAGCAATATTGTCATATGTAGCGCCCAACGTGTGCAAGTACTGTGTGCCCTGGCTGTGGTAGTGTAGGCGGTGGGGGCTGCCTAGACACCACGGGTCTCTGCTAGACAGGACCACACAGGCTTGGGACGGGAGTGCAAACTAGACAGGTGCCACGTACCTAATTTTGTCGCAAAACTTAGTTGGGCTACTGTACAATGCATATGTGATAATAAATATTATTTGTACAAAAGTTAATAGTGAGTAACTTCTAAAGATATAACCATAAGGGATCTTGACCGAGTACCACAGATAATACATCCTGAATTGTAATGTGTACTCTGCTGCAGGTACTTCATACAACTTAACATTAATGAGTAAGAAAATCAGACAACATTTGTCGTAGGCCTATTACATACATTTGGTTTACTAAAACTCAAGAATATTTTTAAGATACATGTTATGCCCTGTTTTTATGCAGGATTAACTTGGTATAGGTGGGTTCTACAAGATTGGGTTATAGGATTTCATGCACAACACACAATGGAATCAACAGAGAACATAGATAATATCGAAGTAATGGTTTATCATGCAACTTACTCTCCAAAAACACTAGGTAGAATAATGGTTATATGTGCACTAGAAACAATGGTAAATTGAATAAGTCAGATGCGTACTTTGGACTTTTATAATCTCTAGCACTTCTCGCGGATTTGGATAGAGGTTCACTTCCCACTTCCAACGTTCAGGTATTATGCTTCTGATCACATTACTTCAATGATACGTAGGGTACACGAATTTCACAGGTTAGGTACCTCGTTTTGTTAACTCTCTGGTAATATGACTCGTAATCAAAGATGAAAGTTAAAGTAATATAGTTATTTCTGAAGAATTAACGTAAAAGGATAACCGTAGAACTGGTCTAGTATGGTCAAATGTCTAGGTAATACTTAAGACCAAAATATCAGTGAGGGGCGAATCAGGTTTCGGGCTAACAGTCACAATCATTTATTTCAGAATTGCTTTCACTCGAACCATAGTCCAATTAGTTAAGACTTATTTCTTTGGCGAGGTTAAACCTGATGGCAAGAATAATTACGGGATCAGTTCGCCTAAGCTAAATTTCACTGATATATATTAATACACACTAGCATAATAATCACTTGCTTCCTAACATCAGAGAAAATTGAGACATAATCGATTACCTGGATGGTTGAGTTAATAGCACCATAGCACTGGTACTTTGAGGATGAACACTGTGATGGAGATTTCCTGGTTATCTTGCGGTAGTGAGGTCGGGGGTTAACAGTTGCTCTGGGGCCGTCCAAGGTGTCTGGGAGTGTAGAAAAGGTATACAGATATGGGTTTCTTGCGTAACCGGTGATGACGCTCCGGTAAGGTTTAAGGAGCGCAAGCGGTTGTACACCTTTTAGTCAACAAATACTGATGAGGCCTACAATCAAGTGTTGCCAAGGAGTTATATTTGCAGAGTCCTCAATTAAGGGTTTCTCGCATAATCCCGTCTAACATAACAAGATCTTTCTGCCTTAGACCAGTTATAAGTTATGATCATTCGTAAACTCAAGTAGAAGAGCGTGCACTACAAGAAGTTTATGAAACAATCAATAATTGGTGAATTTGTTGTTTACCAATATAATATTACTGCCGGTAGTCCCGATCGCAATAAAACATTCGTAAAGGGTTAATTCATTTCCTCACAGAGTTGCACAGATTACGGAATGCCGAAATTATCGTGAATCTTGGGGGGGGGGGGGACACTAGACGTCAACACAGCGCGGCCAGCCGTTGCTTTGAGCTCTAATATTCAACTGCCCGACTTTTCTCTTGGTGTCGTATTTATAGACTTGGTCAAAGAAGCTGTATGAATGCTCAAGAAGTATTGGATGTCGGGGCTAGAAGTAGTTAATTTATTTTGGTTGCTTAGGGGGGGTCGTGAGGGGGGTCTCTAATGCGGCGTTAAGTAACTTGTAATCTGATTTATGATCGTGAATATCTTGACTCTAGTATGAGGTACTATTTGAGTTGGTTATGCAGGATTTGGAGAAGGTTTAGGCACTACTTTGCTGGGCGCCATACGTGCCCAGGCTGGGAGGTATTATTCATCAACTCACCTAAGTATCCTTCTCTGGTCTAGCTGACATGCTATTCGAAATCTAGGATGGGATAAGGAAGATTTTGGTTTTGGGTAAGGATGGGATAGGATGGAATTTGGATAGATATTTAGATGGTTAGTTCATAACCTGTTGGAAACTCACCTGGTGTCTGGCAAGAATTTGTTGGCTACGTGTGGGTCATGGTGAACGTCCGCGGGGGCTGGGGGTCTCCTTGGGGTCGGGGGTCATGCCGCTCCATAAATAAGTATATATGGGGTTCTTTACGCTAATGGGGTTGACATATGCTGTGGGAGGGTTAGGAGGGATACTCCTAGTATTGGTTGATCATGGACTCTAGTTTTTACCTACTAGGATCACTCGTGGGGCTCATGAATAGTGGTTTTCGTGAAAGTGCAAGTCAGGCGGAATCGTACAGTTTTTAGGGGGCGAGAGGCGGCTGTTCTAGCCTCGCGCCGTCCGTCGTCCTGGTTCAGGCTGCAGGTTGGGCTAGCAAGTTAGAGGATAGTTAATGGCAGGCACGTGCAGAGGGGGGGTGCCCAAGCACCTGCCCCTTTTGCCTCATGTCTTAAAAGTGCCCTTTTGCCTGGGCTGTAGCATCTTTACTTTATCAGCGATTTTCCTATGGCCTGCGAAAATATGCCAAATATATTATGTGGCCCTCCCACTAAGAAGCATTACTGTCACTGAAGAGCATTAGCTTTGATTTTTGTATTTGTCTTGAGATCACCACTACACTTATAGAGACACTACATATGCTTCTGAAACTGAAATTGAAATTGTGAGGATAGTCCTCACTAAGGGGTGAATGGAAGATTTTGAGTGGGGAAGACAAAGATAGACAAGTGAAAAGTCTGAGAACTGAAAGATAGTGGGCTTACCACTTCGCTGTTTTTCATACTTATTTTTGATAAGGTACAAACATCCATGCCATGAACAATATATGTTTCTAGGGTTGCTAATTTAAAGTCTTCAAAAATTTTTGAGACCGCCTGACAGGCTCAGGTTATTGACTTCATTTATTTTTAACACCATCACCAATGGTTAGCTCTGCTATTCTTAAATCTAATCACCCACCCACAGCCACAATAACTTCCTCCCACGGTCTGAGCTGTTCCATCACGGTGGGTCCCCTGTCTGGGGCCCACCGTAGTAGGCCCCAGGCAAGAGTTCCACCATGCACACCCTGACAATATGATCCCTCATTCACCTGTTCTAATTATGTGCCCGAGACTGCATCTATATTTCAAATATAGAAATACATATGCATCTAATGCATTACAGTAGAAAGACCTCGATTTGGCAACATCCTACACAATTGTAGATGAAGTTCTACAAAACTTAAGAATTTTAAGAAATTAAGAGAAGTTCTAGTAGGTTTTTAGAAGTGCCAAAGAAAAAGCTGGATCCATCTGTGATTCCTGGGCAAGGTAGGAGAAAAAAATATCTCTGAACGATACATGTATAGTGCCACTTTTGACACTGAAGACCATCGATATCAAAATGAGAATGACTACTACCGTGTAAAGATGTTTTACAGTGTGTTTTTAGAGTTAAGCACACTTGCACAAGAGCAAAAAAGGTGGTTTAAAAGTTGAGAAAATGCTTTCCTCTGCCTGACAGAACAAGATAACTGGAAATAAACTGAAAGAACAGACAACCTAATCAGTACAAACATTATGTTAGTTCTATGAGATGGAAGAGGTACACAAGTTACAGTCTGAGCTGAGAGAAGATCTATTTGTCATGCTCTTGCCCTCCACGAAACAGTGTTGCTATGATGCTTAACACACTGAAACACACTGAAACACATCATAAGACCTTACAGACTATTCAAAACAAAGCCCTGAATATCATTACAGGCTGCACAGCTACTGCACCCACAGATCACCTACATCAAGAAACCCAAATCCTCAAAGTCAAAGACCATCTGGACATGAGAGGCACTCAATTCCTGGCAGCAGCCTCCACGAACCAAGACCACCCACTAAACTACATGGCAACACACCCACAGACACCAAGAAATATCAAAACAACACCCAGCACACGGTATCACACACAATTATTGTCCTCTCTCCCTCCCTGCCCACCCCGAACCAACTTCCAGAAGCACATCCATACTCATATCTCTCACCGATCCATCCACTCACTCACAGACAACACGCAGCTGCATGCACCTCCCGAAATCCATCCTTCCGAATCCTCCCTTCCTCGCGAGGACAGAGTCCACCTGGCCAGGCTGAGATGCGGACACCATCCAGCTCTCCTGAGCTATGAACGGAAAGACAGTGTGAAAGACCTTGGGGTATTAATGTCTGAAAATATGGGTTTCAAAGTACATAACCAGGTCAAAGTGGCGGCTGCGAAACGTCTAACGGGTTGGATTCTGCGTACTTTTAAAACACGCGGTGAATTGCCTATGATAACGCTCTTCAAATCTCTAGTGCTACCGCGGCTTGAATACTGTAGCGTATTAACATCCCCATACAAAGCAGGTGAAATAAATGACGTAGAGAGTGTACAAAGAAATTTCACTTCCCATATAAGTTCGATAAAACATCTACACTATTGGGAGCGTTTAAGAGCACTGAATCTGTACTCACTGGAACGTAGAAGAGAATGTTACCTAATAATATACACGTGGAAAATCGCAGAGGGTTTAGTACCAAACCTACATACTCCGATAGTCATGAAATTCAGTGATAGGAGAGGCTGGGAATGCGAAATCCCCCGGATGAATAACAGGGGTGCTATGGGCTCTCTGCGAGAGGGCTGGTTATCACACAGAGGCCCACGTCTCTTCAACAAACTCCCAAAGCGAGTAAGAGACATGAGGGACATCTCGTTAGACAACTTCAAGAGAGCCCTAGATGTCGAACTGCAAAAAGTGCCAGACGAGCCCATCCTCGCAAGGGAGCGAGCTGTCGCTTCAAACAGTCTACTGCACCAAATCACCACCCATAACGAGGGGCGTCGCGCTCCTTGGTGCCGCTAGAAGAGTGGCGAACACATCAAAAGGTATCAAAAGGTATCAGAAGAGACTGGATGACTCCGTTGTCGACGCCTGCCCGGGATGTAACACAGCACCCCATACCATTAAACACATCATAGAAGACTGCATTTCACACAACCACTTACGCCAACAACACAATCTACACTCAATGAGAGCTCTGTGGGAAAGCCCGATCGTGGCCATGGCCTTCCTCAGGGACTCGGGGCTGTTCGGCCTGGCAGCTTAGGGAACAACAACAACAACAACAACACACTGAAGGAAAACAATGTCCTGGAGATATTCCCAAATTTGCTTGACCTGGTGAAAACTTATGTCATACAGTCTGTCAAAACTGCAACCATTAACCCACTGAGTACCAGCGACGACAATGTGTCGTCGGTAATGTTTGTTCCCCACAGACCACGACGCACAAGTGTCGTCAGGGTTTAATTACTCCGGTCCTATGGCACCTAGAGGGCTCCGATTTGTATGGGAACTGTGTAAGTATCCCACGCAACCATGCCGATGGTTAAAAACTCTTAAAGTCCAACCGCGTGCACGTGAGCGCGCAAAAACATGGTTTTTGGGTGTTTTTGCCTTCAAATTTTTACTCTTGTAAAATCGACTTTCGGGGGCTCCATAGGATTGATTTGATTTTGTTTTTCCCAGAAACAATAGCAAATGGGTTAGGAATGAAGGACCGCCCCAAAAAAAAAACTATCAAAAAGGTCAAAAAGGGGTTTTGACCTTTTTGATCGTTTTTTTTTTTGGGCGGTCCTTCATTCCTAACCCCTTTGCTATTGTTTCTGGGAAAAACAAAATCAAAACCTGCTGGTCCCTGGTGGTACATTTATTTATAACTAGCTGGGGCTCAGTGGGTTAAAGGCCTTTCTCCAAACTCTAAACTGGTGAAGGCAAAGATGCGCAATAGAAAAATGAAATAGATATCAACCCCATTGAGGTCATCAATATATTCAAAGACATTGCCTACAGAAAGCTTCTCCGGTGAAATGTCATTAATTTACAATGTTAAAATAATCAAGTTTGTGTTGAAGTCATTGGGTGATTACTAAATGTAGCTTATATATGCTGTACTTTTGTTTTCAACTAAATTTACTTATCTTTAAGTTAACTGTTACACTGGCCAGCTTGCCAGAATGTACTCGTACTCGCTAGCGCTCGCCAGGGCAGTGAAATGGGCTATAGTAGTCGTAGAACGATGTTCTTTCTTTCTTAGTGTTCATGTTGTCACAGACAGATCAGTGTTTGCCTTTATTCTTGTCTGTGACACTTGGAAGTATTTTATATCATTGATAGAGTTATAAGATATGTAGTGTGATAGTTGCAAGGAGAGAGAGAGGGAAGAGCGAGGTGGTAGTATGTGTGTGTGTATGTACGTGTCCATTCCTCGCTTGGGTGGGGCCACCTGCTCCCTATTGGATGGCGGGCCTGGCGTGTCATATGACGCCTGCTTTTCATGTGACGTAGTGGCCTGTGATTGGAGGCCGCTATCCTAGCCCGGTGGTGGGGGCACCTTCCCTCTTTTCTCCTCAGAGCTTGGTATGTTGCGCTTGGTCCTAGACGTCCCTCGCATTCTGTCCCCAATCTAACCCTCTTTACTGCTGTTCCTCTCTCTGAACTCCATCTTTCCAATACTTCTTATCTTTATTCAATTATCCATCCCTTCTGGTTCTAGCATACGACTTCCATAGTCGGCCAGTCGTATTACCAGCGCCAGTTCTCACATATATGTTTTGCACTAGCTTTAGGAATTATTAGTCATAGCCACATGGATTCATATTATTGGGTGCTTCTAATTATTTGGTTGTTCTTTATTACTATTTAATGCTAGACAGTGGAGGGATTCTTTGGTCGTTGTCTGAGTTATGTATATGGCAAGTAATAGCCTGTACGACTTCGACGGAGCTAGGTAGCCTGTAACCCTTGTGCATATTTTCCTTTGCGAGCTTAGTAGTATTCAAGCGAAGGGCTTTTGCCTACTCTTGCTTGTATGCTTGCTACCTCATTTTGTTGACCTTTGTGGAGCGCCAGGGTAAGACCAGATACTTGAGATCTGGACTTACCAAGAGAGCCTCCTAGTCACGTAACGTAACATAAGGGAAATCTGTTCAGGGGAGACAGTAGGCTGCGAGCATGCTTGAGCTCTGCCTAGGCTCCCTGTACCTTTTATGCTGCTGCTAGACTTTATTAGTAAGAAAGACAGCATTGTGTTTATTAACTTTAACTGCGTATGCTTTAGCAATTATTCACGTATTGTTTTAGCCTAGGTTGATGTATAGTGCACAACCCAGTTTGGCTGTTACTTTGGCTAAGGAAGTACTGTTTTGAGTGGCTGTTATTAGTACTGTCACAGAGTTGTTGCACTCCCTTGTTTTATATATATGTATCCTACTTTTTGGTGTATTTAAGATACACGCTTTGGTGTCCTGCCCCTGCATTATTTCTGTTCTATATTCGACGAGCATCTTAGAGCATCAGACGTTTTCAGAAGATTCCATATCTGTTTGCTGTAGGACTAGCCTTCAAGTGTTTTCATAGAGCATTGAAGGGTTTAGTGTTGAGTTCAGATTCACACTAAAGTTAACGTAAGCATATAATTCTTTATTTAATCTTGTTATAGTTTATTTAACACCTTACGAGCGGCCTATGCGGTTTATTTATGTGTACCGCACAGCGGGGTGTTTTTAGCCAAAATAGGGCTGTTTACGTGATCATTTTCATGCCTAAATAAGACCCAGAACGTAAAACAAGTACCTATCCCTGAAAGGGCATAAACAGAGCTTTCGAATGACACCATAACGATCCTTGTATGATGGATAGTTTTCTTGCAATAACCGTGCAACGCGAGTGCAAAAAGCAGGTAATTCGGTACTTTCAGTACATAATTGAGTATGTAGCGAGTGAGAGAGGGAGGAGGGAGCTGAGATTTGTGTCAGTAGGTTCGCCGCGGTGGTCTGGAGCAGTCATACGCTCGTTAGTCTCCTGCCACCACTTGTCTCTCTCTCTCAGCCACATTACGTGCTGAAATTGCCACTCGAGTTATGTCGAGCGCCGCCACATAGTCCAGCTTTATTTAACTCGACTTATGTTGCTCGCCGCTAATTAAGGGTTGAGCATTGTTATTACTTGAGAGCATTTTATTAACGTAAGTACTCCTGTTGTGAGTAGGCTTTGCCGTCACCGGAAAGCCTTTGTAGAAGTACACTTAACCCTAGTTAATTGATACCCCATTATCCAGTAGATTAACTCTGGAGGGTGTAAGTGTTTTGTTCACCGGCTTAATAGTTCGAGGGTTTGGAATTAGCGTACCGTTGTTGCAGATATAGCCTATCTTCTAGTCCAATATTAAGTGCCCTTGTTTATTTCGTTGTGCCGGTCGTAAGAAATGGCGACCTTAGTCCAGTATATAGTGAACTGAATTTTGCATTTTTTTTTTGGAGAAATCTTATTGCCATTTGGGGTTGAATTTATTTCTCGCAGTATTGGCAGTGGACATTGTTTTGAGGATATATGGAACTTGTTGGAGTTTATTGGTGACCTAGTATTGAACTTAAAAACATCTTCGAATATTTGTTGTGAATAAAGCTACGCGAGAGTTTGGCTACTTTTGTCTTGACTTGGGAATATTTTTTGTTGACTCCATCATGTCACTGGACGGGTCTGAGCATAGTGAGGGCACAGTGCGAGAGACAGGCGAGGAGGTGGAGAAGGTGGAGTTGGTTAACGGCGTTCGGGTGGTGAACGATGAGGAGGATGCTCGGAGGTTTTTGGAGGAGCCTGTGTCGGCGGACCGGGTGTCGGGGTGGACCGGTACGGACTGCAGTGTATAGCCACGGTCTTAGGGTTTTCTGGTACTAGCGGTTTGTCGAGAAGTGAGCTGGTTACCTGTGTGCTGGGTTGGGTGCATGGGGTTTCGGGTGGAGCGGGAGCTAGGGCACCTTCGTCCCAGCCCCCATTCCACTCAACTCCTATCATGGCGCCCCCTCGGGGTCCGGAGCCGAGTACGTTCCCGCAGGCCGATGTCCGCTGGCGGTTGGGTATGCCTCTAGGTGACTCACAGGGTGGGTCCCCGGTAGTAGCACCCCATCTTCAAAGTTTGTCTCCCGAGATGTTGTTCTAGCTCGAGCTCGTCAAACTCGAGCAGCGGAAGCATGAGGCTGAGCTCGAGCAGCGAGCAGCGAGAGGCTGAGCTCAGGCAGAAGCAGCAGCAGCAGCGAGAGGCTGAGCTCAAGTATGAGTCTGCAAGGTATTGTGCCGATGTTGACCTAGAGAAAACTTGTGTAGAGGTGACGAGGAACCGGGTCGTCCAGGGGGGTCGACCCCATGACCAGTCCCTGTCGCATCTACTAAAGTTGGTTCCAGTGTTTGATGAGTCAGGAGTTACAGAATTCTTTCTCCATTTTGAGAAAAAGTGCCGGGTTTACCAATGGCCCGAGGAGAAGTGGACAGCCCTTGTTTCTTCACGATTGACGGGGAAAGCACTCAAGGCGTACGATGCTTTACCCCTAGAGTCTTGTATTGACTACGAGGTGTTGAAAGACGCTGTCCTGAGGGCGTATGAGTTGCAGCCAGAGACCTATAGGCTGAAGTTTAGGGCTGTTCCTAAGCGAAAGGAGAGTACTTTCCAGGAGCATGCCAGAGAATTGTCAGATGCATTTGAACATTGGTTGAGGTCGGAGAAAGCAACTACTTTTGATGCGGTGAAGCAATTAGTGTTGTTAGAGCAATTCTTCAAATGTACTGGCAGTGACTTGACTCTTAACCTGAAAGAAAAGCAACCTAAGACTCTGCAGGAGGCGGCTGAGCTGGCTGACCTCAGGTTGTCATTGATTCGTGGGTGCGGGTCTGCACAGAGAGCTGAGGCAGGTAACCAGGGGCGTACCACTCCACCCCCCCGAATTAATGACACAACTAATTGCACATTTAAGAGTACTGGTGCCAATTTTGATCCCAAGTCGAAACCCTTCCCGTTAAAGAAAGGCCAGGGCCCTTCCTCACCTCAAAGGAAGTCCAAGAGTGAAGTGGAGTGTTTCAAGTGTCATGAGAAGGGGCATATTGCGCGCTCATGTCCGAGCACACCGCCTACAGCAGTGGTGTCACTAGTGAGCAACATCGGTGTGTCTTTGAGGTCTTCTGCGTTTGCCCGGGGTAAAATGTCGGTTGCGAAGTCACAGTCGGTGCAGAAGCAGCAGGAGGGCTCGTCACCCGTCCGAGATGCCTTTTGCGGTCATAGGGGGCACGGCACTGTGAGGTGGGCTGGTGTGGAGCATAGGCTTGAGTTGCTGCGTGATACGGGCGCTTCCCAGACACTTATTAAGAACTTCACTGGCAAGCCTACTAACACGGCTCAGGTTGTGGTGGTTCAAGGTATCAATGTCTTACCCGCTGGTCAGAATGAAGCTTGAGGTGGACGGTGTGACACGGGAGTTGGATGTGGGTGTTGTGGAGAAATTGCCAGTTGAGGGGGTCGACCTCCTTCTCGGTAATGACTTTGCGGTGCCTACTTCCGAGGTTCCACCCTTAGTCGTTGCCGAGAGGGCGGCCGACACGAGTAGGGAGGGGTAAGAATCAGAATCAGAATATTTATTTTTCCATTTTACAATGGTTCTTCACATAACACATTAAAAATATTAGAACATATACTGTACATAATTATATTTACAATAAGAAACATCTCTAGTATGTTGCTATGGACAGTCTTCAATATCTATAAAAAAAAATACAGTTACAGTATTATTAAATGTTTTGTTTATAGATCCATTTCATGTTTCAGAATATAATCTTTTAATATATGCTTAAACGTGTTTAGGTTATTTGTGTCCTCTACTGATCTCGGCAACCTATTCCATATTTTAGGACCTGCTACCAAAAGCGATCGTTCACCATAAAAGGTGTTTGTTCTCTGTACATATAGATGGTTTTGCTGTCTTGTGTTACTATTTATGATTTCATTAACAATAGGAAAGTGTATTAGCCAGTTTGGAATTAGCTTATGCCTTTCTTATACACCGCATTAGCTGTATCATATATATTTTTGCTTTATTTTTAGCCACTCTAATTCCTTTATTATCGGAGTTACATGGTCGTATTTTTTTGCTCCACCCACTACTACCTTTGCAGCAAAATTCTGCATTTTTTGTGCAGTATTTAATATAGTGCAATTAGTTGAACCCCATATCATTATGCAATAATTTATCAAACTTAAAATTAGCGATTGAATCACAATGACCCTAGTAGCTTTGTCAAAATTACCTTTTATACGATTCACATACATCAACGTTCTTATGACTTTCTTGTTCAGTTCACTTGTGTGTTTGTTGAAAAGCATGTTACAATCTATATGTAGACCTAAATTTGTTACATGTGTACAAGGTATAATTTTATGATCATCGAGTTGTATACATACATTTGAAGGTATTTGGGATAAAAGTTGTCTAGTGCCAAGGAAAATGCATTGAGTTTTATTTGCATTCAACATAAGACCATTTCTCTGGAAATATTGTTTCACTATTTTGAGTGTATTTTCTTGAGTGCAAGAGGGGCTCAAGAGGTGCCAGACGCAGCAGATGGCGTGTGCTGTCACCAGATCTCAGTCCGCTCAGGTGTCACAGCCTAGTACCCAGGTTTCAGACCAGCAGAGGAAGGGTCGGAAGGAGAAAGTCAAGGCTGGTGGTCGGGTTGAGAGTTTGGACCCAGCGACACTCCTTGGTGACTCGGTACTTGTACCAATTTTGAGCTCCGGAGTGGCCCCAGAACCTGTCCCCCCTAGTGACATGGTAGGGCGTGATGGCACTCCACGACAGAGTAGTTCCCAGGTGCAACTAGAAGATCCTAGTCTTGAGAGTTGTGGGAACGGGGCTATTGAACTCGATGAGGACGGGGAAGCATGTCATGTGAACCTGTTGAAGGAGTTTGTGAGGCGCCCACCTGAGCAGCCTACTGTCCCTGTGTTGGTCTGCAGCGGCCAAGGTGGAGAAGGGGGGGGGGCCAGTGAGGCACAGGTGGTGGAAAGTTGGGATTGTCATGTCTCGGCGGATCAGTGGGCGGGGAACACGAGTCAGGTGGCTGTGGAAGCGCTTGAGCACCTGCCTGAGCAACAGTGTGCAGCGATCCAGCACCTGGTCGGTTCATACCCCACTGTTTTTGCCGAGCACCCAGGCCTCACAACTCATGCGGTGCACGATGTTCCGCTGGCAGGTCACTTGGGTGTGAGTAAACCGTTGGCCTCGTTGTTTCAGTTGTTCAAGGTGGGCGACGAGGCTTTGGCATGGGCGTCAGGTCAGGGTCGACCCATGGCTGCTAAGGGTGGTGGTCAGTATCAGGACATTAAGCAGATTGGTGAGGTTAATTATGGACTAGATACGCCCGATCGTCGCATAGCCTCCCAATGCTGCCCTAGTAAAATGCAACAGCCCTACCATAGACCGACTGTATCTGGCCGTGGCGCTGAAGGCGGCGATGCTGCGCAGGCAGATGTAGTCGCAAGGAATGCGGGGGTGCGCATGTACGGTATCGGCGGGGAAGCATTAGCACTTATGAACTGTGGGAGTGACTGCACAGGTGGTACAGATTGTCCCTCTCATGACCTGGCTGTTTTAGGGACAGAGGTGGAGAAGGAGGGAGACTATAGTTTAGAAACTGCGGTCCCGGCTGGGTTGTGGGAGGGCAATGAGCATGTTGTTAGTCGAGATAAGTTGCAACCTCTTGTTCCTAAGCGCCAAGAGAAATTGTTTACTAGGCTGTGGCAGTACGTCCGCATGCTTGTTGATTCTCCAGGCCTGATGCACGGGGTGGCACCCGACATGGAGGCTGGAGACAGTGCAAGGCTCAAATTGGCTCCCTACCGTATAAATCCTGCTCGACAGCCTGTCGTAAAAGCAGAGCTGGACTACATGTTGGAGAAGGGTCTGAGGGATAAGGGATATCGTGAGTGGTCGTTGCCAGTAACTTTGCAACCTGAGTTAAGTGGCAAGATCCGTGTTTGTGTTGATTGCAAGAGTGTTGGTGCATCATCCCTGACAGACGCCTATACCTTACCCAGAGTTGACGACCGCATAGACCGGATCGGGGCTGCCTCATTTATCACTAAGGTGGAAATAGTGAAAGGTTATTGGCAGGTTCCGTTGCCGGAGAGAGCGAAGAGAAGTGCCACTCTTGTGATGGACTGGGCAGTTTATCAGTGTCAGATGTTGTTTTGCTGCCGGAACACAAGTTGGATGTGTGGCATGTTAAGGGCACTGATAATGTTCTGGCTGATTGTTTGTCACGGGAGGGTATGTTTTAAGGAGCACCCTCGCCGTTCAGTCAGTGTTGGTTTGAGTGGAGAAAAATTAGGCTTGCCCCTGTAGTGCAAAGCCGCCAAAAACACTATTAAAATAATACAAAAACCTCACATAAAAACTCTTTCTTTTGATAGTATATAAGTGCAGTATGTTACAGCAAGAATCTAAGACATTCTGAGTGTTTGTTCTTAGTAGGCTAGGCTTGGTGAAGCTTGCTCGTTGAGCGTAATATTGTTAAGTGATACTATTATTTTGGGGAAGTGTTGTGTAGATTTGTTTTATATATAAAAAAGTGTTTTTATGTTTGTGATTGTGCCTTGTTTTTCACAACTTGGGGAGTAGCTGGGTGATGCAGGGTTGGTGGGCATTCTGTCTGGTCAGATGTGGTGTTTACCTGAGGTTAAAACGTCCCACATCTTGGGCGGGGTGTTACGCTGGCCAGCCTGCCAGAATGTACTCGTACTCGCTAGCGCTCGCCAGGGCAGTGAAATGGGCTATAGTAGTCGTAGAACGATGTTCTTTCTTTGTTAGTGTTCATGTTGTCACAGACAGATCAGTGTTTGCCTTTATTCTTGTCTGTGACACTTGGAAGTATTTTATATCATTGATAGAGTTATAAGATATGTAGTGTGATAGTTGCACGGAGAGAGAGAGGAAAGAGCGAGGTGGTAGTATGTGTGTGTGTATGTACGTGTGCATTCCTCGCTTGGGTGGGGCCACCCGCTCCCTATTGGACGGCGGGCCTGGCGTGTCATATGACGCCTTCTTTTCATGTGACGTAGTGGCCTGTGATTGGAGGCCGCTATCCTAGCCCGGTGGTGGGGGCACCTTCCCTCTTCTCTCCTCAGAGCTTGGTATGTTGCGCTTGGTCCTAGACGTCCCTCGCATTCTGTCCCCAATCTAACCCTCTTTACTGCTGTTCCTCTCTCTGAACTCCATCTTTCCAATACTTCTTATCTTTATTCAATTATCCATCCCTTCTGGTTCTAGCATACGACTTCCATAGTCGGCCAGTCGTATTACCAGCGCCAGTTCTCACATATATGTTTTGCACTAGCTTTAGGAATTATTAGTCATAGCCACATGGATTCATATTATTGGGTGCTTCTAATTATTTGGTTGTTCTTTATTACTATTTAATGCTAGACAGTGGAGGGATTCTTTGGTCGTTGTCTGAGTTATGTATATGGCAAGTAATAGCCTGTACGACTTCGACGGAGCTAGGTAGCCTGTAACCCTTGTGCATATTTTCCTTTGCGAGCTTAGTAGTATTCAAGCGAAGGGCTTTTGCCTACTCTTGCTTGTATGCTTGCTACCTCATTTTCTTGACCTTTGTGGAGCGCCAGGGTAAGACCAGATACTTGAGATCTGGACTTACCAAGAGAGCCTCCTAGTCACTTAACGTAACATAAGGGAAATCTGTTCAGGGGAGACAGTAGGCTACGAGCATGCTTGAGCTCTGCCTAGGCTCCCTGTACCTTTTATGCCGCTGCTAGACTTTATTAGTAAGAAAGACAGCATTGTGTTTATTAACTTTAACTGCGTATGCTTTAGCAATTATTCACGTATTGTTTTAGCCTAGGTTGATGCATAGTGCACAACCCTGTTTGGCTGTTACTTTGGCTAAGGAAGTACTGTTTTGAGTGGCTGTTATTAGTACTGTCACAGAGTTGTTGCACTCCCTTGTTTTATACATATGTATCCTACTTTTTGGTGTATTTAAGATACACGCTTTGGTGTCCTGCCCCTGCATTATTTCTGTTCTATATTCGACGAGCATCTTAGAGCATCAGACGTTTTCAGAAGATTCCATATCTGTTTGCTGTAGGACTAGCCTTCAAGTGTTTTCATAGAGCATTGAAGGGTTTAGTGTTGAGTTCAGATTCACACTAAAGTTAACGTAAGCATATAATTCTTTATTTAATCTTGTTATAGTTTATTTAAGCATTGTTATTACTTGAGAGCATTTTATTAACGTAAGTACTCCAGTTGTGAGTAGGCTTTGCCGTCACCGGAAAGCCTTTGTAGAAGTACACTTAACCCTAGTTAATTGATACCCCATTATCCAGTAGATTAACTCTGGAGGGTGTAAGTGTTTTGTTCACCGGCTTAATAGTTCGAGGGTTTGGAATTAGCGTACCGTTGTTGCAGATATAGCCTATCTTCTAGTCCAATATTAAGTGCCCTTGTTTATTTCGTTGTGCCGGTCGTAAGAAATGGCGACCCTAGTCCAGTATATAGTGAACTGAATTTTGCATTTTTTTTTTGGAGAAATCTTATTGCCATTTGGGGTTGAATTTATTTCTCGCAGTATTGGCAGTGGACATTGTTTTGAGGATATATGGAACTTGTTGGAGTTTATTGGTGACCTAGTATTGAACTTAAAAACATCTTCGAATATTTGTTGTGAATAAAGCTACGCGAGAGTTTGGCTATTTTTGTCTTGACTTGGGAATATTTTTTGTTGACTCCATCATGTCACTGGACGGGTCTGAGCATAGTGAGGGCACAGTGCGAGAGACAGGCGAGGAGGTGGAGAAGGTGGAGTTGGTTAACGGCGTTCGGGTGGTGAACGATGAGGAGGATGCTCGGAGGTTTTTGGAGGAGCCTGTGTCGGCGGACCGGGTGTCGGGGTGGACCGGTACGGACTGCAGTGTATAGCCACGGTCTTAGGGTTTTCTGGTACTAGCGGTTTGTCGAGAAGTGAGCTGGTTACCTGTGTGCTGGGTTGGGTGCATGGGGTTTCGGGTGGAGCGGGAGCTGGGGCACCTTCGTCCCAGCCCCCATTCCACTCAACTCCTATCATGGCGCCCCCTCGGGGTCCGGAGCCGAGTACGTTCCCGCAGGCCGATGTCCGCTGGCGGTTGGGTATGCCTCTAGGTGACTCACAGGGTGGGTCCCCGGTAGTAGCACCCCATCTTCAAAGTTTGTCTCCCGAGATGTTGTTCTAGCTCGAGCTCGCCAAACTCGAGCAGCGGAAGCATGAGGCTGAGCTCGAGCAGCGAGAGGCTGAGCTCAGGCAGAAGCAGCAGCAGCGAGAGGCTGAGATCAAGTATGAGTCTGCAAGGTATTGTGCCGATGTTGACCTAGAGAAAACTTGTGTAGAGGTGACGAGGAACCGGGTCGTCCAGGGGGGTCGACCCCATGACCAGTCCCTGTCGCATCTACTAAAGTTGGTTCCAGTGTTTGATGAGTCAGGAGTTACAGAATTCTTTCTCCATTTTGAGAAAAAGTGCCGGGTTTACCAATGGCCCGAGGAGAAGTGGACAGCCCTTGTTTCTTCACGATTGACGGGGAAAGCACTCAAGGCGTACAATGCTTTACCCCTAGAGTCTTGTATTGACTACGAGGTGTTGAAAGAGGCTGTCCTGAGGGCGTATGAGTTGCAGACAGAGACCTATAGGCTGAAGTTTAGGGCTGTTCCTAAGCGAAAGGAGAGTACTTTCCAGGAGCATGCCAGAGAATTGTCAGATGCATTTGAACATTGGTTGAGGTCGGAGAAAGCAACTACTTTTGATGCGGTGAAGCAATTAGTGTTGTTAGAGCAATTCTTCAAATGTACTGGCAGTGACTTGACTCTTAACCTGAAAGAAAAGCAACCTAAGACTCTGCAGGAGGCGGCTGAGCTGGCTGACCTCAGGTTGTCATTGATTCGTGGGTGCGGGTCTGCACAGAGAGCTGAGGCAGGTAACCAGGGGCGTACCACTCCACCCCCCCGAATTAATGACACAACTAATTACACATTTAAGAGTACTGGTGCCAATTTTGATCCCAAGTCGAAACCCTTCCTGTTAAAGAAAGGCCAGGGCCCTTCCTCACCTCAAAGGAAGTCCAAGAGCGAAGTGGAGTGTTTCAAGTGTCATGAGAAGGGGCATATTGCGCGCTCATGTCCGAGCACACCGCCTACAGCAGTGGTGTCACTAGTGAGCAACATCGGTGTGTCTTTGAGGTCTTCTGCGTTTGCCCGGGGTAAAATGTCGGTTGCGAAGTCACAGTCGGTGCAGAAGCAGCAGGAGGGCTCGTCACCCGTCCGAGATGCCTTTTGCGGTCATAGGGGGCACGGCACTGTGAGGTGGGCTGGTGTGGAGCATAGGCTTGAGTTGCTGCGTGATACGGGCGCTTCCCAGACACTTATTAAGAACTTTACTGGCAAGCCTACTAACACGGCTCGGGTTGTGGTGGTTCAAGGTATCAATGTCTTACCCGCTGGTCAGAATGAAGCTTGAGGTGGACGGTGTGACACGGGAGTTGGATGTGGGTGTTGTGGAGAAATTGCCAGTTGAGGGGGTCGACCTCCTTCTCGGTAATGACTTTGCGGTGCCTACTTCCGAGGTTCCACCCTTAGTCGTTGCCGAGAGGGCGGCCGACACGAGTAGGGAGGGGTAAGAATCAGAATCAGAATATTTATTTTTCCATTTTACAATGGTTCTTCACATAAAACATTAAAAAATATTAAAATACATACATTATATATATATATACATATTTACAATAAGAAACATCTCTAGTATGTTGCTATGGACAGTCTTCAATATCTATAAAAAAAATGACAGTTACAGTATTATTAAATTTTTTGTTTATAGATCCATTTCATGTTTCAGAATATAATCTTTTAATATATGCTTAAACGTGTTTAGGTTATTTGTGTCCTCTACTGATCTCGGCAACCTATTCCATATTTTAGGACCTGCTACCAAAAGCGATCGTTCACCATAAAAGGTGTTTGTTCTCTGTACATATAGATGGTTTTGCTGTCTTGTGTTACTATTTATGATTTCATTAACAATAGGAAAGTGTATTAGCCAGTTTGGAATTAGCTTATGCCTTTCTTTATACACCGCAATAGCTGTATCATATATATATTTTTGCTTTATTTTTAGCCACTCTAATTCCTTTATTATCGGAGTTACATGGTCGTATTTTTTTGCTCCACCCACTACTACCTTTGCAGCAAAATTCTGCATTTTTTGTACAGTATTTAATATAGTGCAATTAGTTGAACCCCATATCATTATGCAATAATTTATCAAACTTAAAATTAGCGATTGAATCACAATGACCCTAGTAGCTTTGTCAAAATTACCTTTTATACGATTCACATACATCAACGTTCTTATGACTTTCTTGTTCAGTTCACTTGTGTGTTTGTTGAAAAGCATGTTACAATCTATATGTAGACCTAAATTTGTTACATGTGTACAAGGTATAATTTTATGATCATCGAGTTGTATACATACATTTGAAGGTATTTGGGATAAAAGCTGTCTAGTGCCAAGGAAAATGCATTGAGTTTTATTTGCATTCAACATAAGACCATTTCTCTGGAAATATTGTTTCACTATTTTGAGTGTATTTTCTTGAGTGCAAGAGGGGCTCGAGAGGTGCCAGACGCAGCAGATGGCGTGTGCTGTCACCAGATCTCAGTCCGCTCAGGTGTCACAGCCTAGTACCCAGGTTTCAGACCAGCAGAGGAAGGGTCGGAAGGAGAAAGTCAAGGCTGGTGGTCGGGTTGAGAGTTTGGACCCAGCGACACTCCTTGGTGACTCGGTACTTGTACCAATTTTGAGCTCCGGAGTGGCCCCAGAACCTGTCCCCCCTAGTGACATGGTAGGGCGTGATGGCACTCCGCGACAGAGTAGTTCCCAGGTGCAACTAGAAGATCCTAGTCTTGAGAGTTGTGGGAACGGGGCTATTGAACTCGATGAGGACGGGGAAGCATGTCATGTGAACCTGTTGAAGGAGTTTGTGAGGCGCCCACCTGAGCAGCCTACTGTCCCTGTGTTGGTCTGCAGCGGCCAAGGTGGAGAAGGAGAGGGGGGCAGTGAGGCACAGGTGGTGGAAAGTTGGGATTGTCATGTCTCGGCGGATCAGTGGGCGGGGAACACGAGTCAGGTGGCTGTGGAAGCGCTTGAGCACCTGCCTGAGCAACAGTGTGCAGCGATCCAGCACCTGGTCGGTTCATACCCCACTGTTTTTGCCGAGCACCCAGGCCTCACAACTCATGCGGTGCACGATGTTCCGCTGGCAGGTCACTTGGGTGTGAGTAAACCGTTGGCCTCGTTGTTTCAGTTGTTCAAGGTGGGCGACGAGGCTTTGGCATGGGCGTCAGGTCAGGGTCGACCCATGGCTGCTAAGGGTGGTGGTCAGTATCAGGACATTAAGCAGATTGGTGAGGTTAATTATGGACTAGATACGCCCGATCGTCGCATAGCCTCCCAATGCTGCCCTAGTAAAATGCAACAGCCCTACCATAGACCGACTGTATCTGGCCGTGGCGCTGAAGGCGGTGATGCTGCGCAGGCAGATGTAGTCGCAAGGAATGCGGGGGTGCGCATGTACGGTATCGGCGGGGAAGCATTAGCACTTATGAACTGTGGGAGTGACTGCACAGGTGGTACAGATTGTCCCTCTCATGACCTGGCTGTTTTAGGGACAGAGGTGGAGAAGGAGGGAGACTATAGTTTAGAAACTGCGGTCCCGGCTGGGTTGTGGGAGGGCAATGAGCATGTTGTTAGTCGAGATAAGTTGCAACCTCTTGTTCCTAAGCGCCAAGAGAAATTGTTTACTAGGCTGTGGCAGTACGTCCGCATGCTTGTTTATTCTCCAGGCCTGATGCACGGGGTGGCACCCGACATGGAGGCTGGAGACAGTGCAAGGCTCAAATTGGCTCCCTACCGTATAAATCCTGCTCGACAGCCTGTCGTAAAAGCAGAGCTGGACTACATGTTGGAGAAGGGTCTGAGGGATAAGGGATATTGTGAGTGGTCGTTGCCAGTAACTTTGCAACCTGAGTTAAGTGGCAAGATCCGTGTTTGTGTTGATTGCAAGAGTGTTGGTGCATCATCCCTGACAGACGCCTATACCTTACCCAGAGTTGACGACCCCATAGACCGGATCGGGGCTGCCTCGTTTATCACTAAGGTGGAAATAGTGAAAGGTTATTGGCAGGTTCCGTTGCCGGAGAGAGCGAAGAGAAGTGCCAGTCTTGTGATGGACTGGGCAGTTTATCAGTGTCAGATGTTGTTTTGCTGCCGGAACACAAGTTGGATGTGTGGCATGTTAAGGGCACTGATAATGTTCTGGCTGATTGTTTGTCACGGGAGGGTATGTTTTAAGGAGCACCCTCGCCGTTCAGTCAGTGTTGGTTTGAGTGGAGAAAAATTAGGCTTGCCCCTGTAGTGCAAAGCCGCCAAAAACACTATTAAAATAATACAAAAACCTCACATAAAAACTCTTTCTTTTGATAGTATATAAGTGCAGTATGTTACAGCAAGAATCTAAGACATTCTGAGTGTTTGTTCTTAGTAGGCTAGGCTTGGTGAAGCTTGCTCGTTGAGCGTAATATTGTTAAGTGATACTATTATTTTGGGGAAGTGTTGTGTAGATTTGTTTTATATATAAAAAAGTGTTTTTATGTTTGTGATTGTGCCTTGTTTTTCACAACTTGGGGAGTAGCTGGGTGATGCAGGGTTGGTGGGCATTCTGTCTGGTCAGATGTGGTGTTTACCTGAGGTTAAAACGTCCCACATCTTGGGCGGGGTGTTACGCTGGCCAGCCTGCCAGAATGTACTCGTACTCGCTAGCGCTCGCCAGGGCAGTGAAATGGGCTATAGTAGTCGTAGAACGATGTTCTTTCTTTGTTAGTGTTCATGTTGTCACAGACAGATCAGTGTTTGCCTTTATTCTTGTCTGTGACACTTGGAAGTATTTTATATCATTGATAGAGTTATAAGATATGTAGTGTGATAGTTGCAAGGAGAGAGAGAGGAAAGAGCGAGGTGGTAGTATGTGTGTGTGTATGTACGTGTGCATTCCTCGCTTGGGTGGGGCCACCCGCTCCCTATTGGACGGCGGGCCTGGCGTGTCATATGACGCCTTCTTTTCATGTGACGTAGTGGCCTGTGATTGGAGGCCGCTATCCTAGCCCGGTGGTGGGGGCACCTTCCCTCTTCTCTCCTCAGAGCTTGGTATGTTGCGCTTGGTCCTAGACGTCCCTCGCATTCTGTCCCCAATCTAACCCTCTTTAGTGCTGTTCCTCTCTCTGAACTCCTTCTTTCCAATACTTCTTATCTTTATTCAATTATCCATCCCTTCTGGTTCTAGCATACGACTTCCATAGTCGGCCAGTCGTATTACCAGCGCCAGTTCTCACATATATGTTTTGCACTAGCTTTAGGAATTATTAGTCATAGCCACATGGATTCATATTATTGGGTGCTTCTAATTATTTGGTTGTTCTTTATTACTATTTAATGCTAGACAGTGGAGGGATTCTTTGGTCGTTGTCTGAGTTATGTATATGGCAAGTAATAGCCTGTACGACTTCGACGGAGCTAGGTAGCCTGTAACCCTTGTGCATATTTTCCTTTGCGAGCTTAGTAGTATTCAAGCGAAGGGCTTTTGCCTACTCTTGCTTGTATGCTTGCTACCTCATTTTCTTGACCTTTGTGGAGCGCCAGGGTAAGACCAGATACTTGAGATCTGGACTTACCAAGAGAGCCTCCTAGTCACTTAACGTAACATAAGGGAAATCTGTTCAGGGGAGACAGTAGGCTACGAGCATGCTTGAGCTCTGCCTAGGCTCCCTGTACCTTTTATGCCGCTGCTAGACTTTATTAGTAAGAAAGACAGCATTGTGTTTATTAACTTTAACTGCGTATGCTTTAGCAATTATTCACGTATTGTTTTAGCCTAGGTTGATGCATAGTGCACAACCCAGTTTGGATGTTACTTTGGCTAAGGAAGTACTGTTTTTGAGTTACTGTTATTAGTACTGTCACAGAGTTGTTGCACTCCCTTGTTTTATATATATGTATCCTACTTTTTGGTGTATTTAAGATACACGCTTTGGTGTCCTGCCCCTGCATTATTTCTGTTCGATATTCGACGAGCATCTTAGAGCATCAGACGTTTTCAGAAGATTCCATATCTGTTTGCTGTAGGACTAGCCTTCAAGTGTTTTCATAGAGCATTGAAGGGTTTAGTGTTGAGTTCAGACTCACACTAAAGTTAATGTAAGCATATAATCCTTTATTAAATCTTGTTATAGTTTATTTAAGCATTGTTATTACTTGAGAGCATTTTATTAACGTAAGTACTCCTGTTGTGAGTAGGCTTTGCCGTCACCGGAAAGCCTTTGTAGAAGTACACTTAACCCTAGTTAATTGACACCCCATTATCCAGTAGATTAACTCTGGAGGGTGTAAGTGTTTTGTTCACCGGCTTAATAGTTCGAGGGTTTGGAATTAGCATACCATTGTTGCAGATATAGCCTATATTCTAGTCCAATATTAAGTGCCCTTGTTTATTTCGTTGTGCCGGTCGTAACATAACATATTATTGATGTGTTTGTTTGATGTCAGTCATACAGAAAGATTTCTCAGGTGTATTATTGTTGCATTGTTTGAACGAATTTGAAAGGATTTTTAAGTGTGTGTATAATTAATTCATTAAATAGTAGCTAGTAAGTGCCCTTTTTTTAACTTTGAGCACCTGCCCGAAACTAGTTCTCTGCACGGCCCTGGCCTGGAGCTTATGGAGCTCAAGTCCTAAATATCCATCGTAATGCTGACAATCGGATGGAAAAACTATGAATGAATGACAGCAATTGGCATGGGGGGCAGGAGTAGTCACGTTTAGAGGTTGTGTTTCACCCCGGATTTGCAAGGAAGTATCTCCGGCACTGATTAATTTGGATTTAGTGGGCAACAGTGCCTCAAATTTGCGGTGATGTTTGGAAACGAAGGAATTGAACAAACATGATCTAGAGGCGCCAGTGTCGATCAATAATCGGACAGGGATGTCCTTAATCTTGGCGAGATGATAAATGGGGGCAATTCTGTCATTGAGGGCGTCCCCCGCCGAGGCCATCGTGGTCGGGGGATATTCTAAAAATCCTGGGGGTCTATTTCCGACTCTTCCAGGATTTCTTCTGTAGCTTCAGGGCTCATGAGGTGAGCAACATCTTCCTGCTCAAAATCCTCGACATCCTCTTCCTCAACAAACTCCTCCTCATTTACTAAAATGCGAGGTTGGTTTGATCGGGGTTTTGCAGAGTCATGAATTTCATGAAGGGCACACTTTGAACTACATGCAGGAAAATCATAGGGGTTTATGACAAGGGTGGGGTTCTTACTTTGATTGACGTTGTAGGCCTTGTTCCTGTTATAGATCCGCCGCAGTGAGTTGGGTTGGAATCGTGGTCTGCTAGGCTGAGGCTTCCCGGAGTGATAGGCTGGCTTGGAGTTGGAGTTTTGTGGATGGCAGTAGAGTTTGTTTCTCTAGGGTTCGCAGCGTTTTGTGGGTGGTTGGTATACCTCTTTATGGCAGCAATTTTCACCGTTTTCGTGGGTTGCACTGCTAGGATTCGACGGATGGTGATTAGGTCCTTTTGTAACCCGACGGGGTCGTGCACAGCGAAATATTCTTTAACTGCTGAGGGCAACACTGAGACTAAGTTGACAAGGATTTGCTGCTCTTGTTGAATTCTAGTTAGGGTTGGAAATGAAGATTTAATATGTTGTGAAATGGTGCTCAACGTTGCATCCAAATCACCTTCGTACTTTGTATCTTGAATACGGGTGTGGGCGACGAAGATGCCCAATGAGGGTTTGATAGCTTCAATAACTATGGGCCTGAATTGGTCCCAAGTGAGTGTAGGGGTTACCTGATATGCGACTAGGGAAACGGCTTTTCCCAAGTGCGTAAGTGATACGGCAATTTTCTCTCGATCCGTAGTATATGCCAAATCTAGCACGGGCTTTACAATGTCCATGTATGTTTCTATTCCGTATGGCTCCCCATCGTATTTTGGAATGGGAATGTGAGAACGGGCTGCCATTTTTCGATGTTATTATGTTTCTATTGCTTAACATTTTTTTAATGTAATGAAATCTATCCGAATCAAGAACCACCGCTAGCCGCCAATGTTATGCCCTGTTTTTATGCAGGATTAACTTGGTATAGGTGGGTTCTAAAGGATTGGGTTATAGGATTTCATGCACAGTACACAAATGGAATCAATAGAGGACATAGATAATATCAAAAAGAATGGTTTATAATGCAGCTTTATTCTCCACAACACTAGGCAGAATAATGGTTATATATGCACAAGAAACAATGGTAAATTGGATAAGTCAAATGCGTACTTTGGACTTTTATAATCTCTAGCACTTATCGCGGATTTGGATAGAGACACACTTCCCACTTCCAATGTTCAGGTATTATTCTTCTGATCACAATTACTTCAACGATATGTAGGGTACACGAATCGCACAGGCTAGGTATCTCGTTATGTTAAATCTCTGGTAATCTGACTCGTAATCAAAGATGAATATATAAGTAATATAGTTGTTCCCAAGAAGGTACGTAAAGGGAATAACAGTAGCTAGCTTCACTGGTTTGGTATATGCACTTGTCTAGATAACACTTAAGACAGAATATCAGTGAGGGCGATTCAGGTTTCTGGTTAACCCTTTCAGACTCATATGACGCAGAGGTTGCCAGATTAACAATAAGAAATAGAGTTCTCTCACTCTTATAATTACCTCTCCACAATTTGTTTTCTACCCACAGCTAACTCAAAGACAACTGCAGAGGTGGAAGTAACTAAACTAAAGGTTTATAAATACCCCTGATGGTAACAAAGGCTTTAAAGTATCCCTAATAGGCTAAAAGTCGCGTCATATGTCGGAGAGGGTTAATAATCACTAATCACTTATTTCAGAATTGCTTTCACTCGAGCCGTAGTCCCAATAATGAAGACTTATTTCTTCGGCGAGGTTAAACCTGGTGGCAAGAATAATTACGGGAGTCAGTTTGCCTAGACTTAAATTTACTGATATACTTTAACACACACTATCATAGTAATCACTTTCTTCATAACATCAGAGAAAATTGAGACATAATTGAATACGCTGGATGGTCGAGTTAATAGTATCGTAGCACTGATACTTTGAGAATTAGCACTGTGATGGAGTTTCCTGGTTATCTTGAGTTGGTGATGTCGGGGGTTAACAGCTGCTCTGGGGCCGTCCAAGTTGTCCGGTAGTGTAGAGAAGGTTACAGATGGGTTACTTGTTTAACCGGTGATGAAGTCCCGATATGTTACTCTTGGATGGGGACCTTAACCCTTCCTGCCCGGGCAGCATGTTATAAGGACACCGCGGCAGATCGGCAGGAACCCGGGTGTCCTTACCTGGTCAGTAAGCTTGAAAGCCTATTCAGCTTGGTCTGAACGCCGTGCGTCCGACGCATGTAAACAAAGCCGATCGTTGCGTCACCGCACCTCCGAAAACAATAAGGAGACGTCGGATCAATGTTATTGTTGTGACGTCAGACGAAATTAGTGTCTGAAAAGCTCCGATATTGTCAACATCGCAGAAAAATTCGCTCCACGGAAATCGTCGTCACAACTGAACCAGTTGACTTAGAAAGCTCTACTCAACGCCAGTCTACAGATTGGAAACCGCACTACGTTTAGGGATGCGTGGGAAATTTCTAGTAGTTAAAATAAAAAAAATACGGTAGCCTAGGCCTAGACGTTTTTCGGCCAGATCGCCCGGATACGACCTCCGTCCTTAGGAAAACCTGCCCGGGCCACGAGGGTTAAATACAATGTCTCAGGCACAGGCCGGATTAACAAGGTATCGGACGAATGTAAGATAGTCGGGAAAAGCGACCTTCTTATCTATCTCTGGTCTTTGAAAGAGGTTCAAGGGACTCGGGCGGTTTTGAAACCTTTTAGTTAACAATTATATCTGGGAGACCACTGACAAATGTTACCAAGGAGTTATTCTTGCAGTGTCCTCAATCAAGAGTTTCTCGCATATTCCCTTCTAACATAACAAGATCTTTCTGTCCTAGACCAGTTATGAGTTGAGTATACTAGTGTTTACTATTCTAATTTAGTCACTGTTAGGAGGCGTTTTTCCTGTTGCAACAACCACTAAACTATAACAGAAAACGTACTCGGATGGACGACTATTGAATCTGGGAGTCCAGAATCCTATAGGTCATTCAAGTGGAGTTACTATTACACTCTATGATTGTCTGTAAACCCAAGTAGAAGAGGACACACTACAATGCATTTATAAGACAATCAATAATTGGTAAATTAGTTATTTGCAGATATGATATTACCTTACGGGAGTCCAGGTGTAATAAAATATTCACAAAAGGTTAATTTACCTACTCACAGATTTTCACAGACTACGGGAGGCCGAATTATCAGGAATCATGAGGGGTGGAGTATACTAGACTTCAAGCAGAGCGGCAGGCCGTTGATTTGAGAGCTAATAATGAACTGGCCGAGTTTGGCCGTGGTGGTCAAGTGGTGAGCACGCTCGCGTGTGAATCTGAAAGACCCGGGATCGAATCCCTGCCACGGCGGACATTTAGTGGGTGCGGTAGTACGTCCTAGCATGTTTCACATGCTTGCACCCAGTCAGGGGACATCCTGACGACGTATACAGACAAAACACACATAACAAAGCCACTCCAACACCTTCCTCTCTCTCCAACACCCCTTCTCCCCTCTCAAGACTCTTCTCTGAGCTATTGCCGATAAAAATGGCATGTTCAGTCCTGTAAAGAATCGTAAGATTCAGAGTCGTAAAGATTCCAGGACGAGCTCATCAGCGGCGGATCCCCAGATCGACCGTGGTGATTGTCACCTAAAACATCTACAAAAAAACAAAAAAAACAATAGGTTTGGTCAAAGGGGGAAGAGAATGTTCTAGAATTTGGATGTTGGGGGCCGGCCGAAGTTAATTTATTCTTTTTAACTTAGAGGCGTAGTGAAAAAGTTTTTTATCTCTTCAGTATGTAGTCCGTAATATGATTGGTTATTGTGGACATCTTTATTCTAGTACAAGTTACTGATAGAGTGGTATAGAGTAGGATTTGGTCAAGGGGGGGGGGACTACCTTACTGGGTGCCATACTGGCCCATGCTGGCCCATGCTGGAAGGCATTATTCATCATTTCACATAAGTATCCTTCTCTGGTCTAGCTGAAATGCTATTAGGAATCTAGGACTGGTTAAGGGGGATTTTGGGTTTGGTTAAGGATAGGATAGGATAGCATTTTGGCAGGTACTAGAACTTTTAGTCCGTTTTAGGTTGGAGGCTCACCTGGTGTTTGGCAAGAATTTGGTTGGCCCGTCTGGGTCAGTGTATCCCTCCGCGGGGAAAAGCGTGCAGGTCGGGGGTTGGTGGGGTCCCTTGGGGTAGGGGGGCATGCCGCGCCTTAAATATTGCGGCGTGGAGTTCTTTACGTTAATTGGGTTGATTTATGATTTTAGGTTGTCATGAGATACACTTTTAGTTATGGTTGATCATTGAATCTAGTTTTTACTTACGTAGATCACTCGTGGGGGCTATGAATAGTGGTTTTGTTAAAGTGCAAGTCAGGGGGGGTAAAACACACTCTTAAGGGGGTTCGAGGTGGTTGTCCTAGCCTCGCGCTGTCTGTCCTTCTGGGTCAAGTTGTGAGTTTGGCTATACAGGTTAGAGGATAGCTAACGGAGGTAACAAGGATAGGTTTTTACCTTCTACTTACTGGGGCTTGGGAACGAACTGAATCGGCACGTTATAACATCCTTATGGACGTCTCTGCAGGTGGAGGGTTGTGTTTTGGGGGGGTGCCTGGTGTGAGGCTTGGTCCTGGGTGTCGCTCGTGAACTTTGACATTGACCCTTAACGCTCTGGGCATAGGGGTGGCATTTCCCTACGATAAAAACAGGTATAGTGGTGTCTGAGGAAAGAAGTGACAGGGTGACTCAAAAGGTTACAACTGGGCATGGGGTCACGAAGCAGAGTAATGTGTATTACATACTAGAAGATGGTGATTGACAAGACGTATAACAGGTGTGGAAAGAAATGGAAGAGAGGAACAAAAATCGTGGATAAAAGATAGTTATCCCAAGAAATGAATACATGCATAAATGACGGTATTATAGCCGTCGTCATATTAAGATGATGGGACCTGGTTGTTACGCACTTGACACAACACGACAAAGGGACTACCTCTTCGTCATATTAATATCGGTCTGGCATAACTCAGGCTTAACTACATATACACTTAGTTACTAGAAGGGAACAATTGAGCATGGGGGCTACATATATCTATACTCGTAATGTAGAGAGATACTAGGTGTCTTTCCTGCATCTCTCTCTTGAGATGGTCATATGCAGATTGGTCATAATTAAACTTATATAAATAAACAGATATAACTCAATACAATAACTGGGCATAGGGTTATCGTGTGCATAGAGTTGTGGTTAAATTATTTGGTCGGTAGTACCACTGGGGAGAATCATATTTGACACTGGTAGAATTATATTATTTACCTTAGTATGGTTATGTGTGTGGTATGTAGGTGTTGTGGATATTAAAAAGGTTGGGAGTAAATCACTCTTGGCCGACGTGCCTTTGGGATCCTTTGCTTTCCTGCCGTGTTGGTGTCGGTCTGCTGGTCCATTCGGGGGACCCTTCGTTGAATGACAGGTGTGGCGGCGTCCTTTGATCCTGTGTGCGTCTTCTTCGTTCTCCTCTGGCTGTTGGGTCCCTTCGTGTCGGCCGGCTTTCGCTCTGGTTCTTTCGGGATTGTTACTGGGTTGCTGCTTGGGAGAGTGGTGGGGGAAATCCTTTTTGGGGGTATTTTAATACAATCATTAAATAAATGAGATCTTAAAAATAGATACAACCATTATTATAAATGTGATCTTTTTTAAACAAAGGTTGTGCTCATTGTACGACTAGAATAAGTTATACAAATAACAAAATCTCCTTAAATATATGAATTTAGTAGCAGTCTCTACGTTTCCAACGCAGGGCTTAAGATCTCAGCCACTACCACAGCGGGCCGATTTATCGGTACTAGCGCGAAGTACCAATAATCTCTAGAGTTGCAGCTCAATTCACTATAGGCACGTTGTACACACTCAGAGACGACTAAAGATGGAAAAGAAATTAGGATAGCAAAGGAGAGAAAAAAGTTATAGTTACCCATTTAATCTAGCTGCTCTCCTCTAGCCATGCTCCATTTTTATGAGCCTGCCACTCTATATAACACCATCAGTCACTTCGCGCATGCCGTCGATGACACACGCCTTTTTCTGTGTTCCGCGAGTGCCGGTTTTTGCCTGTCCCTTTGCTTCAACTAAGTGAGGGTGAGCCTTTTCAGGCTGTTGAGGTTTTAGAAGGATGTTTCAGTGATGTAGGCAGCGCTTTTTTGGATTTATGGCGTGTTTTTGGTGTGCGCGTAGTGCTGGAGACGTGTTTAATTACATTGTTTACTTCGGGGGTGGTTGGTCCTCAGCACCGCGTAGCGGTCATTGAGTGCACTATTTCTACCCACAGTTTTCGAGGTTAATTTGATTATTTAGTCGCACTTAACGTAAGTTGGGAGGGGATGTATGTATTTCTGCGTGATGCATTGTGTTTCTTTTCCCTTTTTCGTGCGTTTTGTTTGTTTGTTTTTCGTATGACTACGTGTCGATGTTTTACAAGACTTGAGCATGAAGTTTCTTCGGATTCTGCTTTTATGAGGGCATAGGGCACGCAGCCTTTATTCTCTTTCAAACATGCTGCTTTGGTCTCCACTTGACCTATAAGCCCTTCTGACTTGTTTTTCAACAAGTCCATATATAGTTGGTTGTCTTGTAATTCGTCACCTGGTTCACACTCTTGTCAGTTCCTTATCGGATTGACGCTTCCCTAGTGTTTTATCTTTTTTGTGTATTGTGTAACTAAGCTAGGCCAGTTATTTACCTTGAGCTGACTTCCGTCGGATTGGTCCATACAGGTCCTTTCGTGCTCTTTCCTCTTGTCTATACTGACTTGGAGGTTTCGGTCTTGTAGCTCTTGTTAAATTTCTCGCCTTTCTTACGGTTTTACACTGTTTCTGGTCTTCCCCCCTTTTTTTTTTTTTATGTACCCTGTGCCCTGTATC
Organism: Paralithodes platypus; assembly: GCA_032716605.1. Taxonomy (NCBI): domain Eukaryota; kingdom Metazoa; phylum Arthropoda; class Malacostraca; order Decapoda; family Lithodidae; genus Paralithodes; species Paralithodes platypus. Next base: position 28,807,238 of record CM064582.1, read on the forward strand.
TGTATCGGGGAATCGGCCACATAGTCTTTTCCTTGGTTATTGTTAAAGTTGGTGCCCTATCTAAGTTTGAATGTATGTACAATCCTGGAAATGGCAACTTGGCTAATTTCCTATCATCTGTGTCCTCCTTCTGTGCCTAGTTTCCACTCTACAGGGGGCCTTCTAGTATATTAGGTGGACTCACAGATATGTACAATCCTGGAAATAGCTGCTTGGCTGATTTTCCTATCCTCTGTGTCCTCCTTCTGTGCCTAGTTTCTGCCCTACAGGCGGCCTTCTAGTATACTAGGTGGACTCAGGGACCTGTTGAAAAGTCCCAGGACTCTGCTCACGTGGAAATTGTCCTGTGTGTCTTGGATTCCCCCTCCTATTTATACCAATAGGATGTTGTTGGGAAGCTCACACTTGACTTTTTTACTGACAGGGTGGTTAGGCCTTGACTCCACGCTGTGTTTACACACGTTTTCCGCCAAACAGACGGGGTCTCCTGGTGCCCTCTATCTCTAGAAATCCGCTCCACAGGTGGATTTTCTACTCTTGGATGTACCCTGTGACCTGTATCTGTAACCAGGAATCGGCCACATAGCTTTTTCCTCTGGTTATTTATGACCTTTGCATTCATCTGCACCCAGGGAATGGCTGCTTGCATGGCTGGGTTTCCCCCTTGATAATATCTTCCGTGTCCTTCTGTGCCTCGAATCCGCTCCACAGGCGGCCTCTTGCTACTAGATCGACACAGAGACCTGCTGAAAAGTCCCAGGCTTCCGCTCATGTGGCGTTTGTCCTGTGTGTATTGGATTCCCCCTCCTATTTATACCAATAGGGTGTCGTTGGGAAGCTCACACTCGACTTCTTTACTTACAGTTTGTGCCTGCTCTACCGCCGGCCCTCCCTGACCCGGCGCCGCTGCGCCACTTCCTCCCCACGCTCCTCCAGTGGGCTCTCAGGTATTTCTAATGGATGGAGTTCTCTTTTCCACAACGGCATTGTACCTGTTCCCTAGGGTTGGGCCTTGCTAAGGGGCTTGTCCCAGCCCTGGTGTTTGTGGTCTACTATGTGGGTATTTTCCTTGTTATATCTGCTACTTGGCGTATTCTTGGATATTGTCTTACTATGGTGTGTCATCTGCAGTTTAGGTTACACTGCCTCATACTTTTGACCTGTCTCACCTCCACTGGTGAGTACCGTTCCCCCGTTTTTAACAGTCCCATGCATGATGCCGCCTCTTCACTGCCTCCGCCCTCCGCCCGACGTGCATTCGGATCGACATGCTGGGCCTTTGGGGCTGCTGCCTCCACACGGTCTGCTGCGGCAAGGACGTCTCCGATTCCTGCCGTGGTGGAGTTTGCCTCTCTGCCCTTCACCTCCTGGGCTCTCGCCCTACGTCGAAGGAGGCTGAGGGCTACGGTGTCTCTGACCCGTTACGTGTCAGTTGCCCTACTCAGAGCCCCTTCCTTCGAGATGATGCCATCTGGGTCCTGTTCGGGGTACGGCCTACCTCTGCTGCTGCTCCCCGTTCATGCTCCCTGGCCCGGGGTTCGAGTCCGGCCGCTAGGCGCCTACCAGGGGATGCATGACCCCTTGGCACCGTGTACCTCTGGTGCCGGTGTCTGCCCAGTCTGTGGTATCTGCAGCGACTGGCAGACGGGAGCGGCACTGTTCCCGCTCTGGTTCTCCTCCTGCTATTCGCCGGCCCCACGCTGCTTCCCCTTGCCAGCGGGAGTGCTCCCAAGAGAGGTCACAGGGTCCCACGACCTTCAGGGCGATTCAACATCCTGTCCTACTGCTGTCTTCCTACACCTCTCTCCCACCCTAAAGGCGCTCTCCCTGCCCAGGGTGGGGTTCTTGTTCCACCCAACTTATGCGGCTGACTCCCGGGCCTGAGCCTGGGGTTGGTCTCCCAGCCTCTCTCCGTGTCTCCGCTCTCATTCGGCAATCCCAAGGTCTGGATGCCATCCCTCATTGGGGTTTCTGTGGTTTGGTGGGCTGTGGTCACTTCCAACCCTGGGAGTGCGGTCTGCCTGCTACACGGGGTGTGTCCGGTGCGGCCACACCGGTGACCGAGAGGCCTGTGTTCAGGGCAGTCAATGCCATAGGTTTTTTCCCGGAGGTTGCTGCGAGGGTGTCCCCGGGCCGGCAGGATGTGCAGTACTTCTCCTACCGTCCCTCGGTGTCGTCCTCCGCTGTCGCCTAACCGTGGGCGGATTCCTCCCGCTGTGCCTTCTTGATGGATGTCCGCTCCCTCTCTGACGGTGGGTTGCCCGACCAATCCCCCATCGTGGCCTCCACTTTTGTGTCTGGCCTGCTGCTCCGCTCCTCAGGCTTACTTGGGATCAAAGCCCTACATTGAATTTGCTTTTACTACCCAGTCCAGGACGTTCGCCACCCAGTGCCGTCGACAGGTTCGGGTGGTTTTTCTGCACGTCAGCCCCTGCCGAAGTCCGCAGCCACCTCCTCCTGTTGGGCCTTTTAAGTCCGAGACTGTTCCTGGGGGTGGCTTGGCAGGAGGCTTTCTTGCTCTCGCTGAGCGACACATGCTCCGCGCATTGGGAGGTCGTGGCAAAGCCCTCGTCATTCTCCTCCAACCACGTGAGTGGAGGTCTGTCGCCGGCATGGAGCCCCGGGCCTGGGGCTTGGGTTATGGGACGGGCCGCGGGGGGCGTGGTGTACGCTCCTCCCGTGGCCGTCGGTACCCAGTTCGCTGTCTCATCCTGTGGGTGGACTATGCTTGCTGGTTCCGGGGCCTTCGTCCTACGCTCCCATTGTTACGACCGGGTCTCGTATAAAACAAGGGCTCTTAATCACTGGACTAGAAAGGCACACAGCCACAACGGTAACACTAGATCCAACCCTCGAACTTATAATGCCGGCGCACAAAAACACCTATACCCTCCAGAGTTAAATCTGCGATAGCGGGGTATCTTATAACTCGGTATAAGTGCACTACTACTACAGGCTGATGATCTCTGATACAGCCTGGTCACAACAACATACAATTACGTTACTAAAGTGTACAAGGAAAAAGATAGAAAGCTTAATTAAATCACTGCAATGATTTAATGCAAACTAGAAGAAGGTATATTTAACGTTACTCTAAGCAATAACAAACTGTCACTCCTATATTAAAGAAAGTGAATGAAATTCCTAAAGCACCGAACCGGAATCTTCTGAAGAAAGTCGGATGCTACTTAAGATGATCGAATCGGATTTTGAACAGTTATATAAAGCAGGAACAGGATATGACAATTGTATGGACATATAGGGTTAACTGGCACAGGAACAATAATAAATGCGCAATAGTAGGAACTCGAACAGCAAAAGAAGTACTTCCTCATCAACGAAACAGCCTACTATGGATGTGTAACTCAACAACAACCTAGACTAATAAATGCCGTGAATAATAATGCATACATAACATAAAGAGTTTATAATCTTAGTCTGGTGTCTGCTAGGCGAATAAAGTCTAGCTGGGATGTAGTAGGCTAGGAAACAATGGCTGAGCAAGCGGCTCGTAGCCTAGCGAAGTCCTTAAGGCTGTGCGGCCAAACTACGTTAAGTGACGGGGTGCTCTCTTGAGAGATCCAGATCGCTAGTATCTGGTTGACATGACCCTCTTAAAGTCAAAACAAACGAGTTAGCAAAGTGTTGGGTGGCAGAGGCAAAAGCCCTCACTAGCAACACAAGGCTAAACTCATAAGGTACACAGTCAGAAAGACAACCTAGGCTTCCCACGTATCCGTTGCGATTGTACAGGTTCAATAACACCTAGTACACATCGGAAATCGCAACACCAGTAGCCTTACCCCAGTCTAGAATTAAATAGCCCAGCAGACCACCAAGATACAGGAAGGGAGACACCGTGAGTGTGTTGAACCTCTACAGACAAAATGGTAACCCTTCCAAAATGCCTAACTAAACAGTCATGTAATATCTGAGAGCTTCAGCATATAATACGATGGCCGATATATGAAATCGTGCAGAACCAAAGGGAAGTTATGATATTAAATAGAGTGGAAGAATGAGAGGTAAGAAGTTGAGAGAGAGAGAAAGTGCTCTATAGGTAGAAGTCGGGAGACAGGTGCAAGGGATATGTGAAGGGTATGCTGGTCAGGCAAGCTCTGAAGAGAGTAACTCCTCGGGACCCCTCCAGGATCACACACAAAGGCATGGTGGTCAGCCAATCACAGGCCGCTACGTCACCAGGCAGCAGGCCTGCAGAAGGCGCCAGGAACCACCAGCCAATCAAAACCGAGAGAAAGATCACGCGAGCGTGGGACTCCTCCGGGAGGGAGGAGGGAGGAGGAAGAGCAATACTCACTACCGTCTCACTGCCCGCTCGCTCTCTCTCTCTCCTTCACTACAATGCATCCTATGTTCAACTCATGATATAAAATATAAGGCATTGTCACAGGCGAAAATAAAGACCACTTCTGTACTGCCTGTGACATGACGATTCACAAGAAAGAAAGTACAATATTGTAGATAGACTGTAGCCAAATACACTGCCCTGGCGAGTGCTAGCGAGTGGCCAAGCGAGCGGCTGAGTCCACGTGGCGTTCTGCTAAGCTCGGACAGGAGGGGGACAGGCCGGAGCGCGAGGCCCGCCCTCCGTTTTCGTCAGGACGGCTGGGTGGACGGGGGTAGGCCGTGGTAGTTCCTTTCTCCATGACAAGTTTACGGAAGGCTATGCTCCGCACAATGCGTAGCTCCTCCTGGCCAATACCCTCTCCCCTCACCCGGCCGTCTCATTGACTTGGTGATGGGCCTGACACACAGAGCCTGCACCGGCTTCTCCCGCCTCCCACTTCCGGCACTAGCCATGCCAGACGTGGGCACGTCGGTGGTATAGAAGGGTTGGGCCTGGAGGTGGAGGTCCCAGTCTCCTCTCGGGCGCCCTCCCCGATATCGACGCAGTGTCTCAGGAGGTGGCCCAGGTAATCCGGTCCATGTATGGGGGAGGTGCCGTCGCGATGATATCTTCTACACACATTGTGTACTGGACACACTCACTGTCGTCGTCCGTGTCGCGAACCTGGGGTTCACATTCGCTATTCCCAAGTCGGAGGGCCTCTCGCCTTCACACTGAGTACCATGGGACCTACGCTGTGCTATTGTTCCCCGGAGTCGGGTGTACGCTTCAACACTTCGCTTGTCGTGTTTTGCCCGTTCTCGTTCACGAACGTGTTCTGGGTTTTCCCTAATGGGATCTTTACCTTGGGCGGCACTGACCGTGCCTTTAGGCCAGCTCGGACTCGACCGCCTTGTTCTGCTGGGCCCCTAACACTTCCCTGTATCGCCCCCTTACTGGCTGTGGCTGGTACCGCGCTTGCTACATATGAGACTGTCACACTGGGTCGCTCGGGGCTCTCTCGCTGCAGCGGTGCCCTGGACTGCTCCCCCGGCGGCCATCTGGTTGGACACAGATGCATCATGAGAGGTGGGGTGGGGCTCCCAATCTAACATGGGTCATCGACACCACGGCAAGTGGTCAAGGCTTTTACGCTTACACTTCCGTGCCCTGGTCCTGTTGGTACCGTTTTTCTTCCTCCGGGATCACTGACTAGCCCTAGCGGGCATGTCAGTGGCCTTTCAGTTGGACATCGTATCTGCTGATGCCTTCGGCACGGACTGGATTGGGTGACAGTCGGTGTCCACATTGCCTCCGCCCGTCGAACTCCTCATGTGCTAAGTCCTACACGGGCTGGGAGAGTACCGGCGCAAGGTTTGGTTGATCGCGCCCATGTGGCCGGCCCATGCTTGGTACGCTCCGCTGAAACGATGGTGCCCGAGTTCCGTTCCCCGCTGTGTCTCCGGCATTCCTCTTGGGCCAGATTGGAGACCTAGGGACCTCGTTGGCATTAGTGTCATGGATGTTTGTGTGGCAGGGTGATTGCCACCATTTGTTCTCAGCTTGACTGATATACTTTATCAGCGCTGGCCGCTGTCTCCATGGAAGACTTCAGTCTTCTTGGATTGGGTTCCCTAACTGGCTCAATGACACTGAACACACAGCTCCCTCGGTTGCATTAGTGTTCCATTACCTTCATCACTGGTTTGGGACACGCGTCGGCATGTCCTACATCTTTCGAGACCACCTGTCCGCTATTGGGGTGCCTTTAGAAGCCTTGACGGGGCTGGTGCACCCTCACAAGGAGCCATCATATTTCTGACGGCCTGCTTTAGGCTCCGACCACCCCCACGCTGGATACTGCCTCAGTGGTCTCTGGCGCGGGCTCTAGGGTTCCTTGCCTCACCCGTCTACGCCACTAGCCCTATACCTGTTCTACTGCTAGACGAAACATTGTTTCTTCTTGCTTTGTCAACAGGGGTGTGGGTCTTGGGGTTCGCTGTCATATCCAGGGCCCCTTCCCTAGGGTTCGTCACTTTGGCCCCTTCTGTTCGTTTTGTGGACTAGAATGGACAGGCGGCGCACATTTTTCTGCCTTTCACAGTACCGGTTTTCACATGTGGCCGTCCACATCATCAGCTATGCCTGATTCACGCCCTGTATGCTTCTGTGCGCGCCGCTGTGCCGGGACGGGCTTAGGTATGCATGCTGTGGGCCTACATTTACGGCATGTTCTTAGAGATGGTAACCCTCTTACAGAGGGCTCTGCTCATATGTGGCGATCATCCGCTTTTACAGTCTTGCTATCTCACTGACTTACCCGAAACAGGGTTTTGGTTCCCCCGCAGCGCTTTTGTCTCATCATACCTCTCAGTGTCCACGGCCAGGCTGGGTATGCCTTGGGTTGCGTTAAACCAACGTCTCACCTGCTTCGTCATCCATCCTGATTCTATTCATACTGTATTCGTCCCATACTGTATTTTCTTCCTTTCCTTAACTGGGGGGGGGGGGGGGAGGTATTTTTGTATGCTTGTATAAAGCCTTTCTTTCAATACATGTATGTCCTGTCTGTTTAGTATTGAGGATGTAGCTCTTATAGTTTTTACATTATGACTACACTGTCTACGGGTTTTGCCTTGGTATGCTTCGGCCTCATACCCATGTCATGTAAATAAAGAGTGTCATATGATGTCGGCAGCCGGCTATGCTGTGCCATTTTGTCTTTGTAAATACTTTACACTTGGCTTCACTTGAGAATTCTGCTCTTACAGTTTTTACATTCTGACTCCACTGTCTCTGGGTTTTGTGTTGGTATGCTTATGCCTCCTACCCATGTCATGTAACTACAGAGTGTCATATGATGACGTCCTCCATCTCCTGTGTCTCTTCATCCCTTCTGTATTTTCTTCCTTTCCCTAAACAGGGGGGGGGGGGGGAAGAGTTCTTTTATGTATGCTTGTACAAAGACTTTCTCTTTCAATACTTGTATGAACAGTACTGTCTGTTTAGTGTTAAGGATGTAACTCTTAAGGTTTTTACATTTGGACTACACTGTCTACGGGGTTTGTATTGGTATGCCTATGCCTCATACCCATGTCATGTGAATAAAGAGTGTCTTCGGAGGTTATCCACCTGCTGTGCCATGCCTTTTGTTTTTGTAATACTTTACAATTGACTTCACCTTTCCCATGTTAATGTGCCATTCCAAGGTCGACTTGACCTATTCCTTTACCTGTCTGTGCATTTTAGACCCTATACTGATACGCTTGTGACTGTATTTTCTTAATATGCACCATACAGTTACGCTCTTTTTTCCCAATAAACTAAATCTTTATTTGTGTCTTTTCTTGGTCCTCTACTTTTGCGGGGTTTTTTTGTGGTTTGTTGGATGTCCGCCTCCAATGTGGGACTCGAGCCCTACATTGGAAACGTAGAGACTGCTACTAAATTGGGAGGTTTGACGACCTCCCTCTTAACCAAATAAGGAAAACCTCTTATTTGGTAGCAGTCTCGGAGTATCCAACAACAGACTGCTACTAAATAAGAGGTTTTCCTTATTTGTTTAAGAGGGAGGTCATCAAACCTCCCAATATCAGGGAAGAAATGCTGTGCCTTACAACACCCCCACCCCCACCCCCTTTCCGGTAAACCTAATGGAACAGAATCATATGTACACCTATTCACTCAGTCTGTCACATAGCTACACAAGACACATGGGGGTTCTTCAAGTCAACCGATAAATATCAGGAGAGAAAGACCGAAGGTGGATTTGCATGATGTCATCTATTGCATAGTTATGCAAAAATCGGAGCAATACCGCCCACTTTCGAACATCGTGTGTCCGACAAAGTACGCCTGGATGCCCTTCACGAATGACTGATACTGTGTGCAGCCACCTGGTTCTTCTTCAACCTTAGTTCTGTCTCCGGCAATACTCATAGGCGTGTGGGATTCGTCGGGTTACATAAAATAATGTAGGCTTTTAGGGCCTGTACAGGACATAAGAGATGGTGGTCAATGCTTCGTTTCAGAATGGACACCGAGAATTGGTGTAATACATAATCATCACGCTCATTCATGGTAATAAATGTTGGTTCTGGAGCTATAAGCACAGATTGGTTTCTAGGCGTGTACCTTAGACAGTTTGGAGCCCGCGACATAGCCGTCAACTCCAACACTTGATCACCCGTAGCTAAAGCCATAAAAAACAATGCTTTCTTAACCCTTCCTGTCCAGTTGTCATTTTAAAATGACACCACGGCAGATGGGCAGGAGCCCGGGTGTCATTTTAAAATCCGTAAGCTTGAAAGCCTATTAACCTAAGAAGTGAGCATGGGGGGTATGAGACACCACACTCCTGTGCTGACGTATTTGAGCTGTTCCCATCAGTAACATCGTTATTTTACCATAAATAGCATTAATACTTATCCATATGCACCTATTATAGGTTGATTATAAAGGTATTAACCTGTTACAACAATAAAACAAGTGGAAACAGCGTTTGGATGGTCAAAATCGGCGATACAGGCCGGGAGTTACATAATGTATGGCTGAGGCAACCTCCCTCCCCTCCACTTTTCCCCACGTCTGGAGAGAGACTGTCGATCGATACTCTCTCTCTCTCTCTTGCACTCGCTTTGTAACAGTGATGACAATGCCCTGCTTGCAACTCGCTAATGTTAGCACGAAAATAGACCACAGAATAAGGGAATAACGGAAAATAGGTGATAACTGAAGGAGGTGAGGAAAGTGGGGAAGGAGGGGAGGTGGAAGAGTGATATTTGGCATGGCCCAGGGGGAAAAAAAAACAAAAACACAGTTTTGGGGTGTTTTAAATGGATTTTTTAAAAGCCTTACTCTTAAGAGTCTTCCCGTAGTCCGCCAGGGGAACTCTTAAGAGTCTCCCGGCAGTTCCCGGGTTAAGCGTGGTTAGAAAGCCGTGCGTCGAACCGTATGTAAACAAGCCGGTCGGAGCGACACGCACCTTCCAAAACAAGAAGATCGACTTTTGTTGTTATTGGTTTGGAGAACAAGAACAAGTCTTTGTTATTGTCTGATATTGCTAACATCGCATCGAATCTCTCCACGGAAATCGTCATCACAACTGAACCAGTTGACCTAGAGAGCTCTACTCAACGCCAGTTTACAGATAAGAAACAGGGCTACGCTTTGAGATATGGGTGAATTCTCTAGCAGTTAAAATAACAAAGGTAGGGCTAGCCTATTACGTTTTTCGGCCATATCCCCCAGGCTCTCAGTGCTGTCATTTAGAAAGGCTGCCCGGGCAGGAAGGGTTAAGGAGCCGATCGAATGCCGGACGCTTAGAATAGATAGGCAATATTAGCTTGGCTAGGATACGCAATCAAGGGACCACCCCCGAAGTCGAAAGCATGCTCACATAAAGCTTTTCTCCTCCATCAAAGGCATTGATAGACCCATTATATCATAAAATGGGGCTCTAATAGCCGTTAGATGGTTCCGTAGAGTAACTACTGAGAGATGCTTGAAATCAAAGAGATAGTCCAAATATTTAAATATGAGTGCTATCGAGGGTATCTGATGGTCAGTTTCTACGATCCAAGAGACTGGTACTGACGTTTAGTTGAATCTACATAAACTTGCATTTTGTTGGTGATGCTACCCCCGTAGAAGTCAAACCACTTGGCATTCTGAATGTCCACAAGGCGAAGTTTAGCAAGGTCTTGAGGTTGACAATTGTCTCCAATTGGAAACTCTAAACCGGGATCGATACCAGGTTTGGGCACCATGTCCCCATCTGCGGATACCACACATGAGCTGGCCACACTGGCCCGATCAGGGCTACTATCCTGCGATAGCCCCATAGTTTGTTCACTATGTGGTACATCAGCGGTGCGTCTAGAGGTGGAAACAGAAAGATGGACGTCCACCTGTTCCAATTCTCTGATAACGCGTCCGGACCCCTTGCAGAAGTCCGTATCCAACGAGTCCGAGTCAAGTAGTGAGGTAACTTGCTCATCTGTTTGGACACAAAAACAGATCTATTTGTGGGTGGTATTTTAAGGCAATCATCTTTTGGAAGGCGGTTAGCTTGAGGCTCCTCTCAGCAGAGTGTCTGCCCAAAGGTTTGCAACCCCTGGCAGATATGTCATGTGGATGTGTATTGGTAGCTTGTAAGCTTGATCGAATAACCTTTCCGAGAGACATTGGAGCACTCATGACCTTGCCGACCCTTGTTTCTGTATACAGAGGAATCGCCAATCTCGATCAATCTCATCCCGATATTTCGTATCTCGATGGTACATTCCAAATCCCACTTTTCACGAATCTCGATGACAACACGCCGATCTCGATCGCCGAATACAACCGAAAACAGGTGCGCTAGGCGATGCGCCACTGTTTCGAGCGTCCTGACACCTAGCGGCCACTTGGTGTACCAGTCACACGTCCGCCATACGCTTGAAAACTTGTATTGTGAAGTCGTCTACCTGGACCTTTTTTTAACGCATTCATAATGGCTAGCAAGGCCACCGAAAGGGACAATGGAGAGGGAGTGGAAGGTGGGAATCGCGTACCTAAACCAGTTGTAGAAAAAAAGACAGTGCAAAGTGCAAAACGAGAGTATAGAAAAGGAAAAAAAAATAACAAATACACAACAGAAGACAAGGATAAAGTGATGCAACTTCTAGAAAAAGGCCACAAAGTGAGTGAAATACAAAGATTAACTGGTATACCTCAGAGTACTATATCTACTATGAGGGGAAAGCAGGCGGAAATAAAGAAGTCTGTGGCACTGGCCAAGAAATTGTTTGCAGGAAATGAACTTGGCCAACGCCGCATCACCTCCATTTACAATGAATCTAATCGTATAGTGGCTGAAATGGAATACTACCTAGATAAGTGGGTTCAGCGAAGATCAAGAAAAAATGCAAGTGTGAATGGACCCCAGGTACGAGAACAGGCTAGGATTTTCTACGAGTCTGTTTGCAAGAAAAAGAAAATAAAGAAACTCCCTCCATTTAATGCCTCTGTAGGCTGGCTGCAAAAATTCAAGAAGCGGTGTGGTATTAAATATGCACACTATCAAGGAGAGTTATCTTCTGCCGACAATGAGGCTGCCGCTAATTATCCTGCAATAGCGAAGCAGATAATCGAAGAAGGAGGGTACAGCTTGCATCAAGTTTACAACGGCGACGAAACAGGCATCTATTGGAAACGTTCTCCCAAAGCTACCTTCATTTCCAAGGCGGAAAAGCAGGCACCTGGTGTAAAAATGGCCAGAGAACGCTTCAGCTTACTCTTCACCTGCAATGCATCAGGCAGCCACAAAATGAAACCTCTCGTGATACACAAATACAAGAAGCCTAGGCCCTACAGACACATGGACATGACAAAATTAGATGTTTATTGGGAGACAACAAAATCAGCCTACATGACCTCAGCACTCTCTATCCATTGGTTTGACAAATGTTTTGTTCCTGACGCTGAGAAGAAATGTGCAGATCTTAACCTGGACTTCAAGGTGATTTTATTCCTAGATAATGCACCTGGCCATGCTAAATTCCTGGTAGGCCGCAACCCCCATGTCCAGGTCGTATTTCTGCCACCTAACACCACCTCCAAATTACAGCCACTGGACCAAGAACTAATTGCTAACATCAAGCTACTCTACTACAAGTACCTCCATGACAAAATGGCAAATGCGGCATGAAACCGACACTAATGAGGAGCTGATGGAGATTGAAAATGCTGCCAGTGACAGTGAAAGTGAAAGCGAATCTCCCAACACCCCTACCCATGACACCGCTGCCACCCAGGACACCTCTGCCACCCAGGACACCGCCGACACCCAAAATGAAGCAGTGGAAATTGTCACGGTGAAGGCATTTTGGAAGAGGTTCAACATTCGCCAAGCAGTGGATTTCATTGTCAAAGCATGGAATAAAATAACAGATGCAACCATCAGTCATGCCTGGAAAAATCTGTTAGTACCGGTACCCAATGACAACCAACCCAACCCGCCAAATCCTGCACAGATTCAACGGCAGGCAGACTTGCTGGCTGACACCCTTGCCTCAATTAACACTGTCCCTGCACCTGGCTTTCGTGATGTGAGAGAGGCTGATGTGATGCAAGATTGGTGGGGGAAAAAGTGGATGCAAGTGAGGCAGTGGTAAATTTGATAAGAGAAGACGTGATGGAGGACGAACCAGAAATGCCAGCCACCCAGCCACAGCCTCGCTCCCTCAGTGTCCAGCAATTATCAGAGGCACTTGGGTTCATAACGAAGGCCAAGGATATTGTTGAGGGTAACCTGGAGAGTTCTTCAATCATTAATGAGGCATTTGATGAGCTCAACAAGCAACTAATGACGGTCTACACCACGAAGGTGAACGAACAAAAGCAGTCCACGATCACACAGTTTTTCAAGATGAAGCAACAAGTCGCCAATGTCATCGAAACTATCACCGAAGAAGAGGGACCTGTAGACCTTGATGACTTGGACACTGAACTGCCAGAGGATCAATTTGAAGGATTCAACAGAGCAGTCGACGGTGCCGGTACTAGTGGTGACAGGGTGAGGGAAGCAATTGCAAGAATTGATGACAGTGACTGTGCGCCGGGTGCGGAGACGCAGTAACCTAACTGCGTTCGCCTCGGAACCAACAATCAACCACACAAACCTCTTTATCAATAAATATAAGGTAAAAATAAAACTTTCAATATTAATTTTATCTATTTTAACATATTATATATATTGCATGTGATTGTGGGGGGCAAATGTGAAAATTGACAGATTTGATGTAGGTTAGTCGGCAAGTGGCTGGAACCGATTGTATTTTTCCCCATAAGAAGTTAACTTCGCATCTCGATATTTCGAATCTCGATCGGTATTTGTGGGAACCAATTATGATCGAGATTGGAGATCCCACTGTACATGAGACTATTTTTTATTTTTCTATGTGAGTGAGGGAGACAAAAGGCAGAATTGCCTGTGGTGAGTGCCTCCCCCAGAGCTGACAGGGCCAAAATCAAGGGACGTTCGAGCCAAAATGCCTGGACTGCTAATCCGCTCTTTTTTCCTATAAGATCTAATAGTCTATTATTCATCCATTGGGGTTGGTTCTGTGTTGATCTAAATTTTCTTTTGGGGAAATATTTATTTTGCGCATTGAATACTGACTTGATAAAATTATCATATGTATCTACCAAGTTTGACGTCTCTTCCTGACTTAAGCTGACAGGTACCTGAGAAGGGGTACACTCATTTGGACACCTGGATCGACTGAATTTTTTGACCATAGGGCTCTTCTTAACCCGCCATAATTGGCTTTTCTGAAGTCAGGTATTAACCCATTAAGCACGCGCAGGGTGTAGTGAACACCACAGTTCTGGGCGGCAATATTGAGCTCCATTCCTGCCTATAATCGTCATTTTACGATAAATATCGTTATTACTTATTCATATGCACCTATTTTACCTTCAATATGAAGATAGTAACCTGTAACAACAATAAAACAAGTGGGAATATCATTTGACTGGTCAAAATCGCGAGTTTTTAGCGAGCGGTTCATTCATCAATTGTGAGCCAGCCGGCCTCACACCCTCTTCTCTCGAGGGTTGAAGCAGTACTGAGCTACTCCCTCACACCGTCCCAGTCTCTACCTTACGTAACACACACATGACCACAGCCTAGGATCGGTTTGGAGATGTTTACACGAAAATATACCAATGAATAAGGGAATAACAGGGAAAATAGGTGATAATTGAAGGGGGGGAGGAGGGGATGTGGAGGAGTGATATGAGGTATGGAGGGAAATAAAAATTGTTTTAAGTGCTCCTGGGGCCTTTTAAAATGTTTTTTTTTTAGGCCTTCCCTCTTAACCTCTGAAGTGCGCATGGTGGGTATGAGACACCTCTGCCTGTGCGCATGTATTTGAGCTGTTTCCATCACTAAAATATTTATTTTACCATAAATAGCATTAACACCTTACAAGCGGCCTATGCGGTTTATTTATATGTACCGCCCAGCGGGGTGTTTTTAGCCAAAATAGGGCTGTTTACGTGATCATTTTCATGCCTAAATAAGACCCAGAACGTAAAACAAGTACCTATCCCTGAAAGGGCATAAACAGAGCTTTCGAATGACACCATAACGATCCTTTTATGATGGCTAGTTTTCTTGCAATAACCGTGCAACGCGAGTGCAAAAAGCATGTAATTCGGTACTTTCCCCATATAATTCAGTATGTAGCGAGTGAGAGAGGGAGGAGGGAGCTGAGATTCGTGTCAGTAGGTTCGCCGCGGTGGTCTGGAGCAGTCATACGCTCGCTAGTCTCCTGCCACCACTTGTCTCTCTCTCTCAGCAACATTACGTGCTGAAATTGCCACTCGACCTATGTCGAGCGCCGCCACATAGTCCAGCTTTATTTAACTCGACTTATGTGGTGAGCCGCTAATTAAGGGTTAATACTTCTCCATATGCGCCTATTATAGGTTGATTATAAGGGTATTAACCTGTTACAACAATAAAACAAGTGGAAACAGCGTTTGGATGGTCAAAATTGGCGATACAGGCCGGGAGTTACATAATGTATGGCTGAGGCAACCTCCTTTCCCGCCACTTTTCCCCAAGTCTGGAGAGACACTGTCGATCGATACTCTCTCTCTCTCTCTCTCTCTCTCTCTTGCACTCGCTTGCTAACAGTGATGACAATGCCCTGCTTGCAACTCGCTAATGTTAGCACGAAAATATACCACAGAATAAGGGAATAACAGGGAAAATAGGTGATAACTGAAGGAGGGGAGGTAGAGGAGTGATATTTTGCATGGCCCAGGGGCAAAAAAAAAAAAAAAAGAAAACAAAAAAAAAGTTTTAAATTGATTTTTTTTCCCCTGACTCTTAAGAGTCTTCCCGCAGTCCGCCGGGGGAACTCTTAAGTCTTCCCGCAGTTCCCGGGTTAAGAGCTTTCTCGCCATCGCCCAGTATAACCTCTTAAGAGTGTTCTTGCCGTTCCCGGGTTAATGTTGTATTCTCTCTGGTACTACCTTTCCTTTGTATATTAAAATACACAGAATTGTGGTCACTATTTCCTAGGTGGTCCCCTATCTCTACATTATTTATCATATGTTCATTGTTACTGAAAACTAAATCGAGAATAGTCGGCGTATCTATGAATTGAAATAAAAAAACTATCTTGTACTACTTCAATAAACTCCTCAGAATCAGTCGCCTATTTGATGCTGCCAATCTATATTCAGAAAATTAAAATCCCCCATAATGCACACATTGCTAAACCTTGATGCTATTTTAATTTCCGCCCATAATGATGTTCCGTCATTTCTACTCATATTTGGCGGTCTATACATAACTCCAATAACTATGGTCTCACTACCTTCGTTAATCTCTACCCAAACACTTTCATTATCATTTAGTCTAATACCTGAGTTAGCCTAATACAGCTTTTTAATGTACTCTTGAGAAACACTGCTATACCGCCGCCCCTCCTACTTGTTCGGTCATATTTAAACAAACTATATCCTGGTATATCAAATTCTGCTAAAAAATGCCTGGTTTCTGTATTAACTTCTGAAGTGCGCATGGGGGTAATTAGACACCTCTCCCTGTGCGCATGTATTTGAGGTGTTTCCGTCACTAAAATATTAATTGTACCATTAATAGCATTAATACTTATCCATATGCGCCTATTATGGGTTGATTATAAAGGTATTAACCTGAAACAACAATAAAACAAGAGAAAACAGCGTTTGGATGGTCAAAATCGGAGATATAGCCCGCGAGTTGTATAATGTATGGGTGAGGCAAGCTGCTTTCCCGCCAATTTCCCCCAAGGCCACTGAGACACAGTCGATCGATACTCTCTCTCTCTCTCTTGCACTCGCTTGCTATCAGTGATGACCACACCCTGCAACCGGATTTCTAATGTTAGCACGAAAATATACCTCAGAATAAGGGAATAACAGGGAAAATAGGTGATAACTGAAGGAGAGGAGGAAAGTGGGGAAGGAGGGGAGGTAGAGGACTGAGATTTTGCATGGCCCAGGGGCCAAAACAAAATAAAAAAATAAAAAAATAAAATTTTTTTTTTTTTTTTTTTCGATGTCAAAAGTTGATTTTTTTTTTCTCTGACTCTTAAGAGTCTCCCCGCAGTCCGCCGGGGGAACTCTTAAGAGTCTCCCCGCAGTTCCCGGGTTAACCCTCCAGCCCCGGCTACGCATTACATAAATATTCCCCGAAACCCGGGTATTTTGGCCGAAAAATGTCTAGGCTAGGCTACCGTATATTTGTTAATCTGACTGCTTCCCGCATTCCCGCGCATCCCCAAGCGTAGCTGTGTTATTTACCTGTAGAATGGCGTTAAGTAGAGCTCTCTAAGTCAACTGGGTGAGTTGTGATGATGATTTCATTGGAGATAACTTTATGGCAAAAACAGACACTTTACTCTACTTTTCGATATTTAACAACAACATACAGGCACACACGAACAAGCGACGCTCTCCTTCTTGTGGCCGGAGATGCCGGGCGTCGGTCCAGCTGGCTGTTGTTTACATGCGTCGGACCGACGCCTCGCACACGAAGCTCACAGGCTTTCAACCACTGGGCGTTCAAGAGCCCTTCCGGGTACCTGTTATATGCTTTTTTATGGGCGTTCAAGAGCCCTTCCGTGGTGAGAGGGTTAATCCATGTTTCAGTTAGCACTATTATGTCTATATTTTCTTTGCTAACAAGTGCTCTAAGTTCATTCATTTTGTTACATAGACTCCTACAGTTTGTGTAATATACACTCCTCCCTCGGGTAGCGCGGGTATATCGTACTGGGACCGCGCCGCGCTACGCAAACACGCGCTACACAAAGCAAAGAACTTATGGGATTAATTCTATTGGTTCTGACGACTTCCCCAAAGTCACCTTTTTGACCATTTACCACCCAATAACCTTACCAAATATGGATTAAACATTAGTAACAGACAACCTAACCCTATATTACAGTTCATATCTATGAAATGAGACACACAGGTAAGTTACTGTTCATTACCTTGTCGAGTGGTGCTGTGGATGTGGTGCGTCGCCTCCCTCTCTCTCTCTCCCGCCCGCCCGCCTGCCCCCTCCCCTCCCCCACGACACCAAGATGGGCGTCACTGAGAGGAGGTTGAAGGCCTTGAGGAGGTTGAAGGCCTTCCCAGGGTCTGGTCGTCATCGCCGAACCCTGAGAACAATGACATGTTGTCGTCAATGTCAACGTCAGAAGGGAGGGAGTCCGAATCGTCACCCAGCTGGCCTTCTTCCTCCTCCGAATCGTCACCCTGCTGCCGTTCCTGCTGCTCCTGGCGGTCACGGAAAAACTCTGTGATCCTTCTCTGTTGGCGAGCTTTGACCCTCTCAGTAAACATCTCGGAGTAGTGTCTCAGCAGAGTTGAGAGTTGCATAGACGTTGCTCGAGCCCTATCCCTATTTGGATCCTTGTTCTGGATACGGTCAGCCAAGCGATCAGCCAACTCGACGATCTCACGTAAGTCACTGGTGATAGGGTCTCCATCGTTAACTCCATCTTCGGCAGGCGCTTCTTCATCCGCTAGTTCCTCATCCAATTCCTGCAGTAAGTCCTCGGGATCCTGCTCAGGTGGAACAATCATCTCTCGGACGTCTTCCTCCTTGATGTCTTGCAGGCCTGCCACGTTATGAGCTGCTGCCACTGCCTGTTCAACCGCCGCTTCTACCCTCTGACGCTCACCTGGCAGGTCTAGCTTGTGGCCAGGTAACCCCTCCAAAATATTCCTCCATGCGTGGTGGATAGTGGGCTGGTTGATTGAGTTCCAACTCTCGACAATGAAGTCAATTCCCATTTTTATGTGGAATTGCTTCCAAAATTGGAAGACTGTAAGGGTGGCTGGATTTTCAGGGGGATCTTGGGCTTGTGCAGGGGCTTGTTCAGGGGCTGGATCTTGGGTTTGTTCAGGGGCTTGGTCAGGGGCTGGATCTTGGGCTTGTTGTGGGGCGGCATTGGGGTCATCAGGATCAGAATCCAGGTCGGACATCTGATCAATTTCTTCATTTGTGTCGGTTGCAGAATCCAACATTAAGAAGGTCTTCGTGACATA
This sequence comes from Paralithodes platypus, assembly GCA_032716605.1. NCBI lineage: Eukaryota > Metazoa > Arthropoda > Malacostraca > Decapoda > Lithodidae > Paralithodes > Paralithodes platypus. The sequence goes on from CM064582.1 coordinate 28,825,686, forward strand.
GGCAGCTTTAAGACAGGCGATGATCTCCTGATCTAATGGCTGTAGAAGAGAGGTTGTGTTGGGTGGCATAAACATCACCTTTATTGAAGGGTGTCTGTCAACTAGCAGGGGCGAATGACCAGGTGCATTGTCCAGCAAAAACAGGATCTTAAAAGCTAGATTTTTTCGCAGACAAAACTGTTCAAGTTCAGGTACAAGATATTTATCAAACCACTCAAGACTGAGGGCAGCTGACATCCAGGCTTTCTTGTTGGACATCCAATGCACGTTGAGACGTGACATGTCTAAGTTCCTGTAGGGGCGAGGTTTCTTAGCTCGGTGAATGACTAGGGGCTTCATCTTGCAAGACCCTGAAGCATTGCACGTCAAGAGCAATGTTACCCTATCCTTTGCCCCTTTGAAACCCTTGGCGCTCTTCTGCTTCCTGTGGATGTAGGTGCGTTTGGGCATTTTTTTCCAAAAAAAGCCTGTTTCATCGGCGTTGAAAATCTGGTCAGCTGAATATCCACCCTCTTCTATAATCTGGCGTAGGTAGGCAGGAAATTCTCGGGCAGCTGTAACATTTGCACTTGCGGCTTCTCCAGTTATTCGCACATTCTTAACCTTCTGCCGATTAAGAAAAGACCAGAGCCATCCGTGTGACGCTTGAAATGGTGGCGGGTTAGGCACGCTCAACTTGACAGCAACTTCTACATAAAGGTTTTTGGCCTTCTGACGAATAGCTTTTCCATCAAGAGGGACCCCCCTCCTGCTTTGGCGATCAATATAACGACCAACAAGTTTCTCAGTCGTTTTGAGAACAGGGTTGGCTACCTTAAAGGCATGTTGACTCGCTACGCCTGGGTTACCCTTGAGAACTTTTCGTATCTTGTCTCTATTCTTGAAGATTGTTCGTATTGTCGATTCATTCACCCCATAAGTATGGGCAATATGTGCCTTCTTGGTACCAGATTCCACCTTCTTCACCACCTCTAGCTTCTCTGCATAAGTGAACTTCCGGCGCTTGAGTGGTGGGGGCATGGTTGCGGTGATACTTGCTAGAACAGAAACTATTTGGGCAGGCACTATGTTATCACGGAGACACGCGGCGTAGGACTAGGCCTACCCAAGCGTGGGGAAGGCCGAGCCGAGCCGAGCCTAGCCGAGTCTGACGTCACGAGTCTACCGAGTCTGACGTCACGGCCGAGATAGACTCGGCACACTAGGGGTACCCGTGTTAGACCAAAACCGCACTGTCCAAAGCCGCGCTACCCGAGGGAGGACTGTACTCTCAATGTACTTCCTTTATTTATACCTAATTTACCTTTATTTCTAACTAAATTTCCATCATCCGTTGCTCCATCACTACCATCATTAGCAATATAGTCATCATTTTTAGCATGAGACTGAATATCCTTATCGCTTTCGCCTGACGCTAAACATTTTCCATTTAACCTCTCTTTTACACTCTCAATATTTCTGTTCAAAACCCCGCAACCACCCTATCTAAAGAACTAGCTAATGTGGAAACCCCTAACCGTGGAGTCGCCCACAATCAACACAGACTTACCTTCTCCTCGGGAGGAAACTGTTGGAGTGGATTTGTTATGTGTGATATTAGTCTGTATAAGTCATCGAGGTGTCCCCCGACTGGGTGCAAACATGTGAAACATGCTAGGACGTACTACCACACCCACTAAATGTCCACCTGGGCTGGGATCGAACCCAGGTCAAGCAGATTCACACATGAGCGTGCTCTCCACTTGACCGCTGCGGCTCTCATACCCAAGAGTGTCATGAGATGTCGTCTGCCAGCTATGCCGTGCGTTGTTTTTTGTAAATACTCTGCAAAAATTGCAATAGACTTTAGCTTTCCCATGTTGGTGTGCCCTTCAATGGTCAACATGACCTATTATACTTTTACCTGCCTGTACATTATAGACCTTAGACTGATACGCTTGTGACTTTAATTTCTTAATATGCACCATACAGTTACGCACTTTTTCTCAATAAACTACATGTTTATTTGTGTCCTTTCTTGGTCCTCTACTTATATGCTAAGGCTTGGTTTTTGTAGTTTATTGGATGTCCGCCTTCAATGTGGGGCTCAAGCCCTACATTGGAAACATAGAGACTACTACTAAATTGGGAGGAGTGACGACCTCCTTCATTACCAAATAAGGAAAACCTCTTATTTGGTAGTAGTCTCAGAGTAATAATAATAATAATAATAATAGTTCTTAAAGCTATAGCGCATGCTAAGCCAGCTAAGGATAGCCCAATAAGGCCGATTAGGTATATTTCCATTGGGGTCCTGGGCTGGTATTTATAAAATAATTTAAAAATTTCCCTAAAAGTAATTTTAACTAAAAGAAAATCCTTAAAAGTTATTCATAAAACATTTAAAAGCAGCTTTTAGTGGAAGCGTTAAGAAAGCTGCCACAATCGCTATTTCGCTACATCTAGCAAGATTACAATTGATGAATAACGTTTAATAGGTAAGTATAGGCTTCTAATTGCATATACTAATTACTATAAAACATTAAGGTAATTATGCAATATTTTGTTATTGTGAAATCTATTATATATTGCTAAATTGAAAGGGTAATATATTTACCATACCAAAACAATTGCATACTCCGGTGTGGCAGCATCTGAGATAGTTGCCAAATTCGCGAGTTTTCACAATTCGTAAAGTGGGGTAATTTCGGAAATTTTTCGAGTTTGTTTTTTACAATTTCTCATTACTGTAAACATATTGTAGAGATTTAACTAGGTCAAGTAATGTGTAGTGATAATGCGCCGTGCGCCGTAATCAAGGAAATTATCCTAAAATTATCCCCCATAATATCCTTATCCTATCCGAAATCACCCCAGTTTACGGTAATTTGCGAAAAAATAGGGTGCAAATAGGCTACTTGTTCTCGGATGTTATGAAATAGGCCTATCTTGTGACAATCCAATATTATATCTTAAGTCCTTCTACACTCCTTTAATTTGGTCTATTTGTTAGTGTTCTTCCAACAAGTACAGTATAGGCATTTGTCAACGAGGACGCTGGAACTGTCGAGGTTGTGGGCGGAGGAGGAGGAGGATTTACCCATCTAAAAATAGAGAGACCGACTGCGGCAAAAAATGTAGTCGGACATATATACAGTATGAATCGAAATGTTTAAAGTAGGTTGATACATAAGGTGGTAGGTTACTTTCTAATATAGCTTATTCGTTGGAGAACACACAGTGGATCACCTTTCGGTAGTATGATGTGCGGGGTGGTATATAGAATTTATGGATAGAATCAAGAGTTACCTAACATACTGCACTTTATAATATATCTAACCTACAATCATACCACCACGAGTTACTCATTCAGTTACATTTTGACCGTTGCCAAATAACGTAGGGTACTAGGCCTACACACTTTCATCTCTGGGTTAAGAGCTTTGTTCTTCTGTCTCCTTCATGGTTTAAATGGTGTACTTCGATTAACTCGCTATAGGCCTATTAATCCAATTAATCTTTCTAAAATGAACATTCCTTGGCAGGGGGTGGCGGATTTGTTATTCAATCATCTTCATCGTCCTCTAAAAGTAACTTTTAAGCGCTAACAGTCCCAAGGGGAGCTTTTATTTTCGCTGGGTTTAAAAGCTACTTTTAGCTGCTAACATTTTGTTTGCCCAACTTTTAAGTTTTAAAAGTTGGCGCCATCTTTAAAAAATACTTTTAGGCCTAAAAGTGCTTTATAAATACCGGCCCTGTACTACTACCCCATCTCCTTGCTCATGAGGAACGGTAATCTTTACTGCGCCGAGCGTGGGCGCGACCCTGGGACCTTCTGGGTGGAAGTCCAAGACGCAAGTCACTACACCAGCGAGCCGCTATCCAACGTCAGAGTATCCCACCCTCACACCGATCCCCTGCTCATCCAATCTACCTGATTACTTGATACCTAGATGGTGTTATAGAGAGTGGCGCAGGCTCATAGAAAATGGAGCATGGCCAGAGGAGAGCAACTAGATTTAACCTGACAAGCGCGATATAGACGTAGGTGCTAGGGTAGTTATTTGTGCATTTCTAGCCCTGGATTCTGACAGAATTAGTTATATTTACAATATAAACCATTATTTGTTTTCGGTATGCTTTTATTTTACATATATGATGTATATATGAACCTTCAAGAGTGCTAAAATAAGTGGGAAAAGCATTTGGGTGGTGAAAAACGAAGATATTGGCCACCCGGTCATAATCTCAGGCGAGAGAGAGAGACAGGCAGCCTTCCCCTCTCGCTGTCTGGGAGTCAACTGAGGAGAGCGGGGCGGTGTGTGCCGGTGTCTGGGTGTTGCATAACGATCTTTTATGCAACCCACTTGTGCTACATTATCGCGGGAGAGAAAAATAACCGATAAATGATGATAATAAGAGGAAAAATAGGTGATAATTGAGGAGGGGAGGGAGGGGGGAATAAGGTGGGGAAGGAGGGGAGGGGGGTGGGTGAGATTTACATGGATGAGTACTGGAGGGGAATTATCTCACCTAGAGACAAATTCCTTTGTTTTGATAGGCCCTTTTTTTTTATGGAAGGCTTTTTTTATGGTCCTGCTTCCGTGAGGCCTATCGCGTTCCCTATAGGAAGCCTTCCGTGAGGCCTATCGCGCTTGCCGGGTTAATGGGCAACTATAAGATTTATCTCTCTTTCGCAATCCTAATTTCTTTTCCTTCTTTAGTCGTCTCAGAGTGTTTACAATGTGCCTAGTAGTGAATTGAGGTGCAACTCTAGAGATAAATCGATAAATCGGCCCGCTCTAGTAGCGGCTGAGATCTTAAGCCCTACGTTGGATACTCTAAGACTACTACCAAATAAGAGGTTTTCCTTATTTGGTAATGAGGGATGTCGTCAAACCTCCCAATTAATGCCCAAATATACAGGAAGAGTACTTTTTTACTTCATGGTTGCTACTGTCCAACTGACATCATCGATCAACCACTGCTGTTGTTGTTGTAGTACCCCAGACTGTCTGGCCGATCAGTCCCAAGTCCAATAGACCAAAGCCGCTCCGGATGCTCGCGCCCCCAAAGGGGCCAGGGAGAGATAAGATCTGTCTCTGAGAAGGCAGCGGGGGAGGGGATCATCAGCCCACAGGCTTGCACCCCCAAGCCAATTCCCCCACCGATGATCATAATGTTGATATAGTAAAAATTTAACATACAAAACAAAGATAATTATATGAATCATAATGGAAAACATATGAACACACTAACGAAACAGAAAATTATAAGAATATTTATTTGAACCAGAAGGACAAATGAAACAACCCAATGATTATATGAAGCATAAACGTAAACCTTTTACTAAAGTTAACACTTCTTGTCGGCAGACAACGGTGTAGACATCATGTGGGGGTGCAGCGGTAAATGTAGATGGCTGACTGTCCATGATGGTGGTCAAACGAAGACTGGGGATGCTTGTTGATAGTGAGTGCACCTGGTGGCACTGTCTATGTGTTAAACAAAGTTTAGAGAGTGCACACAAGAGGATGCCCGGGCTGCACAATGCGAGCTCAGAGCGCCCTTTCAAGAGGACGCCCGAGTTTGATGGGTTGAATGGCTATATTTCTGAAAGGGATTGTGAAGGTGATTCTTCTAAGAAAAAACATTATAACTGATCTCAGTTGAATTTTTGCACTTCTGAATGTATTAGTAAATGTTTGGTGAGGTTACTTTTTGGTGAGAAATATTATCAGAATGCTCCCACTTCAATGGTTTTACTTTTGAATTTACTAGCCTAATGTGTGGTGAGGCAACCTTTCTATGAGAAAGCTTTATCACAATGCTCACACTTGAATGGAGTGATAATGCTTACACTTGAATGGTTTTATTTCTTAATGTACTAGTAAATGTCTGGTGAGGTAATTATTTACAGTGAAACATTTATGACAATGACCACACTTAAAGTTCTTTACTCCAGAATGTAACAGTAAATGCTTTTTAAGGTTTCCTTTCTCAGAGAACATTAAATGTGTTTTGCCTGACGCTCCACAACCTAAAAGATTCGCCTCAGTAGTTGTAGTACTAGAAAAGTCTAGGCAAGCCCTCCATAAAATGCTGTTTTCTCTCACGCTTGCGGCGAACCCGTTTTTTTTTCTACAACTCAGGTTAGACTTCTGCAACTCGGGCTAGACGACCCTCAAAGGGCTATCAATCTCGCCCGTCACCACCTACACATCAGGTGGCACTAGCTCCCTCCCCAGTACCACACCAACCTCGCCCTTATCAACCTAATCCCGTCAACCTAGTCACTCTAAAACAGGAGGAGCCTAATTGCAACCTCCAAGGTTCTGAAAAATGTGTCATTCTTTCCCCCAAAACCTCACCCGGTGAGAGAAGAAAACGCCTGATAGACCAAAAGGCCCAGCTGTTCTGTAAACCTCCATCTCGGGACTCGACCCCTATTTTGACTGTACTTCTGAGCACTTCTACTTGGAGTCAGCATCAGAAAAGCTGACCGTTGGGACCACAATGGGGACCAACCTAACTGGAAGAGTATTTCTGGCAAGTCAACGTCTACTAGTCCTCCAGCTGACCCTTGGGACCCTACTTGGGACCAACCCATCTACACCCACTATTGGGACCTGCCAGCCTGTAATGAGAAAAGGAGAAAAACAAGAAGACGACACTCCGAGGCCTACCCTTGGTCTATTCCATCACTAACCTGTTACAGACGAGACACAACCCAATTCTATACCTGTTACTCTTGGGAAATCTTTTGGGTAATTGATTTAGGAATTACCATAGTATTTGTTGTTCCTTCTTTTCGGGATCCCTACTTAGCGGCAAAGAGTAGAACAATTCACATATAAACCTAATAAATTGTATACACTTCCACCATCAACTACAGTATTTTTATATATATTTATACGGTATTCATATGTATTGAACTATTACTATTTATAGACTAATATATTATCACACCTAGCCATAACCTTCACTACATTAATACACATAACTTACATTATATGGTTATAATATTATAATGATTGTTTACATTTGATAATATGTCTGGGAATCATCTTGCTTTATTACAGTACATTTCATGCTTCAAGACAGTACACATACCACTGACTCAGCTCCTCCCTTCCCGTAGTCACTTCCTGAGTACAAAGGAGTACAAAGGAGTACACTAATTCATGAATATAGTCTGTTTCGTTTCAACTGACGGTATATTGTAAAGTTATTAAATGTATTAGTTATTTTGAAGATTTTGTAGTGAAGTATGGTGCTAATTATATAAACTATCTAAATTTGATGCAGACATAATAGTTTCATATTTTTCCATTAAGTATCAAGAAAATAGCTAAGGGATTCAATTTGTCGCCAGACGAAAAGAAACAGAGTACAGGCCAAGTGATCTGGAGCACTTCTGAGAAGGCCATCAAGAGGACAACATCTATCCAGCTTTACTTCATCCCACACCTTCATTTGGGCAACACCTTATGCCCAGGGCCATTGTTGTGTCCAGTCACACACTCACTAAGTTCAAATAATTCATCTTGTAGAAGTCCTCTTATACATGAGAGACTCCCTTTACTCACCTATAACCCATACATCTGATTGCCAAGCCACATATATCATAACTACAATTGAAACCATATAACTTTAACTGCTGGTACTTATATGAGCTTGTATATTGTTAATATCAACTAATCTTGGTTATATCCATTATCCCTCTCACTCACCAGGAGATAAACTAGCTTCTTCCCATACCACCCTTTAAATGTATCAAGGCGCGATTCACACCTGAAACTCAAATATTTGGCATAACTCACGGAAAGGTGTGAATCGCACCTTCTGCCGGCTGTGAGAAGCTGAGAAACAAGTAATTATTTGATATAACTTGCAACACTGTAAGCCCCAAAACAGTGTGACAGCGAAGGTCTAAGGAATTGTTTCCCAGTACAGTATTGATTTTCCTTCAGCGCGGAAAGGTCGCTCACCACGGACGTTTAAATTACTGGAATTCCTGATTCTACGTGCAATTTGTGTCAATATATGATTTAAATCAATTTAAATGGCTTGGATATAGTCACCCAATTTGTGATCAAGAAATCACTGTCTGAGACACGATCTACAGTAAACTATCAAATCACTGTCTGAGACACGATCTACAGTAAACTATCAAATCACTGTCTGAGACACGATCTACAGTAAACTAAAGTGGTGCTAACGGTCACTGGTATATATGGGTACAAACATATTCATATATAATAAAGTTTTAGTGGTAGAGACTTGGTTCTTCTTTTCAGAGCTTCCTTATTCATTGTTGTAAGTCTGGAACTATATTTTATAGCTGCATAGTTTACCGGATAGGATAAATGGTCTATAACCGACTGAATGTGAATATTTTCTGTCCGACGGCTATATAAGTGAAAATCTATAATTTTAAGATATAAATATATAATCCAATAGGCCTACTGATGATAGAATATTTCTGAATGAACAATCGAAAAGAGCGAAAAAATACTTGTGATTTCATATTACAAACATAGATTATTATGTTCTCCCCACCAACCAACTTGACTCGATTAATGAAATTAACAAACACATGTGGCAGTCCGGGGATTCGAACCCAGGACGCCCACACCAAAAATCAACACACTTATGCATTGCACCACGAAGACAGTTAAAGAATGCTGCACAAGCCTACGATTTATTATGCAGTTTCGAATCCTGCATACCAATCTTAGCATGTACATTCATTCCAACTGCACTATCGGAGGCTATGAATAGGTGAATGGAAATAGTAATTAATGGAGTATTTTGTGAGTTTCCAATATATCTTGAGTTGAAATGCAGAGATAATTTTCTTATTGTGAAACATTACCAACATTCATTATTTACAATAAATATTAGAGGTTTCATGGTTTTTCTTGAAGCAATATTGTAGTGTTGCCTTCCCTCTATCTTGTAATGCATAGTAAAGTAAAATTAAGGTGGTAATTGTGGGTGAAAAAAGAGTGATACTAATCATATATGGTGGCACAAATTTGGGAGTCGGCTGGGACAGACGATTTTATCAATGAGAAAGATAAAAAAAAATTATCAAAACTTTCATAAGTTTTGCCAAGCGAGTGAAAGGGATATTTATTGAAAACTGTATTATTTAAACCTCACGAATTACTTACACATATTACGTAGTGAACCGTGATAACTGTATTATTTAAACCTTACTAATTACTGACTAAGAAAGTGTACGAGAGCGAGGTGGAAGGACAGAGAGGGAGAGGCAGACCGAAAGAGAGGTGGAAGGATGGAGTGAGGAAGTATATGGATGAAGGCGGTGCTGGTTGGGAGGAAGGGCGTCGACTGACTTGGGACAGAGGTGCATGGGAGCAGTTCGTTCGTGGCCACCCCTTCGGGGATCACGGCGTCAGCCATAGATAGATAGATAGACTAATTACTTACACATATTACGTAGTGAACCGTGATAACTCCTAACATAGCACCCACTACACACATGCTATCCTTGTCACTTGTCTGATATACATATATCTTGAATTTCGTTAGGCGAGTCCGTCAGTGTCAAGTGAGTAATATAATTATGTAATGCATGTAATGGAAAAATGATGCTAAGGGGAGATGGTTCGATTTTTGGGCGTTTTTGGCATGTATTAATTATTTTTCTAGTTTCCTCTCTAGACCTCCATCAAGTTAAAAAAAAAACATCCATTAGATCCCCATTCTAGATTAATTTGTACATTTTTCGGTAGAAAAATGTCCCGGCCTTGCCGGTTCTTCCAACATTACAGGCTTACTATCGTTCGCCAGAGAAAAAATTGACACCTAATTAGCACGAAAGGTCTAAATATTGACGAAGAAATGGGGCGAAAGGTCTTAAAATTGACTAACTAATGGGGCAAACATCTTAACATCTGAAAACTAATGGGGCTAAACATGAGGGAGAAAGTGGTCCAGAAAACCGGCCCATCCCCCCTTAAACCATTGTAAGTATATGTATTCAGTTACCGTAGCCACCTCCCTACAACACACACTTTCTACTCAACAAATACTCATCCAATTCCTTCTCCTGCAGGTTCTATTTTATAGATGGTGTTCTTATTGTAATGTTTGCCATTGCCATCTAATGTAATATTATAGTTACTGTCTCTAGTATTACTTTTTTTTTTATAAACAAATAAACTTAATATGTTTTTTTTGTTTTAATATCTAAGTACCTCCAGTACAGTAGAAACCCCTCTACTTACATTGGCTAATCGTGTGCTCTAAGTAGCGTTAAAGACTGCTGTGAGGTGCAAAGCATTATAGCTTTACTTTTGAATGTACTTTTCAATGTGTGATGAATTTTGCCTTCTCTGAAAAACCTTTATCACAATGCTCACTTATATGCTTTTACTTTTGAATGTACTAGTAAATGTCTGATGAGGTCAGCCTTCTGTGAGAAGCCTTTATCGCAATGCTCACACTTGAATGATTTTACTCCTAAATGAACAAGTAAATGTCTGTTGAGGTTACATCTTTGTGAGAAACCTTTATCACAATGCTCACAATTGTATGGCTTTACTCCTGAATGTGCTAGTATATGTGTGGTGAGATTTTTTTTCAGTGAAAAACATTTATCGCAATGCTCACACCGGAATGGTTTTAATTTTGAATGTACTAGTAAATGTCTAGTGAGGTCACTCTTCTGTGAGAAACTTGTATCGCAATTATCACACTTGAATGGTTTTACTCCTGAATGTACTAGTACATGTGAGGTGAGGTTACTCTTTTGTGAGAAACCTTTATCACAATGATCACACTTGTATGGTTTTACTTTTACTTCTGAATGTACTAGTAAATGTCTGGTGAGGTGACCCTTCTGTGAGAAACATTTATCACAATGTTCACACTTAAATTCCTTCACTCCTGAATGAGTTAATAAGTGCGCTGTAAGATGGAATTTCCTACCAAACCTTTTGCCACACACCTCACACTCAAACTCCTTTACTACTGAATGAACTACAAAATGTTGAGCGAGATCCTTCTTTTGATTAAACTTTTTACCACAGACCTGACACTGAGGTTTCTTGTCTCTTTGCTTTAGGGTTCCTGTGTCATGGATTTCTTTTTCATAAATGTCATCAGAACTCTCATTTGAATTACTTTCCAAAATTCCATCTACAGAGTATATGGTTTCAATTTTATCAACCTTCTCTTTTCCACTCTCTAACACTTCCTCACGTCCTTCAAAGTTTAACACTTTCTCTTCAAGCTTAATGTCATTGGTTCGTTCATAGTCTAATCCTTCCTCTTCACATTTAATTTCATTGGTTCCTTTAAAGTCTAGCACTTCCCCTTCATATTTAATTTCATTGGTTCCTTCAAAGTCCAACCCTTTCTCTTCACATTGTACGGACTCTTCACTCTCCAACTTCACAAGTGAACCTTCCTCGAGCATCTCCATCATATCTCCTCTGAACCATAATTGTTTATTTATAGTTATAAACTAATGTTTGTATGGTAGCTAAGAAGAATGTTTTACAATTTTATACATTTTCAAAGCCCAATATGTTATCATACTTTAAAGAACCATTATCGACCAATCAATAGATAAACTATGTAGCTACTTCCAGATGAGTGCCTTCAGTTGTGAACCTGGAACAAGAACTGTCATTAGTTTACAAGGCATCATCATTGTGTATGTATATCTTATCTGTCGTTGGGAAAGTAAAGACATGGATTTTGTTGTTATTTGCACTAATATGTCAACATAATGCCATGACAACAACAACTGATTATCCTGTTCTTTACAGTTTATAGGGTGCTTGGGGAGGGAGTTGTCCACCAGTCCGGCATTTTTGCTAATCCGTTACGCTCACTATATACAGTATATATATACAGTAAACCCTCGCTATTTCGGACTAATTGGGGGGACACCCAGTCCGAAATGTCCGATTTTCCGAGATGTCTGAACTCCGGCTTGGGTCCGATCTAAAAGAGGACAAAATCCGACCTGAAATAGGAAAAATCCGACGAATAAGGAATAGTGAAACAGGAACAAACTTCAGCCATTGATTAATTAGGGAAACGGGAGCAAACTTCATGCAACCATGACAACGGAATAAATGCGACCTCGGCATCAACCTAGAAAACGGAGGCTACCCTCTTCGTACCCTAGATTTCAATATACAGTAGTCCCTCGAATTTTGCGTCTTTCAAATTTGCGAACGGGACCCAAGATTTGACCTTTTTTGCGGGACTTGATATGTGCGATATTACTTGAGTTTTGCGGGTGGCGCCAAATGATATGGGGTTTCTGCACTAGTTTTCGGGGAGGAGGGGTAGCAGTCGGGCCGCCCTGTGGCCCATTGTTTACTGTTTATAGATTCTCCCACGCTCCTATATGTTCTCACGCTCTCGCATAATCGACTTCCTTGGGCAAAATTTAAGTGTTACCTGTGCCCTGGGTCCCCTGAATCTGTATTTCTGTGTTTTTCTTTATTGTAGGATGTATAATTAAGTGTATGTGTCATAATGTGTGTACAAACAAGGACGAAAATCACCAAAAAGTAGGCCCTCGATGATGAGATGTCGACCATATTCAATTAATCCCATAAGGTTAGTTATTTGAAATTTGCGATTTTGAATTTTGCGGGCCACAATGTCGACCATATTCTCGCAAAATTCGAGGGAGTACTGTACTGTATTAACCCGTTGAGCCCCGGCTAGTTATAATATTTTGTTCACCCCAGTCCCAAGCCATTTTCTCTTCTTTTTTTTGTTTGCTAAAATGGAAGACAAGGATGAGAAATGAAAAAAATAAAATAAAAAAATCACCTCGGATTTTTTTTTTTGGGGGGGGGGGGAGCCTAAAAAAAAAATTGTTGAGCCAAAATGGAAGAGAATGGTGAGAAATGAATAAAAAAAAACACCTCGGTCATTTGGGGGGCGGGGGGGGGGGGTCGAAAGTTTGTCTCCCCCGCATGACCACCCGCCTGGGAGCACTAGGGTGAAAACTGAGTATGGCATTGTACGGCATACATCCTAAGGAGTGTCTCACATAAATCTCAAGCCTCTAGCTCCCATACGACCGGAGTAATGAAGGTTCAAAGTGGCAGTGAACTAAGGGTGTAAAGTATCCCCACTAAGCCCACCACCACCGGCCGCGCGGCTGTCTTGGCCCGCTCACACCTACCGGCCCGGCTCCCACACACACTACGGTACCTCCCCCTCCTATTCTCCCGCCATTTCCTACCTTACGAGCCACGTAAATGATTTTAATATGCCGGACGCACGTGTTGCGTCGCTGGGAGTTGGTGATAACAAACTGCCGACGCATCACGTGCGACGCTGGGTCTCAATGGGTTAATATAATAGCAAATACTTTTTTTTTCTATGTGAATCAGGGAGACAAAAGGCATAACTGCCTGCAGCGAGTGCCTCCCCCAGATTTCAAAGAGTGACAGGGCCGAAATCAAGGGACGTTCGAGCTAAAATGCCTGGACACACGGAGTTTGAAGCAATTTAAGTCATAGGAAGAGGGAAAGACTGATTCTGGGAGAGAATTCCAGAGCTCAGCAGTTGAATAGAAGAAAGTCTGAGAATAGCATTTCACTCTTGGGCTGGACAGTTGCACAGAGTAGGGGTGGGATTGTGTTGCAAGGCGGGTACTACGTACCCTACGTAGAGGAAGTGGTATACACTGGGAAAGCTCCGAGGAACACTCATTATTGTAGTAGCGATAGAATAGCGAGAAAGATGCAACATTGCGGCGAAGAGAGAGATTGCAGAGAGTTGGTGAGTGGACGGGAGTTAATGATACGAAAGGCTTTCCTTTCTACATTGTCTAAGAGTGCGGTGTGAGAGGATCCTCCCCACACATGTGAACAATACTCAATACAAGGACGCACTGTGTCCCTGTACAGAGCTAGAAGCTGTGCAGGGGTAAAGAACCCCTTGAGGCGGTTGAGCACACCCAGCTTCTGGGAGGCTGCCTTAGCGAGACTGGTAATATGGTCTTTCTAAGTGAGAGCAGAAGAAAAAGAGACACCGAGAACATTGAGAGAAGATAAAGGGTAGAATTTTGTATTGTTGAAGAATAAGGGATAGTCCTCTGGAGGTTCCCGACGGGTAGTAAGATGGACAAATTGAGTTTCGGAAGCATTAAATACAACAAGGTTTTTTCTACCCCAATTGGAAATAGTAGCTAGATCAGAAGACAAGCGCTTTTATGGCTTCATTACGTTTGTTTTTGAGGGACTGCTGGCTGGGGCGTTCTGGAAAACTAATTGAGTGGTGTAAGGTAGAGTCGTCTGCATATGAATGGATGGGGCTGGATGTACAGTTGAGAAGATCATTTATGAAAATTAGAAAGAGAATAGGAGATAGGACAGAACCCTGAGGAACACCGGTGTTAATAGGATGAGGAAATGAGCAATGGCCATCCACAACCGCAGCTATGGAACGGCCGGAAAGGAAAATAGAGACAAAGGCACAGATGGAGGGACAGAAACCGAAGGAGGGCAGTTTGGAAATTAAAGATTTGTGCCAGACTCTATCGAAGGCCTTCGATATGTCTAGTGCAACAGAAAAAGTCTCACTGAAGTCCCGAAAGTTGGATGACCAAGAGTTAGTAAGATATGAAAGAAGATCACCAGTAGAGCGACCCTTAACCCGGGAGCTGCGGGGAGACTCTTAAGAGTTCCCCCGGCGCACTGCGGGGAGACTCTTAAGAGTCAGAGAAAATAAAAATCAACTTTTGACATCGAAAAAAAAAAAAAAATTTAGATTTTTTTTTTTTTATTTGGCCCCTGGGCCATGCAAAATCTCAGTCCTCTACCTCCCCTCCTTCCCCACTTTCCTCCTCTCCTTCAGTTATCACCTATTTTCCCTGTTATTCCCTTATTCTGAGGTATATTTTCGTGCTAACATTAGAAATCCGATTGGAGGGTGTGGTCATCACTGATAGCAAGCGAGTGCAAGAGAGAGAGAGAGAGAGTATCGATCGACTGTGTCTCAGTGGCCTTGGGGGAAATTGGCGGGAAAGCAGATTGCCTCACCCATACATTATACAACTCGCGGGCTATATCTCCGATTTTGACCATCCAAACGCTGTTTTCACTCGTTTTATTGTTGTTTCAGGTTAATACCTTTATAATCAACCCATAATAGGCGCATATGGATAAGTATTAATGCTATTAATGGCACAATGAATATTTTAGTGGCGGAAACACCTCAAATACGTCAGCACAGGGGGACGTTTCCAATTACCCCCATGCGCACTTCAGAGGTTAAGGAAGCCATACTGGCAATCTGAGAGCAGATTATGAGCAGAGAAATTCTTAAGAAATTTGGAAGCAAGAATAGTTTCAAAAACTTTAGAGATACAAGAGATGAGAGCAATTGGACGATAGTTGGAGGGTTGAGAGCGGTCACCCTTCTTTGGGACAGGTTGAATGAGAGCAAACTTCCAGAAGAAGGAAAGACGTTAGAGCAGAGACAGAGACGAAAGAGTTTGCCTAGGCAGGGGGTCAGCACGGAAGCACAGTTTTTAAGTACAATAGGAAGAATACCGTCCGGACCGTACGCCTTCTTAGTATTAAGCCCAGAGAGGGTAGAAAGTACATCTTTAGAAGAGATTAGGATATTAGGCATAAGTAGGAGAGAGGGGGGTGGAGAGGGAGGAATAGCACCTGGAATCATCCAAGGCAGAGTTTCTGGCAAAAGTTTGAGTGAAGAGTTCAGCTTTGTCAGAGGAAGAAGTGATGGTTGTGCCATCAGAGTAGAAAAGGGGAGGGAAAGACGAGGAAGAAAAGTTGTTGGAGAGGTTTTTGGCTAGATGCCAGAAAGCTTGGGAAGAGCTAGAGTTGGATAGTTCAGTGCATTTATTATTGATGAAAGAGTGCTTGGCAAGTCGAAGAACAGATTTGGCTTGATTCCGGGCAGAAACATAGGAAGAATGAGATTCTTGAGTTTTAAGGCGGTGGTACCGTTTGAATGCTTCCTCCTTGTTGTGGACAGCAGTAGAACAAGCGTGAGTAAACCAAGATTTTTTTACATTAGACTGAGAGAAAGAAAATGGAATGTACGTTTCTATGCCCGAGAGGATTACCTCGGTAATGCGTTCAGCACTCTCCGAGGATCCTCGGCCACGGAAGCAGAAGTCATTCCATGGGAAATCAAAGAACTACTGCCAGAGAGCCTCCCAGTCGGCAGCGCCAAAGTGCCACAAGCGCCGCCGGCTGGGAGGATCGGATGGCCGTCTTGAAGAGATAGGACAGGTAAGTTTATGGTCGGAGGAGCCAGAAGGAGAGAAAAGATTGACAGTATAAGAAGAAGGGTTAGAAGTCAGAAATAAGTCAAGAATGTTGGGCCGATCTACGACGCGATCCGGGATACGGGTGGGTTGCTGGACCACATGCTCTAGGTCATTTATGATAGAAAAGACGTAGGCTTGTTCACCAGGTTGGTCAGTAGAGTGAGAGGAGAGCCATTGGCGGTGGTTAACGTTGAAATCTCCCAAGATGGAGATTTCAGAGAAGGGCGAGATAGATAGAATGTGTTCCACTTTAAAGTTTAGATAGTCGAAGAATTTGGGAAAGTCGGTAGAGTTAGGGGAAAGATAGACAGCACAGAAATATTTAGTATGAGAATGACAGGATAGTTTGAGCCATAAAGTTGAGAATTCAGAGGAGTCGAAATCGGGAACACGAGAGCGAGTTTGTTGTGCACGTATGCACAACATCCGCCTTTGGCTTTGAAACTAGGATAGAGAAAGTAGGAGGATACAGAGAAGGGGTGCTGGAAGTTGTCTCAGATACCTGGGTTTTGGTGAGGAAAAGAAGATCAGGTTTTAAGGAGGAGAGATAGTGTTCGACAGAGTGAAAATTAGAGGAAAGGCTGCGAATATTGCAAAAATTGATAGAAAGAGTGACAGGCCGTGGTCCAGAGCATTTAGAGGGGTCGTCAGGGAAAGGTTGGGCATGTGTGGGGGTATTTATGGTCCCCCCCCCCCCCTGAGGGGAACAATAAGTATGGAACAACACTCACCCCTTAATTGAAAACCGGTTCATTCACTGTCCTCCACCTCACTCCCCTTCTCCATCTCACTGTCCTTCTCCACCTCACTGTCCTTCTCCACCTCATTCTCCTTGACCACCTCACTCCCCTTCTCCATTCCAAGTGAATTCGAGGTCACCTTATGCTTTGGGAGGCATGATAAATGGGAATATACACGGAGGAGATGTGTAACACAACAACAGCCAGATCGTACTGACTCGTTTCGTCCAAGCGGGTGACTCAGTTCAGGGCGTAGCCTTTATATCGGCGCTCCGGGTCCCGTTATCAAACTGACGGATCCCCATTTTGACGGACATTCAACCTTATATTCCGGGGATGGGAGCGCGTCATCCGACACTTACGAGGCTGTCGGACACATCCCGGGACATACGAGATATCAGACGACATACATTGGACAGTTATGACGGACATTTGCCCTTATGTTTCCGAAAACTGAGAGAATCTTCCAACACTGTTAGAGACTGTCGGAACAATGACGGAAATGCCCGGCAACCGGAAGTACAGATCCGGGAGGCCGATGCCGGTCCGGCAAGTACGGGTTTCCGACATTTAGAGGTCCGAAATAGCGAGGGTTTACTGTGTATGTATATATACAGTATATTAGAGATGGACCGAATATTCGTTTCGTATTCGTATGTGCGAATATTCGCTATGTTTTTCAATATTCGTATTCGTATTCGTATTCGCATTTCCATTCATAGCTATTTGCAAACATGTGAATATTTTCACGAAACCAATAGAAGACGTCATACAAAAATGTAAAATATTACATTTTAACCCTCCAGCCCCGGCTATGTATTATATATATATTCCTCGAAACCCGGGTGTTTTGGCCGAAAAACGTCTAGGCTAGGCTACCGTATATTTGTAATCAGACTGCTTCCTGCATTCCCGCGCATCCCCAAGCGTAGCTGTGTTATTTACCTGTAGAATGGCATTAAGTAGAGCTCTCTAAGTCAACTGGTTGAGTTGTGATGATGATTTCATTGGAGATAACTTTATGGCCAAAACAGCCACTTTACACTACTTTTTGATACTTAACAACAACATACAGGCACACACGAACAAGCGACGCTCTCCTTCTTGTGGCCGGAGATGCGGGGCGTCGGTCCAGCCGGCTGTTGTTTACATGCGTCGGACCGACGCCTCGCACACGAAGCTCACAGGCTTTCAACCACTAGGCGTTCAAGAGCCCTTCCGGGTACCTGTTATATGCTTTTTTATGGGCGTTCAAGAGCCCTTCCGTGGTGAGAGGGTTAAAATCAAGAGTGTGCAAAATATAAATATGTTCTAATATATAACTAGGAACCCCAAAAGATTCACCAAACCCAAATATACGAAGCGTTTGTTGACGTTCTTAAAAAAAAAAAAAAAAAAAAAAAAAAACGACAGCTTGCGTTCGCTTGTACGATGTCGGGGAAAGTAATGCTTCTTTATTAAACCCTCTAAGTACCATAGTATGTGAATGTTTTTTAAACTAATGGAACTGAAATTGTGTACATCGACTAGATTGGTTTAATCTGATGATCTCTGAACTTTGAAATAATTGTAATAGTTCCGAAATCTGACCTTGTTCATTATAACGGAATAAATGGTCTTGGTACAATGTTGCCAATGTACCGGCTACCGCTAGATCCAGCGAATAACTTCCATCACTTCCATCTAGCGACATCAAGATGTGATGAATTCTAGCGATATTCAAGTTATGTTCCCTATTTTAAGGAATTGTAGAGATTTTTCGATTGTTAAAGATTATTCTAGATACTTCAACATATGTTTTCTAGTGACATACACATTTTTAGTGTCTGTTGACTATCTAGCGATTTGTCAATGCTATTCTAGCATACATTTGTGCTTTAGTTTATCATGCATTGTTTAATAAATTTGCCCCATTTCTCCAGAAGACTTCCTACATGATATAGTGTATTGTTCTAGTGATAATTAAATATTATACAGGGCTATTTTAAGTGGGCTGATGATTATGAAACAGTAATATGCTGGACGATGAGAATACTGTATGTAAACATGTCTCGGAAGTCACTGATAATTTTTGGCATTGTCTGCCAAAAGTTGAAAAGCCCAATGGCAAATCAGTGGTGGTAACGCAGCTTTACACATTCACATCGTCATTGGCTTCCGGTAATTAATTTCATAGTAATTTAATTAAAATTTGTTGGTGATATAAAAAGAAGTACCAGTTATTGAAGGATGACAATTTCATCCTTCAAGAAAGATTGAAATATTCGCTATTCGCATTCGCAAATTTTACCAAAAAATTGTTTTATTCGTATTCGTATTCGCAAATATTGAAAATTGATATTCGTTCCATCTCTAATAAATATATACTGTATATATATATATATATAATTATATAAATATATATATATATATATATATATATATATATATATATATATATATATATATTATAGGTTTGATTCCCGAAGGGAAGTAGTGAAAACCTAATATTTAGTAGGGCCCCGTAATCATTGACGACTTCGCCTATTAGTAATAATAGTCTCCATTCAACATCCTGCGCCAGCATTTTGAATAGCCCGCGCGGAAGAATCATGGAGTCATAAGTGCACGCTTAATTCCCTCATGGGATCGTCATTTTGATCGGGTACCCTACAGAAAAAACTCTGTAAAAAATAAAAAAGAAAAGATAACTTAATGTCTGTTCTCATATGACTTGCCATATTCGTGGATTTCTCATGCTTTGCTTCCCCGACACCAGGCCCCCTAGCGGCCATCTTCGTCCTTCACTGATATACCAAGAATAAACTATAGAAATCAGCGAATGGGAAGTGGGATGGTTGGGAGGGCCCGAGTCGTCAATGATTACGGGGCCCTACTAAATATTAGGTTTTCACTACTTCCCTTTGAGAATCAAACCTATAATTTAATAGGGCCCCTTCATCATTGACGACTTCGCCTGAATATCAAGTCTGGAGGCGGGACATTCGCAAAATATCCTAGCCTTAGGGAAGAAGAATCCGGATAAAATTTTCTTAAGTTTTATTGTATGCAATACAAAAGTAGAAAAAAGGTATACAAGATTTGCTAGCAGTGCGTGGCATTAACCCGTTGAGCCCCGGCTAGTTATAATATTTTGTTCACCCCAGTCCCAAGCCATTTTCACTTCTTTTTTTTTTTTTTGCTAAAATGGAAGACAAGGATGAGAAATGAAAAAAAAAAAAAAAAAAATCACCTCGGATATTTTGGGAGGGGGGGGGAGCCTCAAAAAAATTTGTTGAGCCAAAATGGAAGAGAATGGTGAGAAATGAAGAAAAAAATAAAAAAACCTCACCTCGGTCATTTGGGGGGCGGGGGGGGGGGGGGGTCAAAAGTTCGTCTCCCCCGCATGACCACTCGCCCGGGAGCACTAGGGTAAAAACTGAGTATGGCATTGTACGGCATACATCCTAAGGAGTGTCTCACATAAATCTCAAGCCTCTAGCTCCCATACGACCGGAGTAATGAAGGTTCAAAGTGGCGGTGAACTAAGGGTGTAAAGTATCCACACTAAGCCCACCACCACCAGCCGCGCGGCTGTCTTGGCCCGCTCACACCTACCGGCCCGGCTCCCACACACACTACGGTACCTCCCCCTCCTATTCTCCCGCCATTTCCTACCTTACGAGCCACGTAACTGATTTTAATATGTCGGACGCACGTGATGCGTCTCTGGGAGTTGGTGATCAAACACTGCCGACGCATCACGTGCGACGCTGGGTCTCACTGGGTTAAGAAACTGCTTGCTTCATGGTCAGATCGTTGCAATCGATCGTATGCATGAAAGAAAGGTTGACACGCTTGTGTCCTGTAGAACTATAACTCTGCAGTAGTTATTCGTTCTCTCCTTAACCCTTCCAGCCTGCGGCTGTCATTTTGAAAGGACAGATGGGCAGGACAGATGGGCAGATGGGCAGGATCCCGGGTGTCCTTATAATAGGCAGTAAGCTTTCAAGCCTATTCAGCTTGGTCTGAACGCCGTTCGTCCAACGCATGTATACAAAGCCGTCGTTGCGTCACCGCACCTCCGAAAACAAGAAGGAGACGTCGGATCAATGTTGTTGTTGTATGATATGACGAAATTAGTGTCTGAAAAGCTCCGATATTGTCAACATCGCGGAAAAACTCGCTCCACTGAAATCGTTATCACAACTGAACCAGTTGACTTAGAGCTCTACTCAACGCCAGTCTACAGATTGAAAACCACACTACGTTTATAGATGCCTGGGAAATTTCTAGCAGTTAAAATAAAAAAGATATGGTAGCCTAGGCCTAGACATTTTTCGGCCAGATCGCCCGGATACGACCTCCATCCTTTGGTAAGGCAGCCCGGGTTTTTTTTTTTTTTTTTTTTTTTTTTTTTTTTTTCTATATTCCAACTTACTTCCTCTCGGGCATAGGCTTAGAGCCTTAACATTCACCGCTTTACAATGAACAGTGAAGCCCGTGAGGTCTTGTTCCAGTCTAGGGAGTGAGACATGTGAAGCACGTAGAGTACAACGAGCACCTGCCATCTTGCCTTCACATGAGGCACGGTGCTCACTCATGGCCCGAAACGACCCCATCTCTGAAATCATCTCGTTCCCGTGCTTCACTGTCTCACTCTACACTCGGACTCTCACACTTACACACACAACGCCACCTGTTGAGCAGATAACTCACCAGGCATTGCACCCCTATAGCATATTTTGAATATGGGAATATTCATACACTGCTATTTAATCAGGGAACAATGAGGGTATTTTATTGACGTTTCGGTGGGCTTGTGGTAATGCACTGATACCAGGTACAGCACAAATTCCATCCCAATAATATCTTCCCATTGATACATCGGGATTTGAACCCGGGACCTTTGGATTACCAGGCCAGTGGCAAGACCACTCCACCACACCTCCCCTGAGGGTAGGAAGGATTAAACTAATTGTACAGTAATATTTTTGTACACTTTGGTAAAACAGACATAGTTGCAACTATGCGATATATCTTCTTAAAATTAAAACAAATAAAACTCATACTGGACTGTAGAACCCGTCCTATCACAGCTCGTGATGCATCACAATCTCCAAGGGTACAGGGGGGATATGGACTATTCCACCCCCCCCCCCCTTTTAAAACAACACAACATATAATATAACAATACCTACTGTACCCGTTGCCGTATAGCTACACAGGTACGCTTTGGTTTATCTAGAGCCACAGACAGGTAGCGTGTAAGGAAAGTATGATTGGAAGCCCAAAGTTGGGTTTTAGCAATATCATCAATCGAAAAATTTTGCAAAAATCTGAGGGATACTGCCCATTTCCTAATATCGTGAGCCCTGCCTATCACGCCGGGATTGCTTTCCCTGATAATGTCGACAAGCAAGGAAGCTAACTTCCGTTTTGTAACACGTTTACCTGTCCGGTTAACCCATAAAGCACCTGGTTGGCGAGGTTGTGCAGCCCTCATAAACTTTGCGAGTGCTTGCACAGCACATAAAATGTGAAGAATGAGGCCTCTCTTCAAGGCCGGGACGGAAAATTCAGAAAAAACCTGGTCCGAATGTTCGTTCTTAGCAATAAAGGAGGGAGACGGCGCGATTTGAACATGGTCGTGCAGTCTCCCAAACCTGAGACAGTTTGGTTCGTTGCTCATCGCCGCCAGCTCCGACACCCAGTTTCTGGTGTCAAGTGCCATGAGAAAGACAGCCTTTTTCAAAAGTGAATCAAAATCCGGCGCATTAATATACTTGCGCGATTGAAGCAATTCTAAGGCTTTATCAAGGGACCAGGTGGGCATGAGCTGGCGGGGAGGTGGACGAAGCTCGAAACACGCCCTCATAAAACCTTTCTCCTCCGCCTGCGGAATGGAAAGGCCGGTGAGATCAAGGAAGGGGGTCCTAATGGCAGACAGATTATTTTTTAACGTTGTGACCAAAAAATGCTTCTGCTCAAATAGATAGTCTAAGTACTTGAAAATTAAGGCTCCCGAGGCAGTCGTTTGCCCTGATTCAACAATCCAGGTTGTAAAAGTTTTCCAATGAGATTGATATTGTCTCCTGCTAGACGGTGTGTACTGATTCATTAGCTTCTTAGTGACACTTGGCCCAAATTGATTTAACCATTTGGCATAGTAAATATCCATAAGGCAAAACTGAGCAAGGTCCGAAGGTTGCCAATCGTTCAAAGTGGAAAACGGAGACCGGGAGGGATACCGGGGTCCTGCACCACTGTTGCAATTGGTGGTACCAAACCTGGGCCGGCCAAAGCGGCGCAATCAAAGCTACCCGGCCCCGG
This sequence comes from Paralithodes platypus, assembly GCA_032716605.1. Taxonomy (NCBI): domain Eukaryota; kingdom Metazoa; phylum Arthropoda; class Malacostraca; order Decapoda; family Lithodidae; genus Paralithodes; species Paralithodes platypus. Next base: position 28,849,029 of record CM064582.1, read on the forward strand.
TAATCTCTCAGTTTGTGAATGACTTTGCACATTAACACAGAGTCTGGCGGCAGAAACAGATAGAATGAGGTCCACCTGTTCCAGTCCACCAACAATGCATCGGGTAACCCCCGCCGGGGTTACCCTGTGACGTGTAAGAAAGAGTGGGAGTCTGTGGTTCTCTACTGACGCAAACAAGTCCACCTGTGGACGTGCCGGCTTTGCAATCATCTTGTTGAAGATAGCCTGTTTGATTGTCCATTCTACTAGAGTGCTCCGCTGGCGAGAGAGAGCGTCTGCCCAGACGTTCGCCACGCCGGGGAGGTAGGTGGCATGCAGGGAAATCTCTAGCGAGTCGGCTAGGGTAAAAATTTGTTCTGAAACGTTCAACAACTCTCGTGACCTCACTGAGCCTTGTTTCTGAATGCAAAAAACTGCGGTTTGATTGTCCATTCTGAACGCTATTGATTTGTTCTTCAATGTCCTGCCATGAGTTTGGAGGAAGAACAGGGGAACTAAGAGCTCTTGCTTGTTGATATGTGATTGGCTGTCTGCCACCCAGATGCCCTGACCCTGGTGGCCTAGGCTTGACTGATACCCCCAACCTAGGGTCCCCGAGGCGTCTGTGTCTACCCATACCGTAGGAGGAGGAGAAACCCATGTTACGACCGAGTAGAGGACTTCGTGCTTGGTCCAGGCCGATAGTAAGTTGTGGATTAATGGAGGAATTGGCCATAATTTCTTCTCCGGCAAGAGAGGGAACACTTTGTTGCCTTCCAGGATTAATCTCTTGGCTTTCAATTGGCCCAACTTGACAGTTAATTGTACCCAGTTGAGAGAACCGATCAGGGAATCCCACGTTTTCCTGGTCGTATCCAGACTGTGGAGGAACCGGAACAGTTTCCTGCGAAACCTGTCGCGGTTGTCCACACTCTGAGTAAGAGTCAGAGCGTAGGTGTCCCAGACCAGTCCTAACCACTGAATATTCCTTGAGGGGACAAGGTGCGACTTTGCCAAGTTCACCTTGAACCCTAGGGTTTGTACATGAGCTAACACTTGATTTACATGGTCTTGACATAATTCTAAAGAGTTTGCCACTACAGTAGTCCCTCGTTATCGATGGGGGTTACGTTCTTAAGACTGCCGTCGATACCGCATTACCGTACATTACGGTACCGTACATACACGTACAGTATCCGTGGTCTCTATCCTATGTACTTTTAAGTGTTTCCTTTACACATAACCTTACATATTAGAGTATATTGCAAATAAAATTATCCTATGTAGCCTTTTAAGTTTTTCCTATACACATAACCTTGTCAGACATGGCACTTGACTTGACTGTTTTGATGGTCCTGGGGATTCAATTCCTTCATTATTACCACCAGGCACACCGTCTATCACTGAATACATTAGAGGCCATAATAAACGCAAGAGATACAAGGTTCAGGCACAAATAAGCAAGTAAAAGGTGGGTGGACTTAGAGCTTCTGCCTGGTTTTGACAACATTAAAAATGGAGGTCGAAAGTGACGCTCCGATCGTCGGTGAATCCGGATTCACTCAAAACCTAGTCTTTAGGCTAATTATTTTTGCTCTCGTTTTCGGTGTATTTTCTTATTATTGTATGTCTTATTGTCCATCATTTAATCCACTTTTGGTTGGTATATTAGAGTAATATAAATAAACAATTAATCCGTCGATATATCAGTCGATACTCGAATCAGTCTAAAGTCAGTCGATAGTCGAATCCGTCTATGATAAAGCAATCAGTCTATAATCAAATCGGTCTATAAAAAAGCCGTCGATAACGAGGGACTACAGTACTAACCAATCGTCCAGATACCAAAACACCTGTATGCCTCGAACTAACAGGGGTAAAAGAGCTTGACGGACGAGTTTGGTAAATACTCTCGGTGCTAGGTTCAACCCGAACGGCATCCTTTGAAAGACATAAGTCTCGTGCCGGATTCTCAGAGCGAGAAAATTTTGGAACCACTTGTTTATAGGGACATGCCAATAGGCCTCTTTGAGATCGATCGAGCACATCCAACCTTGCGGCGGAAGTGCGAGTCTGAGTCGCTGTACAGTCAACATCCTGAAGGGTGAATTCTCTATAAAGGTGTTCAGGTGCGAGAGATCTAGAACTGGTCGCATCTGCACACTGTCCCTTTTTGGCACTAAGAAGAGTCTTGATGTGAATACAGGCTGATAGGCATTGACATGAATAAGGACCTGTTTGGCAATCATTTCCTGTACTATGACCTCCTCCTCCTGAGACACCGGGGTATATTCCTGCGGCCGACGCAGTCGAGGCCGCCGGCGCCACCGCCAGGTGATTCCTTTGCTCACTACCTTCCTGGCCCAAGTATGCTTGGGCCAGGCTGAGCGGAATGAACGGAACGAACCCAGGTGCAACCGGGGTTCGTCCTTCAAGGCAACTCTCCCATCCTTGTCCTTTAAGCTCGGCCCTGGCATGTGGAGAGTCTGAGTGGCTAGTTTTTTGGAGGGGGAGGTGGGTTGGCATCGGATGCTTGACTAGTTTTGGCTGATGTAGTGCCCTGATGACCTTTGTATGGGGCCTTTCCCTTATACCCGTGCTGTTTACCTTGTTTGGGTTTGTGCTGATTACCTCCCTGCTGAGGAGGTGGTCTGGGGTCTCTTGGTGACTGCTTAGGTTGGGGTTGGGACGGTTTGTTACCGCCTTTTGATTTATGAAAGGGTTTCTTAGGTGGGTCCATCCTAGCTTGGGAGGTAACCTGCTTCCACCCATTCACCATATTAAAAACTAGACTCCAAGTCTCAGAGTTAAGCAGGGTGGCAGTAAGAACTGGGGAGAGAGTTACCCGGCGACCTATATCCGCCGGCAACTTCCTCACCAGATGGACTCTCAGATCTTGGCGGGCTCGAACCGCTTCCAAAATTGCAATTCTAATGTCGCCTATTGACTGAATGGCATTTTGTAGCAATAGTCTACGAGACAGCTCAGTAGCTTTTCTAATTTGGGGTTCAGCTATGGCCGAGATAGTGCGTGCAAGAGAGGCGGCTATTCGATTACTCACTAAGTACTGAGAGAACATCCGGTAGGCTTTATTGCGTAACTTAAAATCTCGCTCCAAGTGAGCAGCCGGGGGGGGGGGGAAAGGTTCATCAAGGGCATGTAATGACACTTTAGGGGCCGCCAGAAATGTTAGTAATGCTGGTGACACCCCTTCTGCTTTGGATACTGGCAGTGAAAAGTAAGTATGGTTATCCGGAGGAATCTGATGAGAAGATTTGGAGGTGATAGTAGTGGCAAAACCCTGAGCTTCGAACTCCCAATCTACCAAAGGTCCTACTCCCACCTGCCCCATCTGCAGTACCGGAGTCTGAGCTTGGTCCAGGGCCGGAGTTGTAGCCAACTCCGGCGTAAGAGCATTCAAGGCTGATGGCATCATTGATGCCATCAGCCTTCGACCAGTCAGCAAATAGTCTTGCAGATGCGGCATAAGGAACTGCCGGCGCGGCTGAATAAACAAAGTACGCCGGGTTAAGTGAACTTGGTACACCCTTAATCAGTACATCCAAAACCTTCCCTGCCTCGTCTTTGGCCCAAAATTTATGGTTCTTATTGATCTCAATTGACCATTCGTTGGGAACTGGGAGGTCCCCTGACACCGAAGGTTGAGCCGAAAGGGGATTCTCTGGTACCACAGGTATCCAAGAGCAGTCAGTACCATAGAGGAGGGGCATGGGGCCCTTCCTCAAAGGCGCCTTATCTAAAGGAGGAAGTTGGACATCAGTAACAACCCTGAGGGTGGACATAGCTAGCATCACCGGCACTGTAGGGCCTGGGGCAGCTGCTACCACTGGGGTCGCACAAGAAGGAGTGAATGCTGGGGGTTCTAGAGGTCTGATAACAGAGGTACTGGGGGGGCGCAGCTAAAGGAGTAACCGGGGGATCCGACGAGGCAGGGACTTGATAATGTTGTATCACTTTATGTAACAACTCATTTACCTGATCAGAAGTCATCCATTTCCTATGGGGATCTTTGGATGAATGTGAACTAGCCTCAGAATCAGTATTAGGGATAGACTGAGGAGCCGGGGAGAACACTCCGTCCGCCGGCTCCTCACTCTGCTCCAAGGTCTCTTGCGATTCTATCTCATTCTCCGCCGGGGGCCAAGACAAATCTGGCACTGACGACGGTAACACGTTTATGTTACCCTCCTCAGACCGTTCTGGAATGACGTTTAGGAAAGAGAGAGATGGTTCTGATTGACGCCAATAGCCCCCTGCCATTAATGGCTGGGAGTCATGAGTCACTTGTGAGCTTAAATGGGCCCCCGCCGGAAAACCTCTATATTGGTCGGCTAGCACCATCTTCGGGCCTGTCGACCTAACACTACGGGGAACAACATTCAATTTTGGTATGGCAAAAATCACATTAGGAGGCACACGCAAGGATTGTTCATGACTAGGTGTGGATTCCAATATCTCAGATCCTACTTCCGACTCCCCTGAATCACGTATAGGCGTGTTAGAAGGAGGTGTGGGGGGCGGTGGTTGAGGAGTGTCCAGCTGGCTGCTAGACATGTCCTCATATTCCTCTCTCCGGCACTTGTGAGACCGGGAAGAAACCGAGATAGAGTGGCGAGAGTATTTCCGGGAAAACTTGGACCTCGACCTTGACTTCCGCCGCGGGGAGGGCGAGCGTCTCCTCTTGGAACGGTCAGAGGGGGGAACCTCGGTGACTTCGCTCTCACTGCTACTACTCACTGCCTCTTTGCGGAGGGCTTTTGTTTTGACTTTGGGTCTGACAGATTTAGAGGAGCCGGGTTTCACTAAGGGTGACTAAATAATGAGATTTTCCCAAAGGATTTCGTCATCACACTGAAGCGCCTTATGGGCTGTGTCCTTTGCATAAGAATTAAACGCAGCTTTGATCTCATGTAAGGCTGCTAAACAAGATAAATCTTTCTTCGCCAGCAAGGCGGTTTTTAATTCAGAGCAGATGGCGCATCTTTTAGATAACCACATGCCTCGAGAGCGATCTAAACACTTGGCACACTTGATGCAAAGTTTGTGAGCAAAAATGGGTAAAAGGGAGCATATGGGCGTGACGCAAAGTTCAAACCTAGGCATGTTGCCGTACTGAGAGGATCCCCCCCTCCGCCGGAATAGGTGGCCAACTCCGCCGGAGAAGCAGTCTCTGGGGCCTGGAAAGAAAAATTTGGAATCAATGCTCATAAGGATAACCTGCCAGGTATTACACATCCTAACCCAAAACCGCCGGAAAGTTAGCTATAGCGCACTACTACTCTAACCTTCCGCCGGCTCTGTCAAGCTGACTTTCAATTACTTACCTGTGACAAGAGCCACAGGTCCTTTGACCCTTTTAGTGTTTGATCGTACTGAACAAGTTTGCAAAACTAATCTTATCACTTCGTGTACACTCGACTGGTGGCTCTGCAGGCGAGAAAGTCTTAACGTGTCACGGGGCCAGTCAGGGCGAATTAACCCGGCGGGCCGAGTTTGTAGCCCTGCTAGGAATGCAATTCCGCCGGGAGAGTGTGGTTCAGCTAAACCACGCCGGGATCTTTTGAATGTTCCTACCCGTTAGAGACGGATAACTTGGACCCACCGCACGGGGCCGCCGGAACAGACAAAAACTGCCGGGATACAGGGTTGGCACAGCCCTTTTCCCGCAGTCCTATACATATATTTAAAAATACATAATGACATATAGGGATGTCTCCCTTACCCCAAAAGAACAAGCCCGCATGCATGAACCAAAAAGGGGGGCATTCATAGGCATAAAATAATGACAGAAAATTTAGAACCTAAATTACCTGAAGCCTACGCCGGAGACTCCTAACTAGGTCGACCACGTGGTCCGAAGAACATCCCGGCAGACGACGCTCCGGCACCCAGCAGCACCACCATGAAGAGGGAGGCCCACCCAAGGGGCCCAAGCAAAACACGAACCCTGGAAGGTGGAGAACCACGTGCAGACACCCTTAAACCAGAGCTTTTGCTGATATCTGAAGATAATGGCATGTACTTTCCTCAATTTAGTATTGGTTCCTTCGTCAATGACGAAGAGCCTATAACACTGTATATATAGGCTGAGATTCCGGGACCCGTTTGGGATTCCCCGGAGTTCTTATCACAATCGTTGCGTATATAGCATAATAAACAATCCTTGGTTAATACCCATAAATCTTACCAAGGGCTCGTCATTGAAAATGAATACCACTAGAATTAAAATTTTAAAGAAGAATCTATCATTTCAAACCTCCCGGTGCCTCAGCCCTCCAGCTATGCTGTCGTCATGCTTCCCTTGCACGTGATGCCAGATTTTCTAGCGTGTTTATCTGCCTCTTTACGGTTGTGATCCAGGTGAGTCGGACGTGTGCCCTCTTGCTCTGGGCGTCTCAGCGTTTGCCTGGCTTTCTCACTCCTAGTGAGTCCTTGTTATATATTATTTGAGTTAGGTCCAAACATGAATAGAGTAATCGCCTGTGTTTCAGAGGGCCTCCGTCCATGCCTGTCCACACCGAAAGTATATGGGTACCGCTTCGCCATTCTTAATATGTGTTATTGTCGTAGTAAGTGATTATTGTTATAATAGGCTATATCCTATACAATACTTGCATTTAATTATTTACTTATTGTAGGCTATTATTCACCTTATTCGTGTGCCCTCAGGCTACACGTTGAACTCTTCAGATATTATTAATTCAAAGCTTTCTTTGTCGTAAAGTAGCCTACATTATTTCCCGAAATTCTACTTGTATTAAATTTTCAAGGTCACTTCGCTTTTATAGTTTGCTTGCTTCTAACATTTTATAGTTTGCTTGCTTCTAGCATTACTTCGAGCCGATAGATTCTTAGCAAGACTTATTGATTCCCTTATATGTCACATGCTTGTACCAGTTACTTATGTATAAGGCCATGCTTGTTCGCCACCTCGAGCAAGTGTCCACGAGGTGGCCAATAGGCCTAACTAGCTCGGCTTCCCTCTACTGAATTTTACATAAGAGACCAATTGTTCTCTTCCTATGCGAGTGTTATGTAATGAAGTGCTTCAGATTCCTACACAATTATGTGTTAATTTCTTAAAATAGAAAGAGTTTGCATGAAAACAAATTGAGCAACAAAGTTTCCTCCAGTGCAAGAGCACCACTAACCCTATACAATTGCATGCTTCGAGTCCCGGACTCGGCGGGGCTCCTGTGTCCCTCCGTTCTCTCCGGGTCTCAGGGTTTTAGACCTCCGGGTACTAAATGGTTTCAAGGAAACCGAGGAACAATAAAAAAAAAAAAAAAAAAAAAAAAAAACGATGCACAAAGAAGTTCCGGTTAAATGGAGAAATAAAGTTTTCCTCCAGGTGCACAAAACACCAACAAAACCAAGGAACCAAAAGGTTCAGGTTAACATAAAGGAACGAGTGCTTCCTCCGGGTACTCCGGGTACTCCGGGTACTCCGAGTAATACAAAAACCAAGGAACCAAAAGTTCAGGTTAAATTAAGGAACGAGAGCTTCCTCCGAATACTCCGGGTACTACTGACAACCAGGGAACCAAGAAGTTCAGGTTAAATTAAGGAACAAGGCTTCCTCCAAGTACTCCGGGTACTAGGGGTACTCAGGGTACTCCGAGCAATACTGAAAACCAGGGAACCAAGAGGTTCAGGTTAAATTAAGGAACAAAAGCTTCCTCCAAGTACTCCGGGTACTCCGGGTACATACTGAAAACCCAGGAACCAAGAGGTTCAGGTTAAAATTAAGGAACAAGAGCTTCCTCCAAGTACTCCGGGTACTCCGGGTACATACTGAAAACCCAGGAACCAAGAGGTTCAGGTTAAAATTAAGGAACAAAGCTTCCTCCAAGTACTCCGGGTACTCCGGGTAAACACTGACAACCCAGGAACCAAGAGGTTCAGGTTAAAATAAGGAACGATAGCTTACTCCAAGTACTCCGGGTAATACTGAAAACCAAGGAACCATGAGGTTCAGGTTAAATTAAGGAACGAGAGTTTCCTCCAAGTACTCCGGGTACTCCAGGGGGGGGGGGGGGAACAATGTTTTCCTTCAGAAACAAATATCCGATGTACCAAAAGGTTCCGGTTAAATTAAAGACCGTTTCCCTCCGAATTCTCAATGTAGAACAATGAATGGAAAAAGAAGGGAGGAGAGTACTCCAGTGGCATTTATGATAGCCTATAGACTATCCCACTTAAATCCATTCTTATATAAGATGTAGCGAATATGCTACCTGACTAAATTAAAAAAAACAAAAACAAAAAAAACATTCATAGGGCCAACAGGCTACTCGATATTGCATGGGCCTTATACATAATGAACTGGTACATGTTTTTGTTCTTTGCTCTTATATTATGTAACATTGATTCTTGGCCTTTTCTCTGACAGGTGGGCCATAGCTCTCCACAGAAATCTACGCCCCCTCACCTGAGCCACAACTGTGATCAGCTCCAGGAGTCACCCACGTCCTGGATCGCCGGACAGGTGCGTGGCCCTCTCCAGTGGGATCGGGGAGTGGCCTCTCAGGTTTTTCTACACCTGAGAGGATGTCGGGACCCAAAATGGCGACTTCAGCCTCGACCATGGTGCAGTGGTGCGGGGTCACAAGATGTGACAAATTTCCCCTTCTTGGCCATACGAGATGTGTACGCCATGTGTCTTGTGTGGATCGTACATTGGCTAAGTGGGCTCCTAAAAAGTGTACAAATTGTGCACTCTTCGTGAAAGACTACCACAATCCGAGTGGCCACATAACAGCAGCGGGTGCGACTCAGGTATTGCTGAACATTTGGGATGAGGTAAGAGTTTATATATCATCAACTTTGAGAAAAGTCCCAGACATTGCCAGTAGGGACTATGTTTATTTCTTAAACATTGAAGAACACACGTCCCAACGCTCTCGAAGCTCTGTGTCTTCCCCAGAAACCTCTAAAAAGAGGTCTATACCTACAAAATCAAAAGACACTTCCTCCCCTCACTGTCCTCTCCCCAAATGTGTTAAGCTTGACCTAGATAAAGATGGGTCATTTAGTAGCACTGCTGATACGGTGCACCTCTCAACAAGTCCTACCCCACCACCTTATACCACTGCCGAGGTCCATCACTCACAATCATCCCCAGTGGAACAAGTGTTTTCAGAGTTTATTGAAAAAAAACAGGACCTCCCCGTACAACTAGAACTACAACAACCCCAGCCCGATCCCTTTCAATCGGAAACGTCAGGTAGTGAGGAGGAGGAGGTGCCTTACGATGATTTTAATGTGAACTATATAGATGATAGCGAGGGACCGGATGGGACAGAGTACCTCGGAGAGATGGGGGCTCCGGTTCTTTCCGACCCGGAGGACAGGGGGCCCCATGCCTCTGATCCTTCCCCAGCTTCCTGTGAGGAGCAACCAGACCTGCCTTCTGACACTGAAATTCTATCTTTTGATGAACTTGTAGAAAGGGCGGCCGTAGCTACGACTGATAAGCTTACCTCCAAGTTGGAGACCTTGTTCCAAACACAAGTGCTGAATGCAATTTATTCTAAATTTAGTCAGATACAAGAGTCTCTGACACCCCAGGTTAAGCTGTTGTCTAGGCTAGTGCCCCCTACACTGCCAACTATTCCTTTACAACCTGTCCCTGTACAGTTTAAGACCACCACGCCGCCTCGCCCCTCGGGGTCAATTGACCATAGTGCTCCTAAACCAATGAATCCAATAATTTCCACCCTTGACAGGTCGGGGCTATTCCTAGCCCCGATCACTCCGGTTGCCCTGGAAGTAGACCCAGAGTTGCCCAAAAACCAATGCCTTTGCTGTATGGCCCTGCCCGAGTTTGGCAACCAGTAACTGGACCTCTGACACCAGAAGGTGCGGAAATGGGGATCGCTGAGCTTTACCCGGTACCTCCATCATGGGTCGTTGAAGTGAATGAGTTAAAACAACTGCGGGCAAAAGACTCTGAGGGACGAGTGCTGGACGTGGTCGTGTCTCCTTTCCCTTCCATGTCTGATATTAAATTTTTTGTGTACAAACCTTCTCCAGTATTTTCTGCCATGAAATCCTTGAAGCCTTGGTCTGATTTCTCGAAGCTTGACGCTCATAATGCCATAAAGTCACTTTCCTCAGTGTGTTCTACAAAGATAGAAACTGTTGCTACGGACCCTCAGTCTCCCATGTTTACCTTAGAAGGTGTGGACCAAGGTCCGTGGGTGGAATGGGCAGCAGAGGCTGCAAAATTTGCTTTATCCCTGACTGACAGATCCACTGGTAAGCTTCCAAATGAGGACCATAAATTTGCTTCTTGTCATATAAGATCTGACGATTCACTACCAACTAGCTTCTGGGAGTTTCTACGGGGCCCCAAAATAATTTGTCGTCCGCTAACTGATCCTCTGCTGTCTACCCCCTCCCAGTTTCTTCTTGAGAAGGACCTGAAAGCACGTCAAAAGGCCCATAGGCTTCTTTCTAATTTTCTACTAAATAGACACCTGTCTGAATGTATGAGAGTAGTGGGGGATTCCATTACTAATAGTGATTCTAGAGCCGCTTTAACTCTCGTCCGAAAAGCTCAATTAGCAAACTCACTTATGCTGGGGGGAGACATTAGATTATCCCTATTTGAAGCTGTCAGAGCGAGACAAGACCTTCGGCTACAACTCTCTCGTAACCTACCTAAAGATATTAAAGCACGCATTCTTTCTTCCCCCATCTTCTCTAACAAACTCATGTCAATTGACACATGGCAGGAAGTTAGTACACTCATGTCTCCCTCTTCTGCTGCTTTCAGAGCTAACTTCATTAAATATCAACCTCGGAAACCTAAGCGGGACTGACCCCCACACAGTAGAGGATGGAAGCCCTTGGCTTCCGTTGAGACTCCCCGAGGGGCGAGCCAGATGCCCTTTCGAAGTAGAGGGCGAGCCAGAGGCAGGGGTAACTATGGGCAACAAAGTCGGGTTAGAGGCTTCACGCCTTCAGGCTCCACGTATGTTGCCCAACCCCAGGCAGGCCGAAGCCAGCCTAGCCAGGCTCCGCCCTACCAAAAACAACAAACACAACAGCCCTACCAACAACAACAAACACGACAGCCCTACCAACAACAACAAACACGACAGCCCTACCAACAACAACAAACACGACAGCCCTACCAACAACAACAAACACAACAGCCCTACCAACAACAACAAACACGACAGCCCTACCAACAACAACAAACACAACAGCCCTACCACAACAAACACAACAGCCCTACCAACAACAACAAACACGACAGCCCTACCAACAACAACAAACACGACAGCCCTACCAACAACTACAAACACAACATTAATTTGAAATTATATTAAATAATCACATAATTAAGCATCTGGAGAATAATAAATTAATCAGTGATAGGCAATATGGTTTTAGACGATGTCGATCAACTGCAGACATTCTTTGCCTTCTTACGCATCAAATCAACCAAGCTACAGACCAACATGGTGAAACACATACAATAGCACTGGATATATCAAAGGCATTTGATAGAGTCTGGCATCAATCCTTATTGTCGAAGATGTCACACTACGGCCTTGCATCATTAGTTCCACTAATTTCTTCTTATCTTCATAACAGAAAAAAAGTGTAATGGTAGATGGCCTTTATTCTCAATTTCACTCAATAAATGCTGGTGTTCCCCAGGGATCAGTTTTGGCCCCAACTCTGTTCTCATTCATATCAATGATCTCATATCTACCACTCATAATCCAATACATTCCTACGCAGATGACTCAACACTCCACAGTTCCTTCACATTTACCAATTCTTTCACCCCAACCCGATCTTATAAATTCAAAAATAAACACTGCAATTTCTGAACCAGGACCTTTCTAGAATTAATGAATGGGGACAAGAGAATCTAGTTTCCTTAATGCACAGAAAACCAAGTACATTCAATTTTCTAACCGACAGAATCTCACTGACTCCCATATATTTTTTAATGATGTAAATATTCCCACTTCCCTAGTATTGACATTCTCGGTGTAACATTAACTACTAACTTGAGCTGACACATTATGTTAGAAGCATTGCTAAGAATGCCTCTAAAAAACTGGGACTCCTGTACAGAGTTCGAGAATTCTTCACTGACGAGCAGTTGGCCGTAATATATAAAAGTCATGTGCGCTCTCAGATGGATTACTGTTCACCTCTGTGGGGTGGAAGTGGAGTGGTTGCATTGAGGCAGTTGGACAAAATTCAAAATAAAGCTATTAGATTAATCAATAACCCTGCAATCACACAGGACCTTCCTACATTAGCCATACGAAGAAACGTTGCATCCCTTGCATTATTCTACAGATATTTTCACAGCAATTGTCCGAGGAACTTGCTTCAATTGTGCCGCCTCTCCACATCTTTCCCCGTAGAACTAGGGCAGCTGAGAGCGCCCATGAATTACACTTTCTCCTCCACAATGCAGAACTTCTGCTTATCAGAATTCATTTATCCCCAGAGCTACTACTCTTTGGAATTCACTTCCCTCGAATTGCTTTCCACAAACTTACAATCAACAAATGTTTAAATCCAGTTGTTACAAACATTTTATGAATGGAGGATGCCTTTAGGCACATGGACCTTTTTGTTTTATCTGTGTTTTTCCTTCCTCCATTCATTGTCTCTTAAAAAAAAAAAAAAAAAAAAAAAAAAAAAAAACAGCCCTACCAACAACTACAAACACAACAGCCCTACCAACAACAACAAACACGACAGCCCTACCAACAACAACAAACACGACAGCCCTACCAACAACTACAAACACAACAGCCCTACCAACAACAACAAACACAACAGCCCTACCAACAACTACAAACACAACAGCCCTACCAACAACAAAGACAACAGCCCTACCAACAACAACAAACACAAAAGCCCTACCAACAACAACAAACACGACAGCCCTACCAACAACAACAAACACAACAGCCCTACCAACAACAACAAACACAACAGCCCTACCAACAACAACAAACACAACAGCCCTACCAACAACTACAAACACAACAGCCCTACCAACAACAAACACGACAGCCCTACCAACAACAACAAACACAACAGCCCTACCAACAACAACAAACACGACAGCCCTACCAACAACAACAAACACAACAGCCCTACCAACAACAACAAACACGACAGCCCTACCAACAACAACAAACACAACAGCCCTACCAACAACAACAAACACGACAGCCCTACCAACAACAACAAACACAACAGCCCTACCAACAACAACACCGGGGTCAGTCTAATAAGCCTCCCCAGCAGAAACAACAACAACAACAGCCAAGGAAGTTTCACTCAAAAAACTAATACCCCTCCGGGACTCCCTCACTACTCTCCTCTCACAAGCTCAAACAGGCAATTTCCATGTGTTTTCAGAATTGGCCGACCCGGACCTGGGCGCGCCGGGTAGTAAAGCAAGGGTTGTCCTGGGCGTGAGCTCACAACCCTCCACTCAGAGACCCAACAAATACAATTATCCTTTCACCGAATGTCTTAGAAGTAATCCAGGAACTATTGAAGTCGAAGGTATTAGTGCCAGTCCCAAAAGACACCAAAATTTTCCTTGTCCCAAAATTTTCCTTTCCCGCATGTTCCTTGTTCCCAAACGAGACAGCTCAAAAATGAGGCCAGTCATAGATCTCTCATTACTCAATCAATACATTCAGAATGTGAAATTTCGCATGCTCACAGTGTCTCAGATACGGCTAATCCTTCGTCAGGACGTGTGGCTGATAACGTTGGACCTCAAGGATGCCTATTGGCACATTCCGATCTCAAAAAGATACCAAAAATTTCTTGCCATACCCTTTCAGAATTCAGCAGTAATGTTCACCCACCTTCCATTCGGGTTAAATTTAGCTCCCCGAGTGTTTACAAAGATTGTGAAACAGGCCCTACTCCCTCTGGCCAAGGAAGGTATAACCGTTCTCACTTATCTCGACGATTGGGTCAGAGTGGGCAACTCCCCGGACCAATGTCTCAGCCACACGCTCCGAGTATGTCAACATGTAATAAATCTAGGATTTCAAATAAATGTGGACAAATCAGGCCTGATTCCAACTCAGAGGGCGGAATGGGTAGGTCTGATGTGGGACACCCAACTTCTCACGTTGCAACTAAATCCCTCCAATGCCCGGCGCCTTCGGGCAAAGTTGTTCCGGGTTCTACACTCCTTCAATATAACACAGAGAATTTGGGAGTCCCTTATCGGCTCCCTCAACTGGATGCAATTAACAATTCCCTTGGGGCGCCTCAAGCTAAAGAGGTTGATAATACTAGGCAACATGTTTTTCCCCCCTCAACCACCTCACATTTTACGCACCATTCCCCCCATCATACACAAACTTCTCAGTTTCTGGGTCTCTCCAGAGGCTTTTAAGTCAGCCATGCCCTGGTCGACGCCTCCTCCCACAATGTGGATAGATACGGATGCAGCGACATCCAAGGGATGGGGCTACCAATCATCCGAGGGGCACCAGAGTCAGGGTTCTTGGGCACCCTCCACACACCACCACATCAATTACTGGGAGTTGTCAGTACCTCTGTTCTTCTTAGAAGCTCATGCTCATTCACTAACAACCAAGTCCATCGCATTTCGCATGGACAACACCACAGCAGTAGCATGTATCAACAAGTAAGGCACAACACGCTCTCTCACCCTTCACTGTCTAGCCGAAAAGATTCACAAGCTAGCACACTACCATTCAATCACGATACCTCCCGGGAACGGCCAACCTTTGGGCGGAGGCCTTATCCCGGGGCAAGAGTACGTCAGTGGAATGGGCACTCAAACAGGAGGCCTTCAACCAACTCATACTTCCTTACCATCCACAAGTAGACCTTTTTGCATCCCACACGTCAGCAAAGACCCCTCAATATCTGACCCGGTGGTCTGTAACCCCGGCGGGGGATCCAGACGCCTTTTCCGTCAATTGGAACATGTGGTCGTCCATCTACCTGTTCCCTCCCCTGGACACGACCCTCATGTGCAAAGTCATCCATCACCTCAGGTCATACAAAGGGCGAGTGTGTCTCATTGCACCAGTTTGGCCCACACAGGCATGGTACAGCCAGCTGTGCCTGTGGTGCCCATCTCCAGTGGAAATTCCAATCTCTCAATTCCACTTGGACCAAATTGGAAGCCTGCAGACTTGTCTAAATTTTGCATTATGGACGTTTTCCGGGCCAAATGGCTAAGAGCAAAGTACGATCCTATTTTACATCCTAAACTCAAAGCCCAATATACGGAAGCAACTCTCAGGCAATATGAATCACACTGGAAGAGTTTTACTACCTTGGTTGGTGGAGTCCAATCAATGCAATCAGTCGGCCGGCCTTATTCTTTTGTATCTAAATTACCTTTTTGAACATAGACATCTGTCGGTGAATACCTTAAAAAATCATCTTACAGCCATTAAAGAACCGTTCTTTGACCTGACTGGACTCCGCCTGCCTCCTAACGATGAAGCCGGTTTTATCAAGGCATGTTTTAGACTCAAGGCACCCCGAAGGCAATTGCTCCCCCAGTGGTCCCTAGACCGAGTTTTAACACGATTAGCCTCTAGATCATATTCTGTGAACCCTTCATTAGCTAAACTGACAGAAAAATGTGTCTTCCTCTTAGCACTTGCCACAGCTCACCGAGTGTCAGAGCTAGCAGCAATGTCTAGATCCCCCAATTGTTTGCAATTCCAGGCCCAAAACCAAAGTGTAACTATAGCCCCAGCTCCGGATTTCATAGCAAAAAACGAACACGAGGGACACATTTTTACTCCTTTTACTATTCCTGCCTTGTAACAGGGCAATCGGCACCACCCCCTTTGTCCTGTTCAGGCATTGCACTCTTACATTAAGGCCACGAGACTATTGGTTGCCTCACACCTGTGGATCTCTCCAGATGATCAGACTCGCCTCTCGAAGAGACACCTTGCCTCTATAATTGTCAATGTAATCCAAGCGGCGGAACCGCGGTCAGTGGCTAGAGCCCACGATGTCCGGAAATGGGCAACTACAGTCCGCTTTCTGAATAATTATTCTATACAGGACATTTCCCAAACGGGGGTTTGGTCCTCTCATAATACCTTTCTGTCAAGGTATTTGTCTGTTCATCTGGCGAGACCTTCAGTTCCATGCGTTGCACTACGCCAATCTCATATTCCATAAGATGAAGGTTCTTACGGTGCATGGTTATGCCTTCATTCTTCGAGTCTCCAAAAGGGATAGGGGGGGAAGGTAGAACAAAACGAAGTAGGAAGACAATGGTTTTTCCTTACATAATGAATAAATATAAACTGTATGTGGGGAACAAGTATAGACAAATAGTTTATGTTATACTGGCTACCATACAAGCAAAGAATTTCCATGTATCATACTAATTTTGTACAAGCTTAATGAGCATTATAGTTTGGCAAGGTTTATTATAATTTTACATCTTGTTCTCATCACCATAGAGTGATCAAGTAGACAGACAAAGGGTCCTCTTCTATAATGAATAAGCATATGTTATAAGTATGGCATACATAGTTTCTGTTTTATACAAATACAAGAACAATTTTCTTATGTTATACTATTGTTTGTCCAAGCTCTAGGAGCATCATGATATAAGAATATTTTGTGACCTGACAACATATTGTCATTTGTATAATTGTACATCTCATTCTCATCAACAAGTTTGATTAAATAAGAGGACGAAGAATCCTCTTCTAGAACGACTCAGTACGAGTTGTATATGTTGTATAATTGTGAACGAATAGTTTATCGTACACCAATGCACACAAAAGATTTTCTTACTATTCTGTACAGCTCAGGGAGCCGTAACCCCCCCTGGAGGTTCTATCTATCTATCTATATGCTCAGGCCCAATCCCCATTTTGGGGGTAGCCGACTCAAGACAGAGCAAGAACAGGGAAAACACAAAAACAACATAAAACAACAAATAAACACAGATAAAAAGCACAAACTCACACACATCCAGGTCACCCTGGGGGTTAGGGAATAGAATATGCCCCACGTGCCTTCTGCGTGTCGTAAGAGGCGACTAAAGAGGTTGGGTCGGTGGACTTGCGACCCCCACCCGGAAAAAATATCTAAGCAAAGAAAAACGAACGAACAGCCTCGGATGCGGACGGAACCAACGTTGACGAACCACGACCGACTAAGGACATGCCTTCGGACATTCTGAGAATTTCTACGTGGAATGTTAGTGGCATGAATGATGGCACAAAAGAGAGAGAGGTTCTGGAAGTGTTAGTGAATGCCAGGCTGGATGTATGTGGAATGACAGAGACCAAATGGAAAGGTTCAGATGTGAGAGAGTGGGAGTGTGGAATGGGTGTGTGTGCTGGAGTGAGTGAAGGAACAGCGAGAGAAGGTGCATGTTTGTTTGTAAGTAGCAAATGGAAGCAATGTGTAAGAGAGTATGGGTCTGTGGGTTCAAGAATTGTGTGGGTGAGAATGAAAGTAGGAATACAAACGTGGGTGATTGTATGCGTGTATGCCCCAACAGAGGATATACTTGAAAGAAAGAAAGAGGAGTTCTGGATGAATGTGGAGGCGTGCCTGGAGAAGTTTGACAAGAACGAAAGAATATTTCTGATTGGGGATATGAATGGTAAGGTGGGTGATAGGAAAGTTGAGGGAGTGGTGGGAGGGTGGGGGGTACCATCAGAGGTGAATGGGAATGGTAGTGCACTTGTGGACATTGTGTAGGGAGGAGGCTGTGGATAGCCAACACCTTCTTCCGACACAGAATGATCCACAGGTACACGTGGAAACGGATGTTGACGATGCAGGATAAGACAGTGGTGGAACGAAAGTCATTGATTGATTATGTATGTGTGGATGAACGAATGAAGAAATCTGTGATGGATGCTAGGGTGTATAGGGGTATTGGAGGGGGTCTGTCTGATCATTATGTAGTGGTAGCTAAGGTTAGGATACAAAATAAGTGGGTGAGGAGAGCGGGAGGGAGGCGAGAGGAGGGTGGAATGGTGAGGAGGGTGGAGAGGTTGTAGGAGGAGGAAGTCAGGGAGGAGTACAGGAGAGCAGTGGAAAGACGACTAGGTGGGTTCGACCTGGAAGTTATGGAGGAAGTGGAGGAGATGAGCAAGGTGTTTAACCCGGGAACTGTGGGGAGACTCTTAAGAGTTCCCCCGGCGGACTGCGGGAAGACTCTTAAGAGTCAGAGAAAAAAAAATCAACTTTTGACATCGAAAAAAAAAAAAAAAAAAAAAAAAATTGTTTGGCCCCTGGGCCATGCAAAATCTCAGTCCTCTACCTCCCCTCCTTCCCCACTTTCCTCCTCTCCTTCAGTTATCACCTATTTTCCCTGTTATTCCCTTATTCTGAGGTATATTTTCGTGCTAACATTAGAAAGCCGGTTGCAGGGTGTGGTCATCACTGATAGCAAGCGAATGCAAGAGAGAGAGAGAGAGTATCGATCGACTGTGTCTCAGTGGCCTTGGGGGAAATTGGTGGGAAAGCAGCTTGCCTCACCCATACATTATACAACTCGCGGGCTATATCTCCAATTTTGACCATCCAAACGCTGTTTTCACTCATTTTATTGTTGTTTCAGGTTAATACCTTTATAATCAACCCATAATAGGCGCATATGGATAAGTATTAATGCTATTAATGGTACAATGAATATTTTAGTGACGGAAACACCTCAAATACATGCGCACAGGGAGAGGTGTCTAATTACCCCCATGCGCACTTGTTAAGTTAAGGATGAGATCTGTGCAGCATGTGAGGAGGTGTGTGGAGTGAGGAGAAGAGGGAGGGGAGTGAAAGGTACAGCATGGTGGACAGAAGAGGTAAGCATAGCTGTGGAAGAAAAGAAGAAAGCATATAGAGAGTGGTTGGGTAGTAGAGGGAATGAAGATTCCGAGAGACAGAAACGAACGAGGTACGTGGAGAGTAAGAGGGTGGTGAAGAGAGTAGTGAAGGAAAGTAAGAGAAGAGTAGATGAGGAATTTGGAAGGAATCTGAGTGTAAAATGGAGGGAGAGCAAGAAACTGTTCTGGAAAGAAGTCAAGAAAGTTAGGGAAGGTAGCAAGGGAAACAGTAAGGGTGTGAAAGATAAGAATGGGAGAATGCTAGCAGAGAAGCAAGAGAGAGTCGAAAGATGGAGGGAGTACTTCAGTGAGTTGCTAAATGTAAGGAATGAAGAGCCAGCAAACATAGCTGGATATGGTATGGGAGGGAGAAGAAGAGAAGTAGTGGAGGAGGAGGTGGGGATCAGGAGGTCAGAAGTGTGGGAAGTCATGAAAAGAGTGAAGTTGGGGAAAGCACCAGGAACAGATGGAGTGTGTGGGGAAATGTTGAGGTATGGTGGTGAGATAGTGATAGAATGGGTATGGAAAATGTGCAAACTAGCATGGGAGAAGGGGAGTGCACCCGATGACTGGAAGACTGGCATAATAGTCCCCCTATATAAGGGCAAAGGGGAAAGAGGAGTGTGTGGTAACCACCGAGGAATATGTCTTCTAAGCGTAGTAGGGAAGGTATACAGTAGGGTAGTGATTGAGAGAGTGAGAGTGAGAACGGAGAAATGGATAGGCGACGAGCAGGGAGGTTTTAGGAAGGGAAGAGGATGTGTAGATCAGATTTTTAACCTGAATTGTGTTGTGGAGAAGTATCTGGAGAAAAAACAAAAGGTGTATGTTGCCTTTATGGACTTGGCTTTATCTATCTATCTATTTATCTATTGCCTGACGCCGTGATCCCCGAAGGGGTGGCCACGAACGAACCGCCCCCATGCACCTCTGTCCCCAGTCCGTCGACGCCCCTCCCCCCAACCAGCACTGCCTTCGTTCATATACTTCCTCACTCCATCCTTTCACCTCTCTATCGGTCTACCTCTCCCTCTCTGTCCCTCCACCTCGCTCTCGTACGCCCTCTTAGTCATTCTCTCGCTTTCCATACGTTCCATATGGCCAAACCATCTCAAGTTGTTCCTTTTCACACTTTCCAGCACATCTACCTCCACACCACACCTCCTTACTTCCTCATTAGTCTGTCTATCCCTCCATGTAACTCCGCACGCACTTCTTAAGTAATTCATTTCCACTGCTCTCACTCTTGGTCTGAGTCTCCCAACCAACGCCCATGCTTCGCTTCCGTAAGTCAGTGTCGGGATTACCACACTGTCATGCAAGGACTTCTTCACTTCCATATTGACCACCCTATTTCTTGTTACTGCTTTCAACGTTCCTACAACCCTCTTCCCCTGTTGTACCCTATCCCGCACTTCATCCATAGTCCCATCTTTACTCAACACACTGCCCAGATACTTAAAAGAGTTGACTATCTCCATAGCCTGACCGTTCAGCTTCACCTCACACTCTGTGACTTCACCCCTTTCGAAGACCATAACCTTGCTCTTCCCCGCATTTACCTTCAAATTCCGTTTTTCGCACACTGTTCCAAACTCATTTACCAGACCCTGCAACTCCCATTCATTATCACTCATCAGAACTGTATCATCCGCAAACAGCAGTATAGGTAGCTTCCACTCCATTCCCTCCCTTTTCAGCGATACACCAACATCCACTGCTCTTGATAGTATTTCTTTCATGACTCCATCCATATATACATTGGCGATTTGTCCGCCGGGCTTAGAATCAAATTCCGTTTTAGCGTTGGTCGCCGGGGTTGATTCTTGCATCACAAGACGGGTTAGGTCAGTGTTTTTCACTTGGGTAAGAAGTTAGCAAATTTTAGTAGCACATGATCGGCTACACAATACTCAATTACATTTCTGAGGAATGTTTTTAACGTAAGGGGAATTAAGATTGTTTAAGTGTTATTCAAAGCTTTATTCTTTTTTACATGGAGATATATTTATCTTAGCTTTTCCAGCCTAGCGTGTCCTTATGAACATTGATTCTTTGAATTTTCTCTCACACAGGTTCGAATGTGAGACACCTAGGAAGGTTAATATCTCCGTGGCGGTGGGGAGTGTAATCATGGATAAGAGTAATTTCTCTTTCTGTTCGGCTCTGGGCTGTCAAAGTTTAGCAATTATTGGTCACTTACTCTGTGTAAGGTGTGTCCCCTGCCTAGACCGTTCGAGAGGTCGTTGGTTGTCCCAATCTTGTCCCAAGTGTTCAGCCCTCTGCAGTGCCTTGATTAACCATGAAGATAGTCAATGCAAGACTATCCTGCTACACATTAAATCTGAATTTGTAACGTACTGTAAGACAGTTGCTCATAAATCCCTTCAATTGGATGACCAAATTCTCGAGGATTCATTAAAGAGTTCATTTGTTACTTCACCCACTCCGGGATCTTTGGATGACACTTCCTCCCACCACCGAAAGCGACCTCGGACCAAAGATCCGCCGGAGAAACTAGGTTCAGCCAGCCGGCGAGATAGGTCAAGATCACCTTTGCCACAGCCCAAGCCCCCGTCAGATGACCAGGCTGCTAAGAGGTCTCGCTCGAACTTTGACTCCGCATTATCCGCCGGGGACAAGCCAAATTCGATCCGGCATAGGAAGTCCTCCTCATCAGGAAAGAAGACGGCTCAGGATCCGTCAAAATAGGGAAAGAAATCTTCCTCTAGGAGCGAGGCATCAAGAGACAAATCTAGTTCTGTTTCAGGCTCTACCCCCCGATTTACTATTCCCCTTAATTCTGCACCGGAACCTGCTGTTTTACTTGTGTTAGGGAGGGAAAGAAGTGGCAGTGTAGTTTCTCACCGGCGGAGACATGAAAGCTCCCCAGACCGGCATTCATCTGTTCAGGAATCCCCCATGTTTGAGATCCCAGATTTAAATGTTATCGATCTGTCTGGGCCCGGCGTTTCCGACCATTCACAAACAGATACATATGAAACCGCTGCCCGGGTTGACGAGTCTCGGTCGGGGACTGTACCAGCCCCCTCAACCCGGTTACCGGGTTCACACATATACCAACAAGGGGTATATACTGAGGAACTGGCGCCTAGCCAACGGCCATTTTCTCAGCTATCTGGAATGCAGGGCTCAGAAATGTCACAGTCCGTGTCCCAGTCTGATCAGGATAGTGGGGTTTTTGTAGTAAAGGATCAGTTGCAAGAGCTGTTTGATTTTATGAGGCAGATTAAGAGTGAGCGACAGGCTGTTACTCCAACACCAGTAGCCCCGGCGGTGCGACCTCTTGGGCAAGTGTTAGTGCATCCTCAAGTTACCGTAACTTCTCCTCCCCCTACCTTCACTGTCAATCCCGTGGTTCCGACTCCAGGTATCCCTGCTCTCTTGCAGTCTAACTTGAAATTGTTTTCAGAATTGTTACCTCCCCCACTAGACAAGTCCATCCCCAGCAAAAAAGGCCCTATGCCACTCTTGTATGGACCGGATACTTCCTGGTCAGTAGTTCAGCCTTTGCGCCCCGAGCTCGTACAACCCACGGTTACAGGTGAGTTACCTGTCCCGAGTCACTGGGTTATAGAGGCAAGTGAAAAGAAAAAGTTACGGGCCAAGAACCAGTCGGGAGAGGTACTTGATGTTGTTATTAAGGCCATCCCAACATTTTTCAATCCTGAATTCTTTGTGTACTCGCAATCCCCGGCCTTGCCTCCTACTTCCGCCGGAAAACTGTTTTCTGACTGAACTAAAACTGATGGGATGAATTATTTAAAAGTGTTGCAGGGTTTGACCCCAGAACTAAATTCCATTCCTTTCAGGGACTCTCATGGGGCCTCATTAGTTCATGTTCAGGGAGGGGAGTATGGGCAGTGGGTTGCTTGCGGACATGAGGCCCAGCTGTTTGCCAGCACCATTACCAACAAAAGTAGTCATCAACTTCCGTCAGAAGACAATCATTGGTTTTCTATGCCAGTAGGCAAGGCGGACGGGATTCCCCAACATATTTTGTATTTTATTGGGGCCCCGAAACTATCTTTGTTCCAGTTACCTGAACCATTTTGTCCTCCCACTGTGAGGTCTACCAGCGTTGGCAGAATCGCCTCTCGTTAGTCACTAGCACTCGCCAGGGACATCGAAATGGGCTACAGTTATCAGAGAATGTTGTTCTTTCTTTCCTAGTACTCGTATTGTCACAGACAGTCCAGTGGTGGGCTTTGTTTTCGTCTGTGACAACGGGTTGTATTTTATATCAATAGTAGTGATGATAGTACCAGCGAGGGAAGAGAGAGACTTTTTGAAGCGATATGGTAGTGAGAGTCTTGCTGTGTCACGTGACACCTGCTGTCTTGTGACGTATTGGCCGACCAGCGCGCCTTTGCGGGCTCCTGTGTAACTAACCTCCTACACGAGGGTCCACAGGAGCTGTCCTCCTCAGGACAGGCTAGGCGTGCATGCATCTAACATCCCTTGCTTACTCTCCACCGATCACCACCTTTAGAACTGTTTCTCTCTCTGAACTTCTTCTTTTCCATTACTTCTCGTCTTTATTCAATTACTTATCCCCTTGGGTTCTGCATACGGTTTCCATAGCTGGCCCATTGTATTGCATGCGCCGTCCTCTGAGATATTTACATGTACTTAGAATAGGTTTTGAGGGTTCTTAGTTAGTATAGGTTATGAACTCTGTGTGTCTCCATTATTGATTTAGTGTCTCTGCTCTTTTATTTAATGCTAGACTGGGATAAGGTAACTGTAGTCGTTGTCATCGATGTGTGTACAGTTTGCTTATACCTACACGACTTCGACCGGTCCTGTGGTAGCCTATGTTGTCTTTTCGGTTGCGTCCTTCTGCGAGTGCAGCTTTGTGTTGACTGAGGGTTTTGGCCTGTACCAGTTCCTCACTTTGCTGTCTCTTTGCTTGTCTTTGGAGGGTCGCCAGGATAGAACCAGATACTTGTGATCTGGATCTATCAAGAGAGCACCCTAGTCAATTAACGTAACTTAAAGGATGCAGTCTTAAGGACTTCGCTAGGCTACGAGCCTGTCTTGCTCAACCCCAGTTCCTTACCTAGAGTATCCCAGCTAGACATTATTAATTGAGTAGACACTTATTAGTATTTAATATAAGCTCTTTGATATGTGCACATTATTATTCACAGCATTTATTAGTCTAGGTTGTTGCTGAGCCGCACAACCATAGTAGGCCGGCGGGTGCCCAACCCCGAAAAGGGTTGAAATAGGGGAGCTATCCCCCCGCCAAAGGCGGCTTTCTAGGGCCTTTCCTAGCTGATGCTGAGAGGATTGGGTTCTAGTCATGTGGTGATGGGCTGGTCTATCAGAGTGAGAACTGAGCGATCTCTGCCATACCCATAGCTTACTCTGACTGTTCCTTTTACTTACATATTTTCTAGATCTCAAGTGACGGCGTCTCTAACGTGGATTGACCTCCCAATCTACCAAGATTGGAAGCCAAAGCGTCACATTTTTCCCTTGCCCCTCAACTTTCTCTTCATAATTGCTGAGGGGCACAGGGCCCTGGGTGGGGCTTTGGTTTCCCGGGCATTTCCGCACCCTCCTCAGCTCCCCGCCATGGAGTGGCTTCGGTCACCCAGGCTTTATTGTGGTCGGCGGGGAGGGTTCTGTGGGGGCGCTCGGTTATGGCCTTGGCCTTGCTCAGGGCCTTGGGGCTGTTCGGCCAGGCAGCTTGGGGAACAACAACAACAACAACAACAACCATAGTAGGCTGTTTCGTTGATGAGGAAGTACTTCTTTTAGTGTCGAGCATTACTACCGTTGCGCATTTATAGTAATCTCGTGTCAGTTAACATTATATGTCCTATCTTTTTGTGTATTCGCTGTACACGTGTGGTGTCCTGCCTCCTGCCTTTATATAGTTTAAGATACGAGCATCTTATGAGCATCAGACATTCTTCAGAAGTTTCCAGGTCTATGCTGTAGGACTATACTTAACTTTCTTTCAGATAGGAGTGAAGAGTTTATTGTTGTTTAAAGTAACTGTATTCAAGTATCTTTTTATTGTATTAAATCTTGCAGTGATTTAATTGATCTTTCCATAGATTCTTTTGTATGCATTTTAACGTAACTTGCATCTTGTTTGTTATCAGGCTATACCAGTGTGGGTTAGCCTGAAGTAGAGTACATTTATGCCCAGTTAAGGATACTCCGTTATCGCAGATTAACTCTGGAGGGTATAGGTGTTTTGTTCGCCGGCATATAAGTTCGAGGGTTTGGATCTAACGTACCGTGGTTGCATAGTGCCCTATTACTAGTCCAATCATTAAGTGCCCTTGTTTTATTCGTAGCCCCGGTCGTGACAAATGGCGACCTTGCCTAGTATCTTATATTAGTCGTCATTTAGTGAACTAAGAAATAATTGCAGGATTTTTGGACATTTGTTTTTGAGGAATATTTTGGACACGTTGGAATTATTTTTGCCAACGTAGTATAGCACTTGAGTTGTCTTCAAGCATTTTTTGAGTGAATAGTGCTACATGAGAGTTTAGGTACTTCTTTTTTTTTATAAACGTTGAGGATTTCCGGTGGACACTATGTCGAACGACGGATCAGTGTACAGTGAGGGCACAGGCGAGGAGGTGGAGAAGGTGGAGTTGTCTAGCGGCACTCGGGTGGTGAACAGTGAGGAGGATGCTCAGATATTTTTGGAGGAGCCTGTGTCGGCGGATCGTGTGTCGGGGCTGGACCGGTACGGACTGCAGTGTGTAGCCACGGTCTTAGGGTTTCCCGGTACTAGCAGTTTGTCGAGAGGTGAGCTGGTTACCTGTGTGCTCGGTGGGGTGCGTGGGGCTTCGGGTGGAGCGAGAGCTGGGGCACCTTCTGCCCAGCCCCCATTCCACTCGACTCCTACCATGGCGCCCCCTCAGGCTCCGGAGCCGGGTATGTTCCCGCAGGCCGATGCCCGCTGGCAGTTGGGTATGCCTCTAGGTGGCTCACGGGGTGGGTCCCCGATAGTAGCACCCCCTCCTCAGGGTTTGTCTGCCGAGATGTTGTTTCAGCTCGAACTCGCCAAACTTAACCAGCAGGCTGAGCAACGAAAGCAAGAGGCTGAGCTCGAGCAGTGGCAGCGAGAGGTTGAGCTGGGGATGGCTAAGATTCAGGCTGAGGAGAGAAAGGCCATGTACTGTGCAGACATAGAGCTTAGGAGTCGACAGGGCAGCGTCTCGGTTCTGGGAATCGAGGTCTTGATCAGTCTTTATCGCACCTTCTTAAGTTAGTCCCTGCATTTGATGAGTCGGGTGTCACCGAGTTTTTTCTGCGTTTTGAGAAGAAGTGCCGGGAGCACCAATGGCCCGAGGTTAAGTGGGCAGCCCTTGTTTCCTCTAGGTTGATTAGCAAAGGACTCAAGGCATATGATGCGTTGCCCTTGGAGTTTTGCATCGATTATGAGGTATTGAAGGAAGCTGTTCTGCGGGCGTACGAGTTACAACCAGAGACTTATAGGTTGAAATTTCGGGGTGTTACGAAGGGTCGTGAGTGCACTTTTCTAGAACATGCCCGGGAACTGTCTGATGCTTTGAGAAATTGGCTGAGGTCAGAGAAGGTGACGACATTCGAAGAGCTTGAGCAGTTAGTCCTTCTAGAGCAATTTTTTAAATGCACAGGCGGCGACCTGACTTTGAACCTCAAAGAGAAACAACCTAAAACTCTACAAAAGGCAGCTGAGTTGGCTGACCTGAGAGTATCACTGATTCGTGGGTGCAGGTCTGCACAACGGACCGATGCAGTTAACAAGGGGCGCAACACTCCACCCCCCGGAGTCAGTGATGCGACATTTAATAACAAAAGTAAGAGCAATGATACCAGTTTTGATCACAAACCAAGAACCGTCCCGTTTGAGAAAGGTCAGGGCCCTTCCCCACCTCAGGGGAAGTCCAAGGGTGAAGTAAAGTGTTTTAAGTGTCATAACAAGGGGCATTTTGCACGTTCCTGCCCTAGTAACCAACCTACAGCAGTCGTGTCTTTGGCTAGCAACATTGGGGTGTCTCTGAGGTCTTTTGCATTTACCCGGGGTGATATGTCGGATGCGGGGGCACAGCCAGTGAAGGAGTGTTCGGAAGGCTCGAAACCTGTCCGTGATGCTTTTTGCGACCATAGAGGGCGTGGCTGCGTTAGTTGGGCTGGTTGCAAGCATGGGTTGGAGTTGTTGCGAGATACAGGTGCTTCCCAGACTCTGATGAAAAACTTTACAGGCCAACCTATAAACGCGGCACGGGAAGTTGTGGTGCAGGGTATTAACCCGTTGAGACCCAGCGTCGCACGTGTTGCGTCGGCAGTCTTTGATCACCAACTCCCAGCGACGCATCACGTGCGTCCGACATATAAAAAACATTTACGTGGCTCGTAAGGTAGGAAATGGCGGGAGAATAGGAGGGGGAGGTACCGTAGTGTGTGGGGGAGCCGGGCCAGTAGGTGTGAGCGGGCCGAGACAGCCGCGCGGCTGGTGGTGGTGGGCTTAGTGGGGATAGTTTACCGCCACTTTGAACCTTCATTACTCCGGTCGTATGGGAGCTAGAGGCTTGAGATTTATGTGAGATACTCCTTAGGATGTATGCCGTACAATGCCATACTCAGTTTTTACCCTAGTGCTCCCGGGCGGGTGGTCATGCGGGGGAGACGAACTATTGAAACCCCCCCCCCCCGCCCCCCAAATGACCGAAATGATTTTTTTTTTATTTGTGTGTTCATTTCTCACCCTTCTCTTCCATTTTGGCTCAACAAATTTTTTTGAAGCTCGCCCCCCCCCCCCAAAAAAAAAATGTCAGAGGTGATTTTTTTTTGTTTTTTTTTCATTTCTCAGCCTTGTCTTCCATTTTAGCAAACAAAAAAAATAAGTGAAAATGGCTTGGGACTGGGGTGAACAAAATATTATAACTAGCCGGGGCTCAACGGGTTAATGCTACACGGTCATACCCGTTGGTTCGAGTGGAGCTGGAGGTTGATGGTGTGACACGAGAGATTGATGTTGGAATCGTAGAGAAACTGCCAGTAGAGGGCGTCGACCTTCTTCTCGGCAACGACTTTGCGGTGCCTGCTTCTGAGGTTCCGCCCTTAGTCGCTGCCGAGAGGGCGGCCGACGTGAGTAGGGAGGGGCAGGAGTTGGTCGAGAGGTGTCAATTACAGCAGAAGGCGTGTGTTGTCACCCGATCTCGTGCATCTAAAGTGTCACAGCCTATTCCTCAGTCTCTAGACCAGCGGAGGAACGGTCGGAAGGAGCAAGCTAAAGTTGGGAGTAGTTTTGTGAGTTTTGATCCAGCGGCTCTTCTTGGCGACTCAGTATTAGCACCAACGTTTAGGTCCGGAGTGGCCCCAGAACCTGTCACACTTGGTGAGGAGGTAGGGTGTGAGAAAACTCCGAGACAGCAAGTTGAACTCGAGGACGGTGAAACATGTCAGGTGAACCTGTTAGAGTTTGTGAGGCAACCACCTGAGCAGCCTACTGTCCCTGTGTTGGTCTGCAGCGGCCAAGGTGGAGAAGGAGATGGGGGCAGTGGGGCACAGGTGGAGGAGAGTTGGGATTGTCATGTCTCGATGGAGCAGTGGGCGGGGGACACGAGCCAGGTGGCTGTGGAAGCGCTAGAGCACCTGCCTGAGCAGCAGTGTGCAGCGCTCCAGCACCCGCTCGGTTCATACACCACTGTTTGTGCCGAGCACCCAGGCCCCACAACTCTTGCGGTGCGCGAGGTTCCGCTGACAGGTCACTTGAGTGTCAGTAGACCGTTGGCCTCGTTGTTTCAGTGGTTCAAGGTGGGCGACGAGGCTTTGGCATGGTTGTCAGGTCAGGGTCGACCCATGGATGCTTAAGGTAGTGGTCAGAACCAGGACATTGAGCAGATTGGCGAGGTTGGCTGTGGAGTGGATGTGCCCGGTCGTCGCATAGCCTTCCAATGCTGCTCTAGTATTATGCAACAGCCCTACCATAGACCGACTGTATCTGGCCATGTCGCTGAAGGCGGTGATGCTGCGCAGGCAGATGCAGTTGCAAGGAATGTGGGGGTGCGCATGTACGGTATTGGCGGGGAGGCCTTAGCAATTATGAACTATGAGAGTGACTGCACAGGTGGTACAGATTGTCACTCTCATGACCTGGCTGTTCTGGGAACAAAGGTGGAGAAGAAGGGAGGCTATAGTGTAGAAACTGTGGTCTCGGCTGGGTTGTGGGAGGGCAATGAGCTTGTTGTTCGTCGAGATAAGTTGCAACCTCTTGATCCTGAGCGTCAAGAGAAGTTGTTTACTAGTGTGTGGCAGTACATCCGCATGTTTGTTCATTCTCCAGGCCTGATGTACGGGGTAGAATCCGACATATAGGCTGGAGACAGTGCAAGGCTCAAAGTGGCTCCCTACCGTATAAATCCTGCTCGACAGCCTGTGGTGAAAGCAGAGCTGGACTACGTGTTGACGAAGGGTCTGAGGGATAAGGAATGTTGTGAGTGGTCGTTGCCTGTAACTTTGCAACCTGTGTTAAGTGGCAAGATCCGTGTTTATGTTGATTGCAAGAGTGTGTGTGCATTATCCCTGACAGACGCCTATACCCTATCGAGAGTTGACGACACCATAGACCGCATCGGGGCTGCATTGCTTATCACGAAGGTAGAACTAGTGAAAGGTTTTTGGCAGGTCCCGTTGCCGGAAAGAGCGAAGAGAAGTGCCAGTCTTGTGATGAACTGGGCAGTTTATCAGTGCCAGGTGTTGTTTTGCTGCCGGAACACAAGTTGGATGTGTGGCATGTTAAGGGCGCTGATAATGTTGTGGCTGATTGTTTGTCGCGGGAGGGTACGCTTCGGGGAGCACCCTCGCCGTTCAGTCAGTGTGTGTTTGAGTTGAGAAAAACCAGGCTTGCCCCTATAGAGCAGCCGTCAAAAACAAAATAAAAAATAAATAAAAAAATAACATAAAAACTCTTTCTTTTTTATAGTTAATTGTAAGTTGCTAATGTTATAGCTAAAGTCCTAAGTTGAACCTGTCTTTCACTTAGTAGGCTGGGCTCTGTGAAGCTCGCTCAGGGAGCATAGCAGGCTATATTATACTATTGTGTTTGGGAGGGGTTATAAGATTTTCTTTATGCTAAAAAAGTGTTGTTTTTATTTAAGATTGAGCTTTGCATTTCATTTCTGGTGGAGTGGCTAGGTGTGGCGGGTCTTGTCGGTATTCTGCCTTGTCAGATATGGTGCTCGCCCAATGTTGAGCGTCCCATATCTTGGGCGGGGTGTGACGTCTACCAGCGTTGGCAGAATCGCCTCTCGTTAGCCACTAGCGCTCGCCAGGGACATCGAAATGTGCTACAGTTATCAGAGAATGTTGTTCTTTCTTTCCTAGTACTCGTATTGTCACAGACAGTCCAGTGGTGGTCTTTGTTTTCGTCTGTGACAACAGGTTGTATTTTATATCAATAGTAGTGATGATAGTACCAGCGAGGGAAGAGAGAGACTTTTTGAAGCGAGATGGTAGTGGGAGTCTTGCTGTGTCACGTGACACCTGCTGTCTTGTGACGTATCGGCCCGTGATTGGCCGACCAGCGCGCCTTTGCGGGCTCCTGTGTAACTAACCTCCTACACGAGGGTCCACAGGAGCTCTCCTCCTCAGGACAGGCTAGGCGTGCATGCATCTAACATCCCTTGCTTACTCTCCCCCGATCACCACCTTTAGAACTGTTTCTCTCTCTGAACTTCTTCTTTTCCATTACTTCTCGTCTTTATTCAATTACTTATCCTCTTGGGTTCTGCATACGGTTTCCATAGCCGGCCCATTGTATTGCATGCGCCGTCCTCGGAGATATTTACATGTACTTAGAATAGGTGTTTAGGGTTCTTAGTTAGTATAGGTTATGAACTCTGTGTGTCTCCATTATTGATTTCGTGTCTCTGCTCTTTTATTTAATGCTAGACTGGGATAAGGTAACTGTAGTCGTTGTCATCGATGTGTGTACGGTTTGCTTATACCTACACGACTTCGACCGGTCCTGTGGTAGCCTATGTTGTCTTTTCGGTTGCGTCCTTTTGCGAGTGCAGCTTTGTGTTGACTGAGGGTTTTGGCCTGTACCAGTTCCTCACTTTGCTGTCTCTTTGCTTGTCTTTGGAGGGTCGCCAGGATAGAACCAGATACTTGTGATCTGGATCTATCAAGAGAGCACCCTAGTCAATTAACGTAACTTAAAGGATGCAGTCTTAAGGACTTCGCTAGGCTACGAGCCTGTCTTGCTCAACCCCAGTTCCTTACCTAGAGTATCCCAGCTAGACATTATTAATTGAGTAGACACTTATTAGTATTTAATATAAGCTCTTTGATATGTGCACATTATTATTCACAGCATTTATTAGTCTAGGTTGTTGCTGAGCCGCACAACCATAGTAGGCTGTTTCGTTGATGAGGAAGTACTTCTTTTAGTGTCGAGCATTACTACCGTTGCGCATTTATAGTATTCTCGTGTCAGTTAACATTATATGTCCTATCTTTTTGTGTATTCGCTGTACACGTGTGGTGTCCTGCCTCCTGCCTTTATATAGTTTAAGATACGAGCATCTTATGAGCATCAGACATTCTTCAGAAGTTTCCAGGTCTATGCTGTAGGACTATACAGTAAACCCTCGCCATCTCGGACCTCTAGAAGTCGGAAACCCGTACTAGTCGGACTGGCTACGGCCTCTCGGACATGCACTTCGGTATTTCGGACATTTCCGTCATCGTTCCGACAGTCTCTGACGTTGTCGGACTTTATATAAGTATTCGGAAAATGTCCGATATTATATTTTTCAATTCCATTGCATTAGAAATGATTCAAAGATTACAAGAAGTCCAAATAAGACATAGTTATGTTAATGTATAAGGGAGTTACATAGATGCATTAGAGAGATAGATAGATAGAAAGAGAGAGTTACAGAGGGGGGGTGAGCGATAAACACGAACTATTATGAGACGGACTTAATTGGTTCTGAAAAGACAAGATAGATAGAAAAAGAATTGCAGAAGGGGAAGTGAGCGATAAACACTAACTATTATGAGACAACTTAATTGGTTCTGAAAAGACAAAGGAGACTTTTATATTGACTCTTTTTCATGTTATTATTTGTGTGCTAGAAGGATAATATTGTTTTCAATTCCATTGCCTTAGAAATGATTCAAAGATTACAAAAAGTCCAAATAAGACATAGTTATGTTAATGTATAAGGGAGTTACGTAGATGCATTAGAGAGATAGATAGATAGAAAGAGAGAGTTACAAAGGGGGAGTGAGCGATAAACTAAACACGAACTATTATGAGACGGACTTAATTGGTTCTGAAAAGACAAGATAGATAGAAAGAGAGTTGCAGAAGGGGAAGTGAGCGATAAACACGAACTATTATGAGATGGACTTGTTCTGAAAAGACAAAGGAGACATTTTTATTGACTCTTTTTCATGTTATTATTTGTGTGCTAGAAGGATAATATTGTTTTCAATTCCATCGCATTAGAAATTATTTATAGATTACAAAAAGTCCAAATAAGACATAGTTATGTTAATGTATAAGGGAGTTAGTTAGATGCATTAGAGAGATAAATAGATAGAGAGAGAGTGGCTAGGGACGAGCGAGTGATAAAATACTAACATATACGAGACAGACTTATGATTCTGAAAGACAAAGGAGACATTTTTATTTACTCTCTTTTTCATTTTATTATTTGTGTGTTAGAAGGGTAATATTGTTTTCAATTCCATCGTATTAGAATTGATTCATAGATTAAGAAAAGACCAAATAAGACATAGTTATATATATGTATAAGGGAGATAGATGCATTAAATAGATATATAAAAAAAAAAAAAAAAAAAATCTCAATTTCTCTGGTGACGCGGACTTTCCTCTTCTAATTCGGAATTTTCCCTCTCTTAAGTCGGACATAAGTTGGACTTCGGACATCTCAAATTTTCAGTCATCTCGGACGAGATAGCGAGGGTTTACTGTACTTCACTTTCTTTCAGATAGGAGTGAAGAGTTTATTGTTGTTTAAAGTAACTGTATTGAAGTATCTTTTTATTGTATTAAATCTTGCAGTGATTTAATTGATCTTTCCATAGATTCTTTTGTATGCATTTTAACGTAACTTGCATCTTGTTTGTTATCAGGCTATACCAGTGTGGGTTAGCCTGAAGTAGAGTACATTTATGCCCAGTTAAGGATACTCCGTTATCGCAGATTAACTCTGGAGGGTTTAGGTGTTTTGTTCGCCGGCATATAAGTTCGAGGGTTTGGATCTAGCGTACCGTTGTTGCATAGTGCCCTATTACTAGTCCTATCATTAAGTGCCCTTGTTTTATTCGTAGCCCCGGTCGTAACACCACACAAGCTCAGATCGACAAAGATTATAAAATGAGACAGAAAGCCTGGAGGCTGGCATCTCAATACCTTCTCAGCCACCAACTTGGAGCCTCTCTGGCTCAGACGACTGAGTCGGTTAGGGACGCCGGAACCCAGAAGGCTCTTTTTCTGACCAGACGCCTCCTCCTCCAAAACTCGATTCAGTCTCTCGGCGACGTTCGGACAGCTATCTTTGAGGCTGTACGGGTGCACCAAGATATAAGTGTATTTGGTGAGGAGACTTCCGGCAGAGATTGGTAGAAGGTTGCTCTTATCCAATATTTTTACATCTACCTTAGTCTCTAATGAGACTATGGAGTGAGAGCATGGAGAACAGTTACTTTTCTCCTAGATGCACAACCTGCCACCACTGCTAAATCCAAGGGTGAGCAGGCAGGTAAACAAAATTTCAGAACTAAGAGTTCCTTTCGTGGCCAGTCACAGTTCAATCAGTCAGCCAAGACTTTCACAACCCCTGCTCATACTGGGGCACCTAAAGGGTGTGGTAACTTCAGGGGTAGAGGGAGGTGGTTTCGGGGCCAACATAGGGGTAAACCCAGTAGCGATGGTAGCAAGACCTCTCATCCCCCCATGCCCAAGTCAGAGTCACAATCCTCCTCAAAAAAACTGAGACACCACAAGGCTCTCTTACTCCCAGTGCCAAGGCAAGGCGAGACGGATCCGAGAGTAGTACTGCCGGACAAGACCAGTCATGTGACTGGCAACTTCCAAGATTATTTCCGGGCATGGCCCCGGCTGTCGTGAATCCTAGCTGGTATATATACCGTAGTTTGAATTTCCCGGGTTCACGACAGCTGGTTCCTTTTTGTTTATACGCATTACTTTATTTATCTTTGTGGATAAGTATTACTGTGGTTGCACCAATTATATCTTAGTTTATTTTCCCTTATTATTTAATCACGGGGGGCGATATAGAACCCTTTAAATATATTTATATTGTTACGATAAGAGGGAATCTCAGTACACTTCACACACAGACTTCGTCCCGTTCACAACAAACCACCAGTTGCTGCCACATAACAACAGAACTTCACTGATCTACACCTACCGACATGTCCATCACCTAACCTACACTCTTTGCATCACAGCTAAGTTCCTTTAATACTAGAAGTACTTCATAGATATTACTGGGACTACCACAGATAGCCTACATATACAATTTAACACGTAAGTCCAATGCCGACCGGTATCATATTTATAGCCTAGGCCATTTCATCTTTCCAGGTCTGAACATTTACTTTATATCCGTTTCTCCTCTACCCCCTAGGAATAATAAACAGGATATAATTGGTGCCGTGACCAGGATACTGGGCCATCTGTTGTATATTGATAATAATGGGGGGGGGGTGTTAGGCCTGACTTGTCTGCCTTTGTGTAGAGCTGGGCGATCCAGTGGACAAATGCCGAGGGGCGCACCGGGGAAGGCGTCAAGGGCAGGGGGCGTTGGCCAAGAGTTTGTGCCATCGTCCGGTTATTACCCTGTGCCTTTGAGAAAGGTGGCCCTCTTCGGCCATTTCTATGTGCGGGATTTTCCGCTGGATCGTCCAGTGCAGTGCCCTGCTTTTTTTTGTTAAACAAATATATAGACCAGGGGCAAGGGTAGACACTGTCAGGCAGACCTCGGCCTGGGATGCGCTCCTAGCCTACAAACCGGATCTTACGTTCCTGATTCTCGGGGGAAATGATTTGTCCCTGCAAGCTGACCTTCAGTGGGTGGCCCTCGGGCTCCAGTCTCTAGCTGAAGAGATAGAAGAGAGGACTGGGGGTCACTGTCTGGTGGTCAGTCTGGAGTCTAGGGTAAGCTCTAGGGGTATGACTCCCGAGGAGTACAATAGGGCAAAGAATGGTGTGAACCTCCGCTTGCGAAGAAATCTCCCATTTACTAAACAAAGGTACTTTGCCATGGGGATGAGTAAGACCGACTTGTGGGACGGAGTTCATTTAGATGCGCCAGGGAGCCGGAAGGTATTAGATAGGCTACTGGACAGAGTGCGTGCCTTCTTTGAAGGACGGGGCCGAGGAGGAGCAGTCGACGCAATAGGCTAGATCTCAAGACTAGGACGACGGCTGCGGCTGTTCCTCTTCAGAGGAGTCTTGATCCTTCTTTCTTTTTCTTTGTAATTTGTTAAAATTTAATATAGCCTAGCCTAGTAAAGTAAATATTGTAAAGTAGAGTAATATGACATAGGGTAATTTTCCTTTTCTTTGATCATTTGCAAACTCACAGGGGGCACGCGGTCTGCATGCTTCAATTTGCTTGGTTGCTGTCGTCATCAATGTAAGTAGGTTAGCCTAGGATTAGAATAGGTTAGCCTACAGTGACGATCAGTATTGTTGTTCCTCAAGCTTTAGTTACCGTAAACTTTTAAGAATGGATGAGAAAGTAAAGTCATTGCGGCGGTTCAGGGCCGCCAAGAAGGGAGGGATTACTAAGCTTACCTCTAATCTGTCTGAATTTATTGAACATGCTGCTACACTGCATGATGTAAGGGGTGTGAAAATCACTTTAGAAAAGGCCCTAGCTGATATCGAGTCGTATAATGTAGAGTTGTATAGCTTATATTCAGATGATCAGTTAGAGGAGGAGATGGTGAAAGATATGCAGTATGTTAATCAAGTAAACAGTCAGTTGGCTGAGTTAGATAGTGCTCTACAGACAACCACTACTGGTAGATCTCATGATAGTGCAGCAAGTAGGAAACAGAAGGGTATTAAGCTACCCTCCCTGAAGTTGCCAGTTTTTTTATGGGGATCCAACACAGTGGGTGGGTTTCTGGGAGCTCTTTGATTGTAGTGTTCACTCCCAAACAGACTTAACTGACATTCAGAAATTTACGTATCTAAAGGGACAACTTAGTGGTGAGGCTCTACAAATTGTTAGTGGATTTAGTTTGGTCGCTGCAAGTTATGAACCAGCGGTCACTATATTGAAAAATAGTTATGGTCAAAAGGATCGCATCAAAGCAGCTCACATAGCAAAACTGTGTAATCTCCCGCATCCTAGCCAGGAGGTCAGTGCTCTGAAAGATTTTTCCGCGTCATTTGAGTGTGCGTTAGAGTCATTACGCTCTATGGATGTAACAGTAAGTGAAATGTGTGCAGTACTGTTGCATAATAAACTTCCTAGTGCACTCTCTGAAGCGATTAAGCGTGAATTAAAAGACAACTGGCTGGATGTGGATGAATATGTTCGTGTGTTTAAGACTGAAGTGTGCAATCTAGAAAGTAGACATAATCCACTAGAACAGTTTGGGGTGACTGCCACAGCATCATATGCAGTGTATCAGAAATCCGATACCAAGCAGAAGTATGGATGTAAGTTGTGTTTAAAGACAGGACATTTTTGGGCAAAGTGTGCAAAATACAAGAACAGTCCCAACAAGGCCAATAGAGCAAGGCAGTTGAAATTGTGCGTCGGGTGCCTGTCGTCAGAACATGGCAGCCAGGGGTGTACTAACCCTAAAATTAGGCCGTGCCGATTCTGCCAACAGAAACATTTTAATTATTTGTGTCCGACGCCACGCCTTGAACAAACTGGACAACCAGCAGCCCCTGAACCAACAGTGACCATGGCTGTGGCTTCGGGCCGTAATGCAGTGTTGTTGCCTACCATTGAGATTCCCTTGACCGACAGAAACGGTCATACCAGTAAAGTAAGAGCTTTGTTGGACCAATGTTCGCAGCGTACCTTCATCTTGCGCTCTGCTTTATCGCAGCTTGATTACGATAGGGTCAGTAAGGAACAGCTAAAGCTCCAGGGATTTACTGGCTCACTTGGTAGTACTGAATATGAAATAGTAGAGTTAACCTATCATCACAGAAGAAGGGTGCGAAATTTGAGAGCCGTTGTGGTGGAGGAGTTACCAGTATACAAGCCAGGGAGAGGATTAGAGATGGAGGTAAATGCTATCAAGGCTTGGGGTTACAAATTAGCAGATCCCGGTATCACTGATGGAGATATGATAGGGTTACTGATTGGGGCGGACTTTTATTACCACTTTGTATATTCAGGCTATGTCAGGGAAGGAAGTATAGTTATGTTACCCTCAATTTATGGTTATGCACTGAGTGGCACTTATCAGTCAGATATAGAAGAGACCCATGTAGAGTTAGTCACTGTTCTTAAGTTAGCAGTAGACCCTTTAGTGGAGATACAGGAAGATATTGGCAGGAATTCTCCAGAATTAAAGGATCTGACAGCTCTATGGGACTTGGACCATATTGGTATAAGTCCTAATGAGACTGGTAAGGGTGGGGAGAAAGTCTTAAATAGATTTTCTGAAACGGTACAGTATTCCGAAGCACAGGGACAGTATATAGTGGAGCTGCCGTGGAGAGATAACATAGATAAATTACCTGATAACTTTAAGTTAGCCCTGGGCAGAATGAGAGGCTTGCAGCGTAAGTTTATAAAGGATCCCAACTACTGTCAACAGTATACAAAGGTTCTGGATAATCAGATAGAAAGGGGGTTTATTGAAAGGGTAGAAAACAGGAATCAAGCTGGTCATCCCATTCACTACTTAGCTCACCATGGTATTACCAAGGATAGTGTTACTACGCCTGTACGGATAGTGTTTGACTGATCGGCTAGGATGGACGAGAAGGCGTTCAGTCTGAATGACTGTCTCCATACAGGTCCATCGCTAGTGGCTGACCTCACCCAGGTGCTTCTGCGCTTTAGATGCCATCAATTTGCCTGGGTGAGTGATATTTAGAAAGCATTTCTCATGGTGGGGTTGAGTGAGAAAGATAGGGATGCTACTAGGTTTCTGTGGCCCGTTGATCCCTTGGATGTTGCAAGTCCTTACATTGTCTACCGGTTCCGTGCAGTTCTGTTCGGGGCCACCTGTTCCCAGTTCCTCCTTAATGCTACCATTCAAAAACACCTGTCTATGATACAGGAGAACAGTGAAGTAGTTAATAAGCTCAAAAGGGGCTGTATATTGATAACTTGCAGGGGACTGGTGATGATGTAAGTGATTTGCAACAACAATGTTGGGATGCCCGTAGAATATTTTCCAGCGCTAACCTGTCTTTACGTGAGTGGGTCACAAATAATGAGAGTTTGCGGGAACTGTTGCACCTGAAGGGTGTAGCTTCCGCCAAACAAGACAGGGTTAAGGTACTTGGCGTTGAGTGGCTAACTGATAAGGATATGTTACAGGTTAATTTCCGCGGAAGTAGCCCTGCATTGGTTACAAAACGCGAGGCTCTAAGTCTAACCGCGAGTGTGTTCGATCCTCTAGGAGTGTTGCTACCGGTAACCATCCGGGTGCGGAGGTTCGTACAGGACTTGTGGAGATTAGAGTGTGGGTGGGATGTCCCCATTCCAGATGACATGAGAGCTAACTGACAGGGTATTTATCTATCTATCTATATGCTCAGGCCCAATCCCCATTTTGGGGGTAGCCGACTCAAGACAGAGCAAGAACAGGGAAAACACAAAAACAACATAAAACAAAAAATAAACACTGATAAAAAACACAAACTCACACACATCGGGTATTTATAACGATATGATAGATAGTACAGGTATCATGTTTCCCCGTCCGGTCACTAATTCTAAGAGGGTTACGCTGCACCTATTTAGTGATGCTAGCTCAGTAGCATATGGTGTAGCAGCCTATGCAGTTGGTGATGAGGTGAGTAGGTTAGTAATGGCCAAAGCTAAGGTGGCACCTATTAAGTCCCTCACCATACCTAAGATGGAGTTGACTGCTGTTCTTCTCGCAGCTCGTCTCGCATGTTATATATTTATTAGTGGCCCCTCCATCATTGACGAACATGCCTATTACATAAGGCACCCTCTTCAAACACTCATCCGCCGTAGTTTGAATCTACCGCGCAGAGCATTTAAAATTTGAGGAGCCTTCATCATGAGCGCACGCGACCTCACTCATGGCTTCAGTCATTATGAATTGAGTTCTCACTACGAAAAAACTTCGTAAAAAATAAAAATAAAAAGAAAATAAGAATAACTATTCAATAAGCTTTCCATAATATCGTGGATGTACTTGTGTGGATCTTTGACCAGACGCTGACTCAGGCGTCATTCTTCCTTCACTGACATATCAAGTAAACCAAAATCCTTAATACATCAACGAATGGGAAGGGGATGGTCGGGAGGGCCCCAGTCGTCAATGATTACGGGGCCACTACTAAATATTAGGTTTTCTTTGCAGGAGTCAAACCTATAATTTATTAGTGGCCCCTCCATCATTGACGAACATGCCTGATTTCTAAGACTGGAGGGGGACATTCGTAATCATATCATAACTCTAGAAAAGCAGATAATCAAACAACCACATAGTATTCTTACTTTGAAAAATATATTTAATGGCGCAGCACATATATACAAAAAGGGGGTCAAGCAGGGGCGTGCTTCAAAGAAGCCTGCTTGATACAAAAGGTTAACCCTTGAGACTCTGCGAACAGATCTGTAAGTTAAAAAGGCACCCCACTCAACATAAGTGGTGAAAAATAAAAACTTATAAGTTTACATGTGCACATATAACCCCATAATACTCGTGAAAATATCTTGCAACATATATCCAATGCTTAAACTAAATTGCTTTCACAGCCAAACTACTATAACAACACTGTTGTTTGTACTATCATTGTACTAGCACAATTTCCTGCACTGAATAGTACAGAGAAATTTTCATATCAACAATACCCATAACTAGTATCACAGCTCTTATACTCCGGCGGGGTCTAGGGTGTCCTATGTTACACTGACTGCACCCACCCCACCCCCCTTTTCCTTGAAATTAAACAAAAAGTGACTTAAGGGCCACCTAGACCCTCAGCCTTAAAGCTATACATGGCAAGGAAGGTTTGTCTAGAGCTACTGACAGGTATCGAGTCAAAAACGTATGATTAGAGGCCCACAAATGCGTGGACGTAATATGTTCCACAGAAAAATTCTTAAGGAAACGCAAAGAGGCTGCCCATTTGCGTAAATCGTGGGCCCTACCCACAACGCCGGGATTACTCTCTTTAATGACCTCGACCAAAAGAGAAGCCAATCTACGTTTGAGCAAGCGCTTACCCGTACTTGCTACCCATAAAGCACCCTGGGGGTTTAGAGGAGCTACCTTCAAATATTTGGTTAGAGCCTGCACTGGACATAAATTATGGTGCACCTTTCCCCTTTTCAACGCCGGCACAGTGAACTCAGAAAACATGTGTGCACTGTGCTCATTCTTGGCTACAAACCCTGGGGAAGGTGCAATGTGAATACATTCATTAAGCCTACCAAACCTGAGGCAATTAGGTGTGTTGCTCATCGCCGCCAGCTCAGACACTCTGTTCCCGGTGGCCAAAGCCAAAAGGAATACAGCCTTTTTTAAGAGTAATGTAAAATCTGCAGTATTTTGGTACAGACGGAAGTGAAGTAATGACAATGCTTTGTCCAGAGACCAAGTAGGCATGAGCTGACGGGGAGGTGGGCGGAGTTTAAAACATGCCCTCATAAAACCTGTTTCCTCCGCAACTGGTATGGAGAGACCGGTAAGGTCCCAAAATGGTATTCTAATCGCTGTTAAGTGATTTTTTAACGTTACCACAGATAAACGTTTCTGTTCAAACAGATAATTTAAATAATTAAAAACTAACGCCACCGAGGGCACAGTTTGTTCTGTTCTAAGGATCCAAGAAGTAAAGGCTTGCCAATGTGATTGATACTGTTGTTTTGTAGACTGAGTATATTGATTCAATAATTTATTGGTCACATCTCTACCATATGGTGCTAGCCACTTGGCCTCCTGAATGTCCATAATGCAAAACTCAGCGAGGTCGCTAGGTTGCCAATCGTGTCTAAGTGGAAAAACCCGACCGGGAGCGACACCGGGTGCGGGCACCATGTTTTCAATTGCTGGTACCACAACTGCGCCGGCCACAGGGGCGCGATTATCGAGACTAAGCCCCGATAATCTCGTAGTTTGTTTACTACATGGCACATTAGAGACGCGTCTGGCTGCGAAAACAGATAGATGGAACTCCACCTGTTCCAGTCTGTCACCAGGGCGTCTGGCTCCCCTGCCGGCGTTATCGTCCGGCGGGTGAGGTACAGTGGGAGTTTGTGAGTCTCCTCGGACACGAACAGATCCACTTGTAGATGGTAAAGCTCTGCAATCATTTGGTTGAAAATGGGTTGCTTGAGCGCCCATTCTACTGTTGTGATCTGTCTCCGAGACAGAGCGTCTGCCCAGACGTTTGCTACGCCTGGGAGATAAGATGCGTGAAGATGAATGTCCAGCCTGTTGGCTAGAATAAAAATCTCTTCTGATACGTTTAGCAACTTCCGAGATCTCGTTGACCCTTGTTTCTGAATACAGTGAACCGCATTCAGATTGTCCATTCTGAAGGCCACCGACTTGCCCCGTAAAGTAGAGCCGTGAGCCTGAAGGAAATATAAGGGGACTAGTAATTCTTTGACATTGATGTGGGAGATTTCTTAATGGGACCAAAGCCCTTGACCCTGGTGCCCTTGGTTTGACTGAAAACCCCAACCTATCGTTCCTGACGCATCCGTGTCTACCCATACCGTCGGCGGAGGAGAGGTCCATGACATTACTGAGTGCAACATTTCCCTCTTCGCCCAGACCGCTAGTAAGTTGTGGATTAATTTTGGTATGGGCCATAATTTTTCCGCCGGCAATAGTGGAAAATATTTGTTGCCCTCCAATATTAAACGCTTTACTTTCAACCGGCCCAACATTACAGTTAGTTGAATCCCGTTGAGAGAGCCGACCAGAGACTCCCAGATACTCTGTGTCGTAGTCAGACCGTGAAGGAACATGAACAGTTTCCTGCGAAATCTGTTCCGATTGTCCACACTCTGACTCAGAGTGAGAGCAGCTGTGTCCCAAACCAGCCCTATCCACTGAACTACTCGTGAGGGAACAAGGTTTGGCTTTACCAGATTTACCTCTGGTCGGACAGCCAGATAACCCTATGCTGGTTGTCTAGTAAAAAGATTTTGCCTATATATGTTCAACATAGAGTTGATGAGATAAAGTCATTAGTCCCCGGCGCTCATTTTCGTTATGTGTCCACAGAGGACAACCCCAGTGATCTAGTTACCAGAGGGATTTCATAATTATGTGTCCTTAGTTGCTTCTTCACTTTGGTGGGGAGGGCCCATATGGCTACCTCACCAAATGCTATGGCCTGATCATGGCCCAATAGGGGGCTCATTAGGAGGGGACACCACTCTGGGTTGTAACGTGAGTCAAGAAGGAACCCTGTCATTGCCGGTACCGGTTGCCCCTACTGCCATATTGAATTGGGACCGGTATGGCTCATATAATTTATGAAGTCATGGCATGTAATGGCATGGGTCCTTAGGTTTATTAGGACTCTTAAAGAGAAGACACAAGGGAACTATCAGGCAAAACCGGCATACCTGACGGTGCCGGAATTAAGAGCAGCAGAGTCAGCCATCATTAAGGTAGCTCAGAGAGAAGCTTACTCTGAAGAACACCACTATTTGTCAAAAGGACAGGGCACACCAAGCAATATAGTGAAGCAGTCAGGCCTCTATATGGAGGGAGGCATGATACGCTGTAGAGATAGGCTACACTTTTCAGCTTTACATGATAGTGCCAAGTACCCTATCCTTATCCCTAATAAACATCGTATAGCCACTCTCCTTAGTAATTACTGCCACAAAGTGT
This sequence comes from Paralithodes platypus, assembly GCA_032716605.1. NCBI lineage: Eukaryota > Metazoa > Arthropoda > Malacostraca > Decapoda > Lithodidae > Paralithodes > Paralithodes platypus. The sequence continues at coordinate 28,891,988 of CM064582.1, forward strand.
GTAACCATAGTGGTGTTAGTTATGTTGTAAATTACATAAGGCAAAGATGGTGGATCCCCAAGATTAGACAGGTAGTAAAGAAAGCCTTAAGGGGATGTATCATCTGCAACAGATTGCAAGGTACATCATACCGTGCTGTACAGGCCCCTCCATTGCCGGAGTTTAGGGTTCAGGAAGTGAGTCCTTTCCAGGTAACGGAGGTTGACTACACAGGTGCCTTGCCAGTAAAAGAGAAGGGGGTACTGTAAGTAAACTATATGTAATCTTATTCACCTGTGCAGTTACTAGAGCGGTCTATGTGGAAACGGTGTCTAACCTCTCCTGCGAATCATTTTTGCATGCGTTCCGTAGGTTTAGTAGCAGGAGGGGTTACCCTGAGATTAAGATGAGTGATAATGCCACCACATTTGTTAGCGGAGCCAGTACATTACGGGAGTTGATGGATGATGCAAGGTTAAAAGGTACTTGTTAATAGATATACGGAAGCAACCGCACTCACTGAAATCCTGGAGACAACTGCCGGTCGTTCGCATGGACCAGCCGACCATACGTCCATCCAGCCGATGACGTCATCAGCCAGCCTACGACTCGGCGGCCTGCCTTTGGCTCGACGAGTACATACAGGGGTTGACTGACCATGAGCGCAGACTTGTGAAGGAGGAATGCTATAATTCCAGCTTCACTTTTGGCAATGGTATTTCCGTGACTTCCTACAAGAAAGTTACGTTTCCCTGTTGTATAGGGGATATGCGTGCCACTATTACTACTGATGTGGTGAGATGTAATTTACCGTTGTTACTGAGTAGGGCTTCTATGAAAAGAGCCAAAATGGTAATAAATTGTGAAACAAATCAGATCAAAGTGAAAAGAAAGAAAAGAATTGTAAATTTGAAAACCTCATCATCAGAACACTATCTGTTGCCGCTATCGGCTTGACTAGACGGGGCAGTTGGTATCACTGTGGCTCTGGCATTATCCAATGACGGGGACCTAGAGAAGAAAGCTTTGAAACTTCATCGTCAGTTTGGACACCCTACAGCAGAGAAATTGAAGAAGCTTGTAAGGGATGCCGATATCAGGGACTCAAACCTGGAACGGAGGATCGATAAAGAAGTGACAAATGATTGTACAGTGTGTAGAAGGTATAAGAAACCGAGCCCGAGACCAGTGGTAGGTGTCCCGATGGCTCACAGATTTAATGAGGTGATTGCTATGGACCTTAAGTCGTGGGGCAAGAAGTATTTCTTGGTGATAGTGGACCTGTATACAAAATATTGTACATCTGTGGTTATTCATGACAAGAATGCAGGCACTATTATTCGTGGGATATTTCTCAGTTGGGTTGTTGTTGTTGTTCCCTAAGCTGCCTGGCCGAACAGCCCCGAGTCCCTGAGAAAGGCCATGGCCACGATCGGGCTTTCCCACAGAGCTCTCATTGAGTGTAGATTGTGTTGTTGGCGTAAGTGGTTGTGTGAAATGCAGTCTTCTATGATGTGTTTAATGGTATGGGGTGCTGTGTTACATCCCGGGCAGGCGTCGACAACGGAGTCATCCAGTCTCTTCTGATAGCTCAGGAGAGCTGGATGGTGTCCGCATCTCAGCCTGGCCAGGTGGACTCTGTCCTCGCGAGGAAGGGAGGATTCGGAAGGATGGATTTCGGGAGGTCGTGCATGCAGCTGCGTGTTGTCTGTGAGTGAGTGGATGGATCGGTGAGAGATATGAGTATGGATGTGCTTCTGGAAGTTGGTTCGGGGTGGGCAGGGAGGGAGAGAGGACAATAATTGTGTGTGATACCGTGTGCTGGGTGTTGTTTTGATATTTCTTGGTGTCTGTGGGTGTGTTGCCATGTAGTTTAGTGGGTGGTCTTGGTTCGTGGAGGCTTCTGCCAGGAATTGAGTGCCTCTCATGTCCAGATGGTCTTTGACTTTGAGGATTTTGGTTTCTTGATGTAGGTGATGTAGGTGAAGTAGCTGTGCAGCCTGTAATGATCTTCAGGGCTTTGTTTTGAATAGTCTGTAAGGTCTTATGATGTGTTTCAGCTAGGTTAGAAGCCCAGGCTGGGCTTGCGTATTCCATCACTGATCTTATGTATTGTTTATATACTGTGGTGGTAGTTTCTTTGTTGTGTCAAAATGTTGTGTGAGCAAGTGACCTGAGGGAGTTAAGTCTGGGTGTCAGTTTCTTTTTAATGTTTGTGGTGTGCTGTTTGAATGTCATATGAGTATCATATGTTAGTCATAGGATTTTGGGTGTGTGTGTATGTGTTAGGGGTGTGTTGTTTATGGTGAGTTGAGGGATGTATTCGTGTTCTCCTGTCCAACTTGTGAGCAGGGTTGCGGTGGATTTGGCTGGGGCTAGATTAAGTCTGTTTGTAGTGCACCAGCCATGTAGTGTGTTGAGATAGGGTTGAAGGAGATCTGTTGCTCTTTTTGGGTCATGGTGTGTGCATGTGAGTGTTATGTCATCTGCATAGGAGGCTAAGTTTATTTGGGGCGTATTGGGTGTAGTTATATCGTGCATGTACAGATTGAAGAGTGCGGGCGATAGGACGGATCCTTGTGGGACTCCGTTTGGAAAGTTTCTGATTTTAGATGACTGACCGGCAAAAGATACGTGTGCACATCTGCCTGCTAGGAAGTTGGCCAGCCACCTTTTTGTGTTGTTGTGCATGTTTGTGTTGTAGATTTTGTTTGTTAGGTTGTGGCGGGGGATGGCATCGAAGGCTTTACTAATGTCGAGTGTGGCTAATAGTGATCTGTGTGGTGGTCTAGCTGAGTTGATGCCGTCGAAAGCTCTTTGTGTAAGGTCTGTGAGAAGAGTGTTTGTGGAGTGCAGTGGCCTAAAGCCATGTTGTGTTGGAGCTAGGGGTAGGTCAGGTGTAATTAGTTGTAATACTAGGCGTTCCATGACTTTGGAGGGGGAGCAAAGAAGTGTGATGGGGCGGTGCGAGGAGGGTAGCGTGGGGTCTTTGTTGGGTTTGGGGAATGTGATGATGATACCATGCTTCCAAATGTCTGGTATTGTGTTGTGTGAATAGCTGTAGTTTGATATGTTAGTGAGTGCTTGTATGCCTTGTGGTCCCAGGTGTCTGAGGTGTATGTTGCTTATGTTGTCTAGGCCACAGGCGGGTGAGTGCTTGAGATTGTTGATGATATGCTTTGTCTGGTGATTGGTGAAGGGTGTATAGTCAGGGTCTGTGGGGAATTGTCTCTTACGTCGGATGACACGTCGGTCGTCTTTGTGAGGTTTTAGGTGGCTGACATGTGAAAAGTGATTGATGAGAGTGTTTGCTTGTTGTTTACATGAAGGAGTAGAGTCTGTTGTTGTGATTGCAGCATGTGATTGTGTTGTGTTGCTGTTGGAAAGTGTGATGCTGTTTAGTGTTTTGTAGAGTTTTTTGGGGTTTGTTTTGTGATCAAGTGTTTGTAGGAAGTTATTCCAATTTAGTTTTTGTTGTTCTTGTATTTTGTTGTTAGTTTGGGTGTTGAGTGCTTGAATTTGTTGTGTGATGTCATGTGTGTGGGGTGCTGGGGAGTGTTTCAGTATGTCGCGTTGTCTGATGAGGTTTTGAATTTCTCAGTTGGGTTGTGTTATTTGGTGCCCCAGGAAAAATATTGTCAGCTAATGGCTGTGATTTAATAATTCAGACATGAGGTCTCTGGGTGAGTCATTTAACGTTAAGATACTGACTACGGCAGCTGAAAGCCCTTGGAGTAATGGTGCTTGTGAGAGGCTCAATGCTGTGTTGGGTGGAATGGTTAGCAAGATTTTGGCGGATTGTCCTAGCTGTAGTCTGGATGTTGCTCTGGCTTGGGCTGTGGCTGCCAGGAACGCACTGTCAACCTTCTCAGGTTTCTCGCCTAACCAGTTGGTGTTTGGCCAGAGCCCTGGGATTTCTGGAGCTTTTTATGATAACCTGCCAGCGCTAGACGGCGAGGCCATACCTGCTGGTATAGTTAAGGATAACCTGACTGCCCTTCACGCTGCAAGACGAGCATTTACCATAGCGGAATCTAGTGAAAGGCTGACTAGAGCACTTCGTCATAATGTGCGGGAAAGCGACCCTGGAGACCTACACTATGGAGATGATGTTTACTACAAGCGTCTAGACAGTAATAAGTGGCGCGGACCTGGTACAATAATAGGGAGAGACGGGAAGCAGTTTTTGGTGAAGCACGGTGGAATGTGTGTTAGGGTACCGTACACACATGTCGAATTGCCATGGCACCTACCAGTGTTGATACTGCTGCCGTGTCAAATGATGTGGATGTGACCCATTCTTCTCCCCATACTCTGGACGTACCTAGTGAACGTGGTAATGTGGTGCCTAGTTTTGTAGATTCAGACCTAGACTCGGATGATGACGAACATCCTGGTAATATTGTTGATGTTGTGGGTGGTGGGGGTCAGGTTGCTGTGGAGGTTCCCCCCGGTGACATACGTCAGACGGATGCCGGTGCTATCGCCTCTGGTGTGTCTGAACATAATGTAGTGAAAATTAAAGTGGGTCAAAGAATCAAGGGTATTGATAAAGCGAGTGGTGAGTGGATATCAGGCAAAATTGTTAGTCGAGCTGGGAAGATGACTGGTAAATACCCCAACTGCTACAACATTAAGAGTGACAAAGATGGTAATATTAATTGGATGGATCTGGACAAAGATCTTACGTCGTGGGAAACTGTGGACGAGGCGACAGAAATGCTTGTGTTTTTTAATACGGATGATGTGGTGTGTGCTAAGGAAAGAGAAATTAAGAATTGGAGGAACAATGAGGTGTATGACGAGGTGGATGATGTGGGTCAACGTGCCATATCTGTACATTGGGTGGTCACAGAGAAGCTGAAGAATGGGAAGAATATTGTGAAGGCACGTTTGGTGGCCAGGGGCTTTGAAGAGGACACTGTAGAGCTGCAGAAGAATTCTCCCACTTGCTCAAAGGAGGCTGTCCGTTTGGCGATATCCCTCGCCTCAGCTAATGGTTGGTTATGCCACACCATGGATATACAAGCTGCGTACCTACAAGGGAACAATATAGAGCGTGAAGTGTACCTGCGACCTCCTCCCGAGTTCGACAATGGTTTATTGTGGCGTCTGCGGAAGACGGTGTATGGTTTATGCGATGCAGCCAGGCAATGGTACAAGGACAATGGTGAAGGACCAGCTGATATGTCTAGGTGCCAAAATCTCGTCCCTGGACCCTGCATTATTTTCGTGTTGTCGAAGTGGTGGAACAGAAGGTATCATCTGCATATATGTGGATGACTTCTTGTGGGCTGGTACTGTGCATTTTGAGCAGCAAGTCATAAACCAGTTGCGCAGGACCTTCCAGGTCGGGACTTCAGATTCCAAGTGCTTTAAGTATGTGGGGCTCAACGTAGTTACCACAGAGGATGGCAGTGTCACAATCGACCAGTTCCAGTATGGAGCATCATTGACTCCGGTTACGCTGAGCAAGCGTCGAGCATTGGAGAAGACTAGTGATTTGTCAGACCAGGAGAGAACTAAATATCGTGCGTTGATCGGGCAACTAAATTGGATGGCTACTCACACTCGCCCAGATATAGCGTTCGATGTGTGCGAACTGAGTGTTTCACTTCCAAAGGCTACGGTGTCTGACATATTAAGACTAAATAAGGTGATTGGGCGTGTAAAATCGGATAATGTGCGATTATTTATTCCGAAGATTGGACCTTTAGAAGAGTGCCACATTGAGTGCTATGCTGACACATCGTTCACCAACCTGCAGGACCATGGGTCTCAGGGAGGCTTTATCATCTTTCTGTGCAACACTGATAATGTGAGAGGCCCTGTTTACTGGCAATCAAGGAAAGTTCGACGGGTGGTAAAGTCAACTCTTGCTGCAGAGACCCTGGCACTTTTGGATGGTGCTAGTACTGCTGTGTATGTGGCGAGTATTCTGCAGGAGATCTCCGAATGTGGGAGTATCCCTAGCAAGTGTTTTGTAGACAACCGCAGCCTAGTGGAAGCCCTATACTCCTATAAATTGGTGGACGACAAGTGTCTGCGAATTGATATATCAGTGCTTAGAGATATGTTGGAAAAAGGGGAATTAAAGGAGGTAACATGGGTGGCAACATCAAGACAACTGGCAGACTGCCTTACCAAGAAGGGCGCGTCGACGGAGCGGCTGCGGGAGGCAGTCAATAGGGATTAGGTGTTGCCGGCAAGCAGCAACATGTAAGAAATGTAATTATGTACATTGGCAAACTTACGAATGTACATAGTTGTATGTACTTAAGGGGACCCGCAAAGAAAAAAAAAGAAAATAGCGAGTGTGTTAATATATTAGCACAGTCACGCCAAAGTGGCGCAGGTTGACTGGCTCGACCTGCACTAAGCTCGTCCGCCTCGAGCCAATGTGAACCACACACAGTGTTTGTACAACCCGTATCTAGGACAGCACACCCTTTTGATTCACTCACTAGTTTCAATAATTTGTCTTCGCTCTCATTATCAGTCACATAGCCCACGAATAAGTTCACTGGTTCCTCATCGTACCCACCATGTCCCCCTCTGTTCTCGTAGGCATCAGGGCAATCACGTGCCCAGTGATATATTGATTCGCAAATAGCACACTTGGTTATTTTACCAAGTGCCCCCACTGGGTTTTTCTTCCTCCTGTCCTGTCGTTGACGTCCTCTATTACCACGCACACGTTCATAGCCTTGCTGTCCACGCCAACCACGTCTACCGCGACTGTTTCCGCTCACATACAGGGCTTCCACACTTTCACCAACATTGCCATCATATCCCACAAATAAAGGTTCCGATTTTACCTGTATGTGGGCGCCAAGTCCCATCGCACCACTTGAAAAGATACGGTTGAGCGTCGCCTTCATATTTGCGTACGATACCACTTGGGTTGCCGACATGACTAATTGCTTCTCCCTCTGCTCCAACATACAGGAGGCCAATAACATAAAGGCCAACACTGAATCATCAAGCTCCAATCCTTGTTTGGTAACTCCGTGATACGCATGTTCGAATTCTGACACAAATTCCTTTATCTCTGCTTTCTCCTTCCTCCGTAGGCTATATAAAGCCTCAAATGCTGCAAACTTCCTTCTACCTTCATCGACCAGGAATACGTCATCAAGCCTTTTCAATAACACTTCCACGCCATCGTCGGCCTCCAATGTGGTCTTATCTATTTCAGAAGAGGCAATTGTAGCCCTCCCGGAAAGTAACAGATGGATCGCCAAAGCCCTCATTTTCTTATCAATCGTTGTAAGTCGACACCAAACACCCACATCCTCCTTCCACATTTCGTATTCTTCATCACGCTCTAATTTCGGAGGCCATTTCAGTGAGCACGCCATAATGCCCGAACTACGCACTGCTACCAATGTTAATAGATATACGGAAGCAACCGCACTCACTGAAATCCTGGAGACAACTGCCGGTCGTTCGCATGGACCAGCCGACCATACGTCCATGCAGCCGATGACGTCATCAGCCAGCCTACGACTCGGCGGCCTGCCATTGGCTCGAGGTGGACAAGCTTAGTGCAGGTCGAGCCAATCAACCTGCGCCACTTTGGCGTGACTGTGCTAATATATTAACAGTACTCTAGCGGAATTCAAGTGCGAGTGGCGGTTTATACCGGCCAGGGCGCCATGGTTCGGTGCCATATGGGAACGGGTCATTGGCATCCTAAAGGCTGGCTTGAAGAAGGTACTGGGTCGAGCATTGGTTACCACAGAGGAACTGAATACGGTATTACTGGAGATCGAGGCCACAGTCAATGATCGCCCGCTTGGCTACAGCTACAGTGATCTTGAAGACCCTCTACCCATCACTCCTTCACAACTGGTTCATGGGAGGCGGATCAGAAGCTTTCCAAGGCGGGAAGTCACGGATGAAGATCTCAAGGACACGACTTGGCGTAACAATGATTCCGTCAACCAACGCTTCCAACGTTACAAAGCTCTCACATGACCTGTGGAGAAGGTGGATCACTGATTATTTAATATCACTCAGGGAGCAACATCGTCACTTAATGGTAAAAAAAGGGATAGCATCGCCGCAAGTTGGGGACGTCGTTCTAGTACATGATGACGGCCCCCGACTTTTTTGGCGTATAGGTCGGATAATGAAACTTCTTCGTGGTCCTGACCACGAATGTAGGGTAGTTCAGGTAAAAACAGGAGCCGGTTTGACCACCAGACCGGTGGTTAAGCTATACCCACTAGAGATAGATTTAGAGGTAGTGGATGGCGACAGCAAGCCAAACTCTGATAATATCCTTCCTGCTACTGGAGCGGACCGAGGTGATACCCCTCAGAGGCCATCACGTCGGTCTGCTTTGGGTTCCTCCCAGTTGTGGCGATCCATGATCGGGACGGGACAATTGTAAATACTTTGTATATAACTGGTGGCGGAGTATGTCGTGAATCCTAGCTGGTATATATACTGTAGTTTGAATTTCCCGGGTTCACGACAGCTGGTTCCTTTTTGTTTATACGCATTACTTTATTTATCTTTGTGGATAAGTATTACGGTGGTTGCACCAATTATATCTTAGTTTATTTTCCCTTATTATTTAATCACGGGGGGCGATATAGAACCCTTTAAATATATTTATATTGTTACGATAAGAGGGAATCTCAGTACACTTCACACAGAGACTTCGTCCCGTTCACAACAAACCACCAGTTGCTGCCACATAACAACAGAACTTCACTGATCTACACCTACCGACATGTCCATCACCTAACCTACACTCTTTGCATCACAGCTAAGTTCCTTTAATACTAGAAGTACTTCATAGATATTACTGGGACTACCACAGATAGCCTACATATACAATTTAACACGTAAGTCCAACGCCGACCGGTATCATATTTATAGCCTAGGCCATTTCATCTTTCCAGGTCTGAACATTTACTTTATATCCGTTTCTCCTCTACCCCCTAGGAATAATAAACAGGATACCGGCGAACATAGGCAAGGACAGTGGTCCGCAAAGGTCTCTCGTGGCGGTGGTCCCGGCGACCCTGTTTACGTTTCCCCACAGAATTCAATCAGGTTTCATTGGAGGTAGGATCCATTATCAAAGAGATGGCACAAAAGCAGATCATAATCCCCAGTCCTATGTCAATGCCAGTGTTCATATCCCGGTTGTTTTTGGTGCCAAAGAGGGACAGTGTTCAGATGAGGCCGGTGATCGACCTCTCATATCTCTACACCCACATTCACAATCAGTCATTCAGGATGCTGAGAGTGAATCAGATCAGGTTGTCACTCCCACTGCAGGGCTGGATGTGCTCAATAGATCTGACAGACGCCTATTGGCATGTCCCAATCAACAAACGTTTTCAGAGGTTTCTAGCCTTACGCAACGGGGATCAAACGTTTGTCTTTCCAAGAATGCCCTTTGGATTAAATCTAGCACCCCGAGTTTTCACAAAATTAGTTCGACAGGCTTTGCTACCATTGCTCAAACAGGGAATCATGATTTTATGGTACCTAGACGATTGGCTAGTGGTAGTCCAATCTAAGATAATGTGCCTTCATCATGTTCAACTAGTATTAGACCATGTAGCAGCCTTAGGGTTCAGGGTAAACTTAGCAAAGTCCTCTCTCATTCCCACCAAGCAAATCCAGTGGGTGGGCCTTATCTGGGATACCGAATTACTAACTCTGAGTCAGAGTGTGGACAACCGTCAGAGATTTCGCAGGAAACTCTTTCGGTTTCTTCATTCTCGGACGACAACGAGGAAGATCTGGGAATCTCTGGTAGGCTCACTCAATTGGATACAGCTGACGGTACCGTTAGGTCGTCTGGTCAAAAGAATTATCTTGGAAGGAAACAGGTGCTTTCCACTTTCACCGGCAGAAACACTGAGGACAATTCCAACATTAATCCACAACCTCCTGGCGGCTTGGGCGAAGCCAGAAGTTATTCACTCCTCCTTGACTTGGACAGCTCCACCTCCGACGGTTTGGGTAGATACAGACGCGTCAGGAACCCTGGGTTGGGGTTACCAATCAAACTTAGGCCATCAAGGTCAGGGTCGATGGTTAACATCAAATCATCTTCATATCAGTGCCAAGGAGTTGCTAGTCCCACTATACTTTTTACAGGGGCATGAGCCAGGCGGGAAAGTCCCTAGCCTTCAGAATGGACAATTTGACTGCAGTGACATGCATTCAATAGCAAGGGTCAACAAGATCTCAAGTGTTACAAGGGTTGTCGGAAAAGATATTTCGACTAGCCGCGAGGCTCGGGATTTATCTTCACGCAACGTATCTGCCCGGTGTGGCGAATGTATGGGCGGATGCTCTGTCCCGGAGACAGAGCACTCAAGTAGAATGGGCTCTCAGACAAAATGTCTTTCAAAAGATGATTGCCGAACCCTACCATCCACAAGTGGACTTGTTCTTGTCAGAGGCAAACCATAGGCTGCCTCAGTACCTCACACGCCGGAGTCTGACTCCGGCGGGGGGGTCCGGACGCATTTCTGGTAGAGTGGAACAAATGGAGCTCCATTTATCTGTTTCCACCTCCAGATGCATCCTTAATGTGCAAAGTAGTTCACAAACTACAGGATTATCGGGGCATGGTCTCGATGATCGCGCCCTTGTGGCCGGCTCAAGTGTGGTACAACCAATTGAAGATGTGGTGCGATAATCCGGTGTCGCTCCCGATCTCGTAGTTCCACTTAGAGACAATTGGAAACCTCAAGACCTCGCTGACTTTTGCCTTGTGGATATTCAGAAGGCCAAGTGGCTAGGCCAGTTTGGGGAAACAGTGACTCACAAGTTGATTAATCAGTATGCTCAATCAACCCGACGACAGTACCAATCACACTGGAAATCATTTACTACCTGGATTGTAGAAACTGGTCAACAACAGTCCTCAGTGGCTCTGGTGTTTAATTACTTAAATTACCTATTTGATATTCAAAAGTTGTCAGTTGTCACATTAAGGAATCACCTCACAGCAATTAGGACACCGTTTTTGGATTTAACTGGTCTGTCTGTGCCGGGGGCGGAGGAAAAGGGTTTCATGAGGTCTTGCTTCAGGCTTCGCCCTCCTCCTCGTCAACTCACACCCACCTGGTCTCTTGATCTGGCCCTTGAGATGCTTCAACCCCGTAAATATTGCAAGGATCCTCCCTTTGACTTAATACTTAAAAAGGCCATTTTTCTAATGGCACTGGCTACGGGTGACAGGGTGTCTGAGTTGGCGGCGATGAGTTCGGAGCCAAACTGTTTAAAATTTTCAAGGCGCAACATGGGTGTACATATTGCTCCTGCTCCTAACTTCATAGCTAAGAATGAACATGGTAATCATGTATTTACAGAGTTCGTAATACCGACTCTGAAACAAGGTGACAGGCACCATTTACTTTGTCCAGTGCAGTCACTTAGGTTACTTATGCGGGTGTCCCGGCCCTCACAGGCGGGAGCCCTCTGGGTTTCACGGACAGGTAAACGTTTACAAAAATGCCGGCTAGCTGCGTTATTAGTGGAAGTCATTCGTGAGAGTAATCCAGGTGTGTTGGCACGATCACATGATATCCGTAAATGGGCGGCATCACTTCAATTCCTCCATAATTACTCTCTAGATGATATTTAGCAGACCCAATTGTTGTCATCGCTGAAAAGGGAGGGAATTGAGTGGAAGCTACCTATACTGCTGTTTGCGGATGATACAGTTCTGATGAGTGAAATGATGGGAGTTGCAGGGTCTGGTAAATGAGTTTGGAACAGCGTGCGAAAAACGGAATTTGAAGGTAAATGCGGGGAAGAGCAAGGTTATGGTCTTCGAAAGGGGTGAAGTCACAGAGTGTGAGGTAAAGCTGAACGGTCAGGCTATGGAGATCGTCAACTCTTTTAAGTATCTGGGCAGTGTGTTGAGTAAAGATGGGACTATGGATGAAGAAGTGCGGGAGAGGGTACAACAGCAGCAGCACACTTTGTTTTTAATTTTAAATCCTCTTTTAATTTCCACTATAAAAATTATCCCCCTTGTAACTATATTCCTGTTGTCCCCTGTATATTTTTGTTTTCCCTATCTTCTTAATATTTTCATTTTTACTGTGTTGTATGTTTTTTTACTGATGTTGGTATCAGTTTTTAGTTTTTCTTTTAGTATACTTTTGACAATCCGGCGCCCTGTTTGGAGGCATTATGTCCAGGCCCCAAGTCCTCCTGGGAAACAACTGTGCTCGGTATGCTGCCGGCCAGGACCCCCTCGGGGGTGGAGGAACAAAGCAGAAAAGTGGTGGAAACGTCGTTCGGGTGAAGGAAAGCGTGCTCCGTGTCTGTGCCTTCAATGCCAATGGCATAAATGATTTTAGCAAGAGAGAGTGTCTGATGCGAGAGCTTAAAGATGGATGTGTGGATGTGTGTGGGGTAGCTGAGACGCACCTGTTGGGTTCTGGAGTGTGGGATGGTGAGAGTGAGCATGATTTGTGGGGTGGGGAAGGATGGGTTGTCTGGTCTGGATTGGATGCAGGATATAAACGTAAGAAAAAGGAAGGGGTAGCAGTAATTTTGTCAGAAAGGTTGAGGAAGTGTGTGAAAAACTATGGATGCGTGGACTCAAGAATTGTATGGTGTGAGTGCAAGATTGGGATAGATAGGTATACTTTTATGTGTGTCTATGCACCAGTCAACCAAGAAACTGGGAAAGGTGCGGAAGAAAATAGAAAATTTTGGAATAAAGTCAATAAATGTATAAGAGAAAGGCAAGAGTGTACACAAGTAATATTAGTAGGCGACATGAATGGTAGAGTTGGAAACGAGGAGATAGAAGGTATAGTGGGTAAATGGGGTGTGGAGGGTAGGAATATGAATGGTGACTTCCTTTTAGAAGTATGTGCGGAGAGAGAGATGTTTCTGGCTAACACATTTTTTGAACATCGTCACATTCATAGATATACATGGCACAGAGGTGAAGGTGAGCAGGAACAGAAATCTCTAATTGACTACGCCATGATGGACTCCGGACTAAAAGGAAGAATTTTAGATTCAAAAGCTGTAAGAGGTATGCTGACGGGATCAGACCACTATACAGTGCTGACAAAAGTGAGGATAAGGAAAGAGTGGAAATATGAGAGGAAAGAGAGAAAACTGACAGTAGAGAGAATAAATGTGAGAAAATTAAATGAAGAATGTAATGCAACAAAATACAAGGACATCCTGAAAGAGACTATAAATGACATGGATGTTATGATAGATCTGGGAAATACTGTAGACGAAGTATGGAAAGGTACAAGAGACTCCATGATTAAAGCAGCTGAGAAAGTATGTGGGAAGAAAACCTTTAAAATGTGGAAGAAGAAAGGTAACGCATGGTTTAGTAAAGAGATAGAAGAAATAGTGAAAAAGAAGAAAGAGTTCAGAAAGAGTATGCTGCAAAAGAATATACCTAGAGAAACTAGAGATGCGAGGAAAGAAGAATATAAAAATTTGAAACAAAGAGTGAAGAGGGCGATACAAGACGCTAAAAGGAAGACAGATGAGGCATATGGGAGAAAGATTAGTGAACAGTTTCTGAATGACAGGAAAGCATACTACAGAGCTGTGAAAGAAGCCAGAGGGAAGAAGACTGAGAGTGTCTCAGGTGGTAGGATGAGGGACATGAATGGGGAAGTGGTAGAGGGTGATGGTGTGGTGAAAGTATGGAAAGATCATTTTAGTAGCTTAGCTGTAAAGAGTAGGGGGAAGGCAAAGATCTCATCCATAGGAATGGAGAGAGGTAGAATAAACAGGGTAGTTGAAAGCCAGATAAGCAGAGAAGAAGTAAAAGAAGCAATCAATAGACTTAAAATGGGCAAAGCTGCTGGAGTAGATAACATCCCAGGTGAAATGCTGAGATATGGAGGAGAAGAAGCTGTTGACATAATGCATAGGTTATGTAAATTAGCATGGGAAAAGGAAAGTGTACCAGAGGACTGGAGGATAGCAGTGATAGTACCCTTGTACAAAGGGAAGGGTAGTAAAGAAGAGTGTAAGAATTATAGGGGAATTAGCTTGCTTAGCATACCTGGAAAGGTACACGCAAGAGTAGTAACACAGAGGCTACAGAAGATAACGGATGACAAAATAGGCGAGGAACAGGGAGGTTTCAGAAAGGGCAGGGGCTGCGTTGACCAGATAGCCTCAATGCGATTGTTGGTAGAGAAGTATCTGGCCAAAAACAGAAAACTCTATGCAGCATTCATGGATTTGGAAAAAGCCTACGACAAAGTAGACTGGGAGGGCCTGTGGGATGTGTTAACAGTATATGGTGTGGGAGGAAAGTTGCTAATGGCAGTAAAATCTTTTTATAGGAATGCAATGGCAAATGTGAAGGTAGGGGATAAGTTAAGTGAAAGTTTTGAGGTCAATGTAGGTGTAAGACAGGGATGTGTCATGTCAGCTTGGTTGTTCAATATATACATGGATGGAGTGATTAGGGAATGTAGGGCTGTATCAATGGGTGTGGGAGCTAGACTGGAATCAGAGGGAAGAACATGGAAGATTTTAACATGCCTATATGCGGACGATGCAGTCCTGTTGGCGGAAAATGCTGAAGAACTTCAGAGAGTGGTCACTGACTTTGACAGGGTATGTGAAAAGAGAAAGTTAAAGGTCAATGTAGGGAAATGTAAGGTAATGGTGTTTGAGAGAAGAATGCATGAAACTATAGATTTTAAGGACAAATATAGAATCAAGAAAGAACACAAGAAAAGTTGTAAAATAAAATTGAAAAATGAAGTACTAGAAGAGGTTGAAAGTTTCAAGTATTTGGGAGCTGTACTATGCAAATATGGTAAAATGGAGAGTGAGATAAAAGAGAGAAAAATGCAAGGGAGAAAAGTGATTGGAGAACTTGATAGTATTCTCAAAGGAAGAATGGTTAGCCAGGAAGTCAAAAAGTCACTGAGAAACAGTGTGCTGCTCCCAACACTCTCGTATGGAAGCGAGACATGGACGGCAAGTGACGAGGACCTCTTCAAACTAAGAGCTGTGGAGATGAGCTTTTTCAGAATGGCAGCTGGCATGAATAGGCTAGATGGGCCAAGTAATAGGGAAGTGTACGAGTCCTTTGGAATGGAAGAGCAGGCTTTGGGCATTGATTGTGGTGTGGTTGAGTGGATAAAGAGAAGTACTTTGAGGTGGTATGGTCATGTTCAGAGAATGGATGAAGACAGAATGCCAAGAAAGATATATGGGAGTCAGGTGAGTGGAACCGCTAGTAGTGGAAGACCACCTATGGTATGGGAAAAGAAAGTGGAAAAATATATTGAAGAAAAACTTCCACGTAGTGGAAGGGGCATTGTGGCACGGGCAAAGGAGGCATGTCTTGACAAAGTAGCTTGGAGACGTTTCTGTCATGGCCATCCTCTAGTGGGGGTTTCCCAGGGGGAAGCAAGGCGTCGGAGATGATGATGATGATGATGAGGGTACAACAGGGGAAGAGGGTTGTAGGAACGCTAAAAGCAGTAATAAGAATTAGGGTGGTCAGTATGGAAGTGAAGAAGTCCTTGCATGACAGTGTGGTAATCCCGACACGGACTTACGGAAGCGAAGCATGGACGTTGGTTGAGAGACTCAGACCAAGAGTGAGAGCAGTGGAAATGAATTACTTAAGGAGTGCTTACGGAGTTACATGGAGGGATAGACAGACTAATGAGGAAGTAAGAAGGAGGTGTGGTGTGGAGTTAGATGTGCTGGAAAGTGTGAAAAGGAACAACTTGAGATGGTTCGGCCATATGGAACGTATGGAAAGCGAGAGAATGACTAAGAGGGTGTACGAGAGTGAGGTGGAGGGACAGAGAGGGAGAGGTAGACCGAATGAGAGGTGGAAGGATGGAGTGAGGAAGTACATGAACGAAGGCGGTGCTGGTTGGGGGGAGGGGCGTCGACTGACAGAGGTGCATGGGGGCGGTTCGTTCGTGGCCACACCTTCGGGGATCACGGCGTCAGGCAATAGATAGATAGATAATCTATTCCTTAGACTAAAGTAAGTCTACTCAGGAAATTTTTATATTTTTATGTTAACACTATGGATGCAATAGAGTTTCCAATATACTCAATAATCTTAAGGATTAGGATTAGAGTAAGAGTACAAATATTTTGGTAATACAGTACCTGAGGCCATGAATGTATATATAGGCCAACATATTAGCAAATTTGGATAATAATGAGTTGTTCATTGATCTTGGGATGTATAAGCTAAATGAATAGTTTATTTTTGTGTTACACCAACTGTTCTATCAAACTTAAAGGTGCTAACACCACAGGCTTCCTTTAACAAACGCCGCCTGTAACCCCCTTTTTATATTTTGTTTTGATATTAAACTGATCTGATTAGTACGTGTTTATTTGGACCTTATCTGGTTTATTAGTGGTATTCGATGTTCATGATGAATGTCCCCCTCCAGTCTTGAGATATCAGGCACATCGTCATTGATGAAGGGGTCACTAATAAATTATAGGTTTGAGTCCCGAAGGGAAGAAGGAAAACCTAATATTTAGTAGTGGCCCCGGACTCATTGACAATTTTGGCCCTCCCTTCCGTCCCCTTCCCATTCATCTGCTACATTTTTTGAGAGTCTCGATATGTCAGATTAAGAATGAACAGCCGCTACGAGACAGATGGCGTGCCGTACCCAAAAGAGCAGACGCACGGGAAGCGCATTGCTAAATCAAGTTTAATTTTTAATTTTTATTTTTATTTATTTTTACTAGTTTTTTCTAGTAGTGGTACCCACATCATAAGGACGAGTCCGTGAGTGGTTTTTTAAGAGCGTTTCGCTCACAATGTGTGGCAATCGTATTTGAGTTCTCCCCGGGCGAGAAGTTTGAACAGCAAGCTAGAGTTCAAGATTGGCCATTACCTACGTTAAGGCGCATCGTCAATGATTCTGGGGCCACTACTAAATATTAGGTTTTCCTTCTTCCCTTCGGGACTCAAACCTATATTTTACACCACTCTTCAACCGTGATTCGTGTATTGTGGGGTTAATACGTGTTTTAGGGATTTTGAGTACCTTTTTGACTCCTCGGCGCAGAATAAGGTAAACGCGGACTGAGGATACATGTATTAGGGGGACTGACTTTATATATATACTGTATATATATACAGCATTTATATACAGTAGGCCTATATATATATATATATATTAGATATGTATCAAATATCCGCATCCGCATTCGCAAATCATCTGCATCCACATTTGCAATGCAAGTAACATCCGCATCCACATCCGCATCTGCACTTTTAGAATGAGGATATGAGGTTATTAAAAAACATATCAATGCATAAAATTAGCTACAAATACTGTATATACAGTAGGCTCACATATCTCGATCAATACTGTATATACAGTAGGCTCACATATCTCGATCAATACTGTATATACAGTAGGCTCACATATCTCGATCAATCTCATCTCGATGCCACCTTCAAGCTCTCCCCAATCACAAATCTCGATGAAATAAACGTTAATCTCGATAGCTAAATATCAATGCTAGATGCTTATATACTAATATAAACAGATTAATCTTGACCAAATCGATGTGTGAACCTCACAGTCATTGTGTTTTGTTCACCTGTATACTAATGTACCGCTAGTATCGATCGTTTTCGGGCGGTAGTCTAACCTGACTCATCTCTGCCGCTTTCATTTACGTAGTAATATAAATGACTTTACCATGTTTTAATATACATTATTATTTGTATGAGGAAAATCTAATATATAATAATAGTAAAGACAAAAGAAAACTTGATTAAACTTTATACCATGGAAAATGTATTGAAGTCGGTAGATCTAGCGGCCACTTGGTGTACCAGTCACACGTCCGCCATTCGATTGAAAACTTGTATTGTGAAGTCGTCTACCTGGACCTTTTTTTATCGCATTCATAAAATGCCGGTACTAGTGGTGACAGGGTGGGGGAAGCAATTGCAAGAATTGATGACGGTGACTGTGCGCCGGGTGCGGAGACGCAGTAACCTAACTGCGTTTGCCTCGGAACCAACAATCAACCAAACTGAATCCACACAAACCTCTTTATCAATAAATATAAGGTAAAAATAAAACTCTTTCATTATTCATTTTATCTATTTTAACATATTACAGTCAGGACCCCCAATTCGCGAGAATAGGGGTGACAGGAGGCATCGCGTATTGTGAATTCGTGTATTGTGGAACTAACTTTAAATGGGAATAATTAAATTGGGTGACATCTCTCAATTATGGCCTATTTTCGACATTTTTGGCCCTATTTTCGACATTTTTGGCTCTACAGTACAGTCTATATCTTATATATAAGAAGAACAATGAATAAAAATATGAAACCTTACCTTAAAATTAGTAGTAGATAGGCTAGGACTAGGACCGTAGGACTTCACGATTTTCTCCAACTTCTCCCTCCCTGACCAAATCGTACGAACAGTTTACTCTGACAAGCCTATTGCACAGTTTCCTTCTCCTTTTTTCTTGCGATCCAACACTTCCACCTTCATTTTGTGTGTTATCTTCTTATATTGGCGTGGCATGGCGAAAAAAGTGGCAGGCACTACAAACGTTTGGTCACTCCGCACGGCTATGAGCGCTTGAGCGGGACTGTGGGAGGGAGGGAGGGAGGATAAGCGGGAGGGAAGGAAGGCGTATGCCCGTCTTCTTCTCTTTTCGGAGCTACGCCTGGGCCTCGCGAAACGTAGACGTGCTCGCGTATCAAGCGGGAATAGCGGATTTGGCCCCTTCTTAGCTCTCGATTCGGGTATTGTG
Organism: Paralithodes platypus; assembly: GCA_032716605.1. NCBI lineage: Eukaryota > Metazoa > Arthropoda > Malacostraca > Decapoda > Lithodidae > Paralithodes > Paralithodes platypus. Next base: position 28,910,743 of record CM064582.1, read on the forward strand.
GTACCACCTCGCGTAATTAATGTTTAATTAATTAATGTTATTTTCGAGGGGTAACTTGTGTATTAGGGTTTTCGCGCATTGTGGAATCGTGTATTGGGGGTCCTGACTGTATATATATTGCATGTGATTGTGAAAATTGACAGATTTGATGTAGGTTAGTCGGCACGTGGCTGGAACCGATTGTATTTTTTCCCATAAGAAGTTAACTTCGCATCTCGATATTTCGAATCTCGATCGGTATTTGTGGGAACCAATTATGATCGAGATTGGAGATTCCACTGTATTATATATTACGAGAGAGAGAGAGAGAGAGAGAGAGAGAGAGAGAGAGAGAGAGAGAGAGAGAGAGAGAGAGAGAGAGAGAGAGAGAGAGAGAGAGAGAGAGAGAGAGAGAGAGAGAGAGAGAGAGAGAGAGAGAGAGAGAGAGAGAGAGAGAGAGAGAGAGAGAGAGAGAGAGAGAGAGAGAGAGAGTACGCGAAACGTAGACGTGCTCGCGTATCAAGCGGGAATAGCGGATTTGGCCCCTTCTTAGCTCTCGATTCGGGTATTGTGGTACCACCTCGCGTAATTAATGTTTAATTAATTAATGTTATTTTCGAGGGGTAACTTGTGTATTAGGGTTTTCGCGCATTGTGGAATCGTGTATTGGGGGTCCTGACTGTATATATATTGCATGTGATTGTGAAAATTGACAGATTTGATGTAGGTTAGTCGGCACGTGGCTGGAACCGATTGTATTTTTTCCCATAAGAAGTTAACTTCGCATCTCGATATTTCGAATCTCGATCGGTATTTGTGGGAACCAATTATGATCGAGATTGGAGATTCCACTGTATTATATATTACGAGAGAGAGAGAGAGAGAGAGAGAGAGAGAGAGAGAGGTTAAGTCTCCATAAAGTGTTTTTTTATCTTTATTGTTAATAATTTTTCAGGACAGTGTGATATTTTATTTTTTTGACTTATGTGGCTGAAAGTCGTCAGTAACAATTTAAATACAGTAAACCCTCACTATCTCGGACTAATTGGGGGAAGACCCAGTCCGAGATGACCGAAAATCCGAGATGTCCGGAGTCCGGCTTGTGTCCGACCTAACAGAGGATAAAATCCGACCTAACCAATGTCCGTCCGAGACAACAATGAAATCGGAGACTACGGAAAAAATCCGACCTCAAGAGAGACGTCCGCGTCAACCTAGAAAACGAAGACAACCCTATTCGAACCCTATAATCTGTAATACAAAACACAGTACATTCTAACCTCCATTTAACGGATTCCGATTTAACGGATATCGGCAATAACGGTCAAAAAATGTAGGCCGGACAATGGACCCAGCAACGGACATAGTCCGTTGCTATAAAAAAGTTGGAGCAAAGTCCGTTGCTCTATCTATTTATCTCTCTAATGCACCTACCTAAATCCCTTATACATTAACATAACTATGTCTTATTTGGACTTTTTGTAATCTTTGAATTATTTCTAATATGATGGAATTGAAAAATATAATATCCTTCCAGCACATAGATAAATAATAAATAAGATAGTCAACAAAATATTTCAACTCTCCCCTCCGTGCCAGCAGAGACGGAAGATTTACGTTTGATAGATTTTTTGTTTTGTTTTTTTCCCTCGATATACACACTCTTTCTATTTATCTATCTCTCTAATTCATCTACCTAAATCCCTTATACATTAACATAACTATGTCTTATTTGGACTTTTTGTAATCATTGAATAATTTCTAATGTGATGGAATTGAAAAATATAATATCCTTCCAGCACATAGATAAATAATAAATAAGATAGTCAAAAAAATAGTTCAACCCTCCCCTCAGTCTAGAGGCCGAGCTTCCGAGACGGAAGATTTACGTTTGATAGATTTTTTGTTTTGTTTTTTTCCCTCGATATACACACTCTTTCTATCTATCTATCTCTGTAATTCATCTACCTAAATCCCTTATACATTAACATAACTATGTCTTATTTGGACTTTTTGTAATCTTTGAATAATTTCTAATGTGATGGAATTGAAAAATATAATATCCTTCCAGCATATAGATAAATAATAAATAAGATAGTCAAAACAATATTTCAACCCTCCCCTCCGTCTATGCGCCAAGCTTCCCAGACGGGAGATTTACGTTTGATAGATTTTTGTTTTTTTTTGTTCCCACGGTATACACAAAATGATGGGGAAATATTATAACATGTTTTTAATTGACATTTGTGTCGTTTTTGCTGATTATGAGTTGGTGGAAAATAAAATCTTTAATTCTATCATATCGGAAATGATTCACAGATTATATAGAGACCAAATAATATACACTTTTAAGTGTGTTCAATAGTTTTGCATTATCAATAGGGTGTAGCACAAGGGATTACCAGGATTTATTTCAGGTACAGTAAAAAAAAGGATGCATAACAGTTAAATGTCACGATCCGGACACCTGTACTCAACACCGAATTTTTTTCAAGGAATTTCCGGATTACATCCGGACTGGACAGTATTTAGCAGCAACGGACATTTAGCAGGAACGGACAGGTGCTTGCACGCATTTGTCCGTTAAATGGAGGGTCGAGTGTACAGTGAACCCCTGCACAACGAACACTCTTGCAACGAATTTTCACTTTAACGAAGGTTGCATAGTACTACCCCTTGCCCGCACAACAAACACTTTGGCTCGACTTTACAAATTTTTTACCGAGATTTACCGATGGTTCGGAAGTTTTTGCCAGGGTATTTTTAGCTTTTTTCCACATAAAATCGCTCACTCCCCCTCTGCAACTCTCTTTCTATCTATCTATCTCTCTAATGCATATCTACCGAACTCCCTTATACATTAACATAACTATGTCTTATTTGGACTTTTTGTAATCTTTGAATAATTTCTAATGTGATGGAATTGAAAAATATAATATCCTTCCAGCACATAGATAAATAATAAATGAGATAGTCAAAAAAATATTTCAACTCTCCCCTCCGTGCAAGTAGAGACGGAAGATTTACGTTTGATATATTTTTTGTTTTGTTTTTTTCCCTCGATATACACTCTCTTTCTATCTATCTATCTCTCTAATTCATATACCTAACTCCCTTATACATTAACATAACTATGTCTTATTTGGACTTTTTGTAATCTTTGAATCATTTCTAATGTGATGGAATTGAAAAATATAATATCCTTCCAGCACATAGATAAATAATAAATAAGATAGTCAACAAAATATTTCAACTCTCCCCTCCGTGCCAGCAGAGACGGAAGATTTAAGTTTGATAGATTTTTTTTTTTTTTTTTTTCCTCGATATACACTCTCTTTCTATCTATCTATCTCTCTAATTCATCTACCTAACTCCCTTATACATTAACATAACTATGTCTTATTTGGACTTTTTGTAATCTTTGAATCATTTCTAATGTGATGGAATTGAAAAATATAATATCCTTGCAGCACATAGATAAATAATAAATAAGATAGGCTTATCAACATCATCACAGTAACGGGGTCGGAGTTGAGGCTTGGGACAGGGAGGGGAGGGATTAGGCCTACAGCGCGGGGATATATATATACTGTATATATATATATATATTTTATTTTATTTTTTTCATGCGAAATTTATCATATTAATGACAAATACTACCCTTATAGTTAGCGGGGGTTTACTGTATATCATTTATTAATTATAACAATTTATTATAACTTTTATTTGGTGTTTACGAACATTATAGGGGTATATGCCTGATGGTTCAGACCTAACCTAATTAATCCCATATAACTAATAGTTCACGCAACGAAAATTTGCCCCGGATGTAGATGGCGTCGGACGTCCCTTCTGTTTGTCGGATATTCACCCTTATTGCCCGGTGACGTGAGGGCATCATCCGACACCGTCGGACACTGTCGGAACGATGACGGAAATGTCCGAAATACGGAAGTACATGTCCGAGAGGCCGTAGCCAGTCCGGCTAGTACAGGTTTCCGACCTCTAGAGGTCCGAGATGGCGAGGGTTTACTGTATCTGCATCTGCATCAGAATCCGCAATTTTAACAAATTTATATCTGCGTCCGCAGATCCGCATTTTTAGACATCCGATACATCTCTAATATATATACTGTATATATATACAGTACATACATACATACATAAAATTTTAAGACTGAGTGTTCCACACATAAGTGCAGTTTCAGTCTCTTGTCCTAATGGCGGCGTTCCAGGTAACCCTGTTAAGGGCTGCTTCACTTGTCAAGTTCTTGGATTTGAGATCGGCGCGTATAGTCCGATCCCAGGTCTTCCTCGGTCCACCCCTTGGTGCAGCTCCCTCCACAATCACAGACCTGCATTTTTTCACCCAATTTTTTTCATCCATTCTCTCCACATGTCCATACCATCCCAGTCTACTTGTACGCATCACCTCGCTAATACTCTTTATATCTAAACGTCTCCTCAGCTCAACATTTGTTATTCTATCCTGTAGCCTGGCCCCACACATCCATCTCACCATTCTCATCTCATTACGCTCCATTCTGTTGACATCCTCTACTTTAACGGCCCATGTTTCTGAGGCATACGTCATTGCACTTCTAACACATGAGGCATACACCTTTCCCTTCAGGGGGAGAGGCATTCTTTTCATGGTCAGGATTGGCATCAATTCTCTGAACTTCCCCCAGCCACACCTAATTCTAGCAACAGTGGCAGCCTCGGCCCCACCACCGGCAGAGATGGTATCTCCTAGGTAACAAAACTTGTTCACCAGCTCCAAAGACTCATTTCCAAAATTCACAGCCACAGGATCATCACTTAACACAAGCTCGCCTTTGCACACTACGCACTCAAATTTCTCTATTTCTGACTTATCCTTCGGCAGGGGCCCCTTTATTCTACTACAGCGCTTACTCCCATGGTGTACCCAACATCGACAGATGCTACATTGAATTGAGTTAACGCCCACTCCCTTTCCACACACTGCACATGGGTATGCACCGCTCTTTTCCACATTGCCTCGTCTCAAACTACAATGCATAACCTTGGTTTTGTTAATATTGACTCTTAAACCCTTGCTCGCCATGCCCTCTCTCCACTCTCTGAATTTGGCCTCAGCATCCTGCATACTGTCAGCTATTAGGACTAAATCGTCTGCATAAAACAGTTCCAAAGGGAGTCTGCCTCTAAAAACTCTAGACAGCGCCTCCAAGACCATAATAAAGAGGAGGGGGCTTAACACTGAACCCTGATGGACTCCAACATGGACTGCGAACTCATCACTCAGTACACCCTTCACCCTCAACGAACTTCGCGAATCCTCATACATCTTCATTATCACACGCACCAGCCACTCTTCCACACCAAGTTTCCTCATAGCCCACTGTACAACATCTCCAGGTACCCTATCAAAGGCCTTCTCCAGGTCCACAAACACAAAGTAAAGATCCCTGCCTTTTAGTAAGTATCTTTCCTGTATCTGCCTGACTATGAAGATAGCATCGGTTGTACCACGTCCTGGCATAAAACCAAACTGCATATCATCAATAGAGATGCTTTGCCTGATCAAACCCTCAAGGACTCTCTCACAGACCTTCATGATTTGGTCAAGCATTTTCAGGCCCCTATAATTTCCTCTATCTAGCGCATCCCCTTTTCCTTTGTATATATTTACTATTACACTTTTGAGCCAATCCTCTGGAATGTTCTCATCTTTAATAATGGTGTTTATCAACTCAGTGACTAAGTTTACACCAATCTCCCCTGAGGCTTTTATCATCTCAGCGACAATGTCGGAGCAACCTGGAGCTTTACCGTCCTTCATTTTATTGATTGCGTCGCTCACTACAGCTGGTGCTATCAAAGGAGGGGGCCCAGATATTGGTTTTTCGATACTAAGCTGTTCCTTATCCCATTCAAACTCTACATTTAGCAATTGTTCATAGTGTACCTCCATGCTTCTCTGATTTCATTTTCTGCATACACAATCTTCCCATTATCATCTCTAACACACTGTTCACCTATAATATCCCTACTGTCATTTTTAACTCGCCTAGCTAGGTTGAAGATCCCATTGGGATTGTCAGTGTTACACACTTGTTCGAGGACCAGGTCCTTAATGCGATTTTTAGCATTGTAAATAACTCTTTTGGCAGTTCGTTTAGCTGCCTGGTATTCCTCCCTGCTGCCTCCTTTCTTCCATGCTTTGAAGCATCTCCTTTTCTCTTTCACAGCATATTTCTACCTCATCGTTCCACCACCAAGAGGTCTTATTCCTGGGGTGACCCTTTGTTTTCCCACAGACTTTGTCAGTGGCAGCGATAAGGCTATGCTTAAGAAAGTTCCATTGGCTATTTACATCGTTAGGCCTAGCTTCCTTATTTCTATTCATTTCCTCCAGTTCATTATGAAACCTATCCCTAACTTCCTTGTCCTTCAGCAGCCACACTTTCAGTACAGTAGGGTCCCGCATAAAACGAGAAATTGGTCGATAAACGAGGCCGTTCTATGCGATTTCGTTCTATGTGAACACGGCATTTTGGTGGCCCAATATCGTCAATGTTCACTGTAAGCGTAAATTTCCGTCAGGAGCGTACGATATTTCGTACGTTTTGTACGATATTTCGGCGCTCTATATGAAAACTCCTCGGATTTGCCCCACTTTGGCGGCGGACTCGTTTTATGTGATCACATTCGTTCTTCTCGAAAATTAAATATTAATATTTTAGGTCGCTCGTTTTATCTGAACACGTTTTATGCGGGACCCTACTGTACTGTATATATATATATACTGTATATATATATATACAGTATATATATATATACAGTGGAGTCTCGCATCTAACGCATTTTGATCTAACGAATTCGCATCTAACGACCCTTTTGGAGCTCTACCCGATCTCGTAGCTAACGAACCAAAATCCATATCTAACGGCAATTAATCTGGGTGCCCCGTATCAAATTTCCAAATTTCCCGCCGATCGCTAAAATATCCCGCCAATTGCTGATATGTTACACGCTACCTGGCGTCCCTCCCTCCCTCCCCTCCACTGTCGTCAGTCCGCGCCATACTCTAACCGTGTTCTAAAGTGCTTGTCTCGCCCCAACCTTTTGTTCTGCCTTCTGAAGTTGGCGGTGAGTTACGCCTTTCATGATGTCAACCCAAGCCTCAGGTACTGGAGAAGGGAGTGGTGAGAATGGAAACATGCATGAAAGGAAGACAAAAGTACCAGTGAAGAGGGCTACACGTGTTGGGATTTTTTTTTAATACATATATGGCAGAGGACAAAGCAAAAGTGATTGAACTAATTGAAAAAGGCCTCAAGAACTGTGAGATAGTGAAAATAACTGGGTTTCCCGAGGGGACAGTGCGTAACTTTAAGAGACAGAAAACTGAAATTAAAGCCAGCCTATCTGTTGCAAAGACGTGTTTTAGTGGCAATGTTAATGCATCTCAAAGGGTGCTAACAAACTATTCTTCGTCTACCCACCTCGTTGCCAAGATGGAGTTTTACCTTGAAAAGTGGATAGAACGTAAGTTCAAGGATGGGGGGAGCGTCAATGGTCCACAAACAAGAAACCAAGCCCTTGTTCTCTACAATACCATTATTTAAAAGAACAACATAAAAGATCCAGTATCATTTGTTGCTTCTGTTGGATGGTTTGCTAAGTTTAAGAAAAGGTTTGGGATAAAACACGCTCTTTACCAGGGGGAGCATTCATCTGCAGACACACTTACAGCCAATGCATTTCCTGCTGTTGCACAGGCAGTGATTGATGAGGGAGGTTACTGCTTAGACCAGATCTACAATTGCGATGAAACTGGTCTCTATTGGAAAAGATTGCCAAAGTCCACATTCATCAGCAAAAAAGAAAAGCAGGCACCTGGCGTGAAGATGGCCAAGGATAGGCTGAGTGTGTTATTGACCTGCAATGCCACAGGTACCCACTGCATGAAGCCCCTAGTGATATATAAATTAAAGCGGCCCTGGGCTTATAAGGGGGCTGATATGAACAAGCTGGATGACATCTACTGGGCCTCTAACACCAAGGGATATATGAATATGGTGCTCTCTGCTAAGTGGTTTTATGGCAGTTTGTACCAGACGCCCTCCGTAAATGCAGAGAAATGAACCTGGACGGGAAGGTTTTACTGTTCATGGATAACGCTCCTGGCCGTGCACGTTATCTGGTTGGCCGTCATCCACATGTACAGGTGTGTTTCTTGCCCCCAAACACCACATCTAAAATACAGCCGCTTGATCAAGAAATAATTGCTAATGTAAAGTTGATCTACTACAAGCGGGTGTATGATGAGATGCGTCGGGCCACAGACACGCAAGATGAAGTGAAAGAAATACTACAGGATTCTCATGAGGAGGACATGCTGCTGGGGGCAACAGGAGGAACAGAAGTGGAAAATAATGAAGAAACAGAAACAGAAATGGCATCTAACAGTGCAAAAATATCAGTGAAACAGTTCTGAAAACAATTCAATGTCAAGAATGCCATTGATTACATGGTTGAGGCATGGAAAGAGATCACAACTGACACAATAAGGCATGCCTGTCACCCCCTGCTACCCGACAAGATACCAGAATCAGCAAACAGGCAGCGCAAGGAAAAATTGCTCCGTGGAACAGTGCAGGCAGCCAGGAATATCCGTGCACCAGGTTTTTTCCGAGGTGACCGAAGATCTTGTTTCTGAAATGTTGCGCCCTGAAGAAGGTGGATCAGCAGAGGAGATGGTCGATGATGTAGACCTTGAGCTAAATTTTGAGGAGGAAAAACCCAGGAATGCGTAGACTCCGTAGAGCCTAAACAAATTTCAGCTGGTTATCTATCAAGAAAGATTACAGCCCATATGGAAGAATTCTACGAGGTGCTTCAGAATCAGAGTCAAGGCTGGTCAGCCAGGTGCTGCCATTAATTCAAAACTTGAGCCAACATCTGAACGATTCATACGGGCAAAAAATTAACGAAAAACGGCAGACGTTCATCACAGGCTTCTTCAACAAACGCTGTGCATTAGAGGCTGCTATGGATGAGGAGGAAGACGACACCGTACCGATGTTGGAACTTGAAGAAGAGGCAGCCAATGTGAACGACGCCAACGACTTTATTGGATTCGTAGCACTCGAAAGAAGAAGACAGGAGACGGAGAAAGCGCGAAATTACAAGAGAAGGCGGCGGAGGCACGGGCAGAAAGGGAAGAGAGAGAGGGAGGTGGTGGTGGATGTGAGTAGGTGTGCGACGCTTCCCAGTAGCCGCGATCGCCTCCGTCTCGGATACCCTAGATCTCGTCTAACCTACACACCTCATTATTCACTCACAGGTTGGTTTATTATTAATTCTTCTTATAATAAATATATTAGATGATTTGAATATATTTTATGTCTCAAAATAGCACTCAGAAGGGCAAAAATAGGTGACAATGGGGACTCGGCCTAAGTGTTGTCAACAATTACATCTAACGAATCTGGATCTAACGCGTTTTTTTTTTTTTTTTTTGCACCTAATATTCGTTAGATGTGAGATCCTACTGGTATATACATTAGCACACAAAAACATATGTGTCTACAAATAATGGAAATCTAATACACACACAAATGTGTCTAGGATCATATTTCTTTCTGTATAGGTCAAATATCTGAAGTTTTGGCCAGGAGTTAACATGGACAAACGTCAAGGTTTTTTAGAGGTGATCTGATCGTTCCTACTGTTCTACAATTATCCTGGCTACACTGACATGTCAAGAAAACACCCCCTATAACGTTACCAATTCATAGAATAGAAGATGCCCGACCATATTCCAAGCTGCTGTGAATGACCGTATAACTTCTCTCTACCAAATCAGTGACGTGTATAAATAAGGTGTCGTCATCTAGCGTGGCAGAAAGGAAGCAACCAAAACCTTGAATTCCACTGAGACCAACTAGTGTAACACATGAAGCACCCAACATCTCAAAGCTTCAAGCAATAATCTTGGGGCCTCGTAAGAGTTACAGGCTACTGAACAGCCTACAGTCCAGAGGTTGACAGAGAACAAGAGAAAACAATAAAAATAAAGCATATCGGTCATAGAAAAATAATACACTATAGTAAAGGAATTTCCAGTATTAAGATACCTTGTTCTGACAGTTTGTGTGCCTGCATTGCTTATGAGTCAAGTTACCATAAAAAAAAAAAAATCTAATTCAGTTTTTGTTTGTGGAGTTCACCCCAAGACAGTTAAAGAACTTCTTGTTTGCCAGGTATATTCTAGTTTCTTACATTTGATCCTGGCTTGGTAAGTACCTTTATATATTCTAAGTTAGCTCTTGGTTAAAGTCAGCTTTTGGTTTGTTAACACTAAAGCTCAAATTGCTCAACCCCTTCTGTACCGGGGACGTCTTCTTAAATTTATTCCGGCTACTATTAGATGCTTTTATTCAGTTTAGGAAAGACCTCGACCAATTAAACGGCTACAAACTATCTCAATTCATCCTTTTAGCTACCATATATCCTTCCTAAGCTTCAAAAAATTGTCTAAATGTAGCTTATTAAATCAAACACAAAAGACTTCGCCAGTATAGAAGGGGTTAAGTCTAATCACATTTAGTTACAGTAGTTGGACAAAGTTGCTTTTCCTGGCTTGGGCAATCTTTAGCAGGATGTCGGAGGTTGATTTTCATAATTGGACATTGAGCATATTCCACATTAACTTAGCGCTCTCCTAAGCTTTGCATTGTTACTAGATATACTACTTCTAGAGGCTGTTTGTAACAATGCTTTTTACAGTCACACCTGAGCCCAAATAGAATGCTTTAGTGGTTGAATGTTAACTCTTAGTATGTTAAGTTAGTTCCTGTTAAGCTAAGTTAGTTCATAGTTTACTATGTGAGCTCCTGGTATGGTAAGTTTGTTCATGGTTAGCTAAGTTAGGTCATGGTTTGCCCCATTGCAAATTGGCTTGCAAATTTATCTCTTGGGTTGATATTTATCTTTGCTCCTATACCTTCTCACATCTCAAAAAATCATACATAGCCTAGTTGAGAGCGACTCTTTAACCTTTTCTGTACCAACAATATGTTTTTCATATTATGCTAGATATACTTTGAGGATTTTGTGCAGTTTAAGAAGGATCTATAGAGGTAAAAAGGATTAAGTAAGATAGTTCGAAGCCTGTTAATTGCTGGAAGCCCTTTTGAAGCTGAATAAAATTGTCTAATAGTAGCCAGATTAAAGTTGAAAGGACGTCGCCGGTACAGTAGGGGTTACCGTTATTCATGATTACCTGAAAAGAGCCTATGAGTGAAACTGTTTGGACTTATGACTGCAGTATGAGTGCTAGAGCTAGCAAAAATATAATTGCTAGTTTGATTTTGCCTTGTTCGGTTCATATTTTAATTAATAAAAACAAATTCTTTGTCAATGACAAAACCCAATGAAATATTGATATTTTTAAAATTCAGTGTATTATTATTGTGTCATTTGGGATGGTGACCTCTTACATTTGAAATTCCATTATGCCATCAGACAGTACACTAGGACCGTGTGTAACGTCCCTTGATTTTGGCACTGTCACTCTTTCAATTCTGGGGGAGGCACTCGCTACAGACAGTTCTGCCTTTTGTCGCCCTCACTCACATAGAAAAACAAAAAAATACAGCTGGGAAAGTGTAGATAGCAGAGAAGTGTTGTAGATAGAGGAAGGTGTTGGAATGGCTTTGTTGTGTATGCCATTAGTCTGTAGACGTCTGACAGAGAGAGGTGATTTGCCCAAAAATTCAATTGATCTTGGCAGGTAGCTAACAAGTGGAAGGTAATTTTTTGTCAAGGAGAATGTCTATAAACCATTATGGCACAAACTTTCCAGTTTTACATATAACAAGCTATATGTTAACCCTCTAAAGCTCCAATACTTGATTCACATATTCGTGAAGGGTGTTCCTAAATGCACCAATATGCTATGAGCGTATTGGTGGCTTCAAAAATTCTGTAAAAATAAACCCAATACGCGATTAGAGTTAAATTCTGGCAGAGAAAAGGGTCGGATATGTGTCACAATGGCAAACATTTGGTAACACTACTCAAAGACAACTCCCCAGAGGAGGAAAGAACAACAGTTTTTCAGTCTATGTTCGTCGAAGCAGGAGCCGCGGCGGTCGAGTGAAGAGCACGCTCGCGTGTGAATCTTTTCGACCTGGGTTCGATCCCAGTCAAGGCAGATATTTAGTGGGTGTGGTAGTACGTCCTAGCGTGTTTCACATGCTTGCACCCAGTTGGGGGACACCTCGACGACATATACAAACTAATAACAAACATAACAAAGCCACTCCAACAGCTTCCTATCTCTTAAACACTCCTTCTCCCCTCTCTACACTCTTCAGAACAAAAAATAGCAAAAGTAGAAAGTAGCTACGAGGTGAGGTTGTAAAGGCTTATTCCTCAATACCTTCACCTGACCTGACCTGTTGCTGGACTACGGGTATGTGCATCTAATATACTATATCATAGGTTATATGTCATTGTGTAGATTCTGTTTATAATGCGTATATAGTGATAGCTAATATCTGTGTACTGTATGAAGATTTTGAAGAAAAACCCTTATAATTTTTGTTTTGTTTTGTCATCCAATGAATACCCACTGATAAATATTCATATAAAATATAATATTTGGAGTAAGGACTTTGGGGTTTTGTTTATGACCGTTTTCACACCACTATCTATACACACAGCCCGTAGCCTAGTAGGTAGAGCTCTCGTCTCACACACGAGGGGTCGGGGGTTCAATCCCCGGCCGGGCGGAGACAAATTGGGCTTGTCTCCTTTCATGTGTTAGCCTCAGTTCACCTAGCTGTAAATAGGTACCTGGAATAAGTGGACGACGTTGTGACGTCCCATCTGGGGTTGGCAAAAATGGTACAAGACGAGATGGGTATCATATGGTTCACCTAAGCTGATGGCTACCTAAGCCTTCGGGCGAGACGGTACCGTCTATAGTGAGAATGGTACCATACAGATCCACCCTAAGCCTTCGTTTCCGATGTCGCCAATTGGCTAAAAATACAGACTACACACACATCCACAGCCATTCCAACGATACATATAACACCTACACATATAGGAGGCGGGAAATAACGAGCATGCTCACTCCCGCAATACAACTAGAGTAAGTACAACTAGAGTAAGTACACTACCAATATATATATATATAACTCTAATACCCTTTCCATGATAAAATATAAATATAAAAAACGCTACAGTACACAGCTCCAAGTCCAAAGTCAACAGGCATAATTTATACTCTTCTGCCAATATATTCATAAAAAAAAAATATATTTTCCCCCAAGGGTGGAGGAAAAAAAGAATATGCCTCACGCATCCTACTGCGTGTCGTACAAGGCAACTAATAGGGGGGATGGCGATAGACTTGTGGACCAACAGCCATTACTATGCAATAAAGTCTATAATTTATTAGTGGCCCCTCCATCATTGACGATATGCCTATTACATAATAGTTTCCTTTCAAGTGTGACGCATGTCCAGTGTGAGCATGCTGTACAGAACGCCTAGTCATGCCCCACTCTCGCTAGGATCGTCAGGGCAGGAACTTTGGCTGTAGTCTATGTAGAGTTTCCTAACTTAGTTCATGTGAGCCGTTGTACTATAAGTATTATGAATATGTATTTTGTTTTCATCTGAGTCAACGAGTTCTATTTTATATCATTGGTTGTGGGTATTGTGTGTGGGACTTATTTGTGGTGATGGGGGGAGAAGCAGCCACCGTTGGGGGTCAGTGGGTGCGCCATGCGGGAGGTGGGCCTAACTCACTAGCATGCCCCCCTCCCCCCTCCCCTCAGTGCTAGGGGAGCCTTTGTCTATCCCAGAGGAGAGAGAGAAATTACGTAATGGTTGTCAGTGGGCGGTCCTTAGTAGTTCACGTTGGGCTCACTAGAGGGCCGGGTATAAAAAGGGAAGTCTAGCCATTTTTTAATCAGAACTCATTAGGCAGAGCGACTTCTCATTTCCCTTGCTAACTATATATATTCTTCTGACTGATGTGAACTTTCTCTACTACCTTACATTCTTATCTCCTCTTTTCCCTACCCTTTTTAACTTCCATGGTCCCGTTGGTGCAGAGCTAGTCAGCCAACGTATTATCGCTTGAGTTCTCACGAGATACTTGCCTATTAGATAGCCTATTTTGGAAGGGTTAACTTAGAATAGGATTGATTTATGTTTGTTGCACTTGTATATGCATTTCCCTGTGTGTTATTATTATTATTCCTGTTTTCTGCTAGTCTAGGTAATGCTAGACTGGGGTAAGGCTTTTCTGTGTTACGAGTTGTTGTTTGATGCAGTGGTTAAGCGATAAACCTGCATACTCGTTTCGGTTCAGTGAAGCCTAGGTTGTCTTCGCGGCTGACTGTGTTGAGTTAATAATTTACAGTGCGTGAGGGCAAGAGCCTAACCACCCTGTATTTTATTAACAGTTTGTTTTTACTTTGTCAAGGAGCCGGGAGAAAACCAGATACAAGGGATCTGGATTTCTCAAAGTGCACTTGTTAGTGTTAACGTAATACTTTAAACAGTTGTGAGGACTTCGCTAGGCTACGAGCCGTTTTTGCTTAGACTTTACTCGATTAGTAGATACAGAATAGTATTGAAGCTTTCCTTATGTATGATATTGTTTATGCACTATTGATTTCATGTGTTGCACGCTTGGCTACTTTAGTGATTAGTGGCCCACGAGCACAATCCGAGTAGGCTATTGCCGTTGCATTTGCGGAGTACTTCTTTTTAATGTTTGCCATTTACTATTGCATATTCTTTTAATTATTCTTATGCCAATTTAAACCTTTAATAGTATTTAATTGCCAGTGTTTTTCTTATTGAATTACTGTTCAAAATCCGATACGTACTTCTTACGAGAATCCGAGAAGCATCTAACTTTTTTCAGAAGATTCCTTGCTCGATGCTTAAGGACTATTAATTAACGTAACGTAATAGTGCCGATCCGAAGTAGAGGGTGGAGGACTTCTTAAGTTCTTAGTCAAGGGTGGATTACTTCGGCTTCGGCCAACACTATTCTTTGGTGTTGTTGTTTCTTACTTCATTGTTTGATTGTTGACCAGACTAGATAATTCCTGTCTCTTTATTAGTCTGTTGTTGAACACTAGTACCGAGTTCTTGTATACCCCGTTATAGCAGATTGAACTCTGGAGGGTATTGGTGTTTTTTGTTCGGCTGGCAGTACTCAGGGGTTGGGATCGTGTGTTTCCGTTGTGGCAGCGAGCCGTACTCGAGTCCTGATTGAGAGCCCTTGTGTACCCGAGTGCCAGGTCGTACCACAAGCCCTTGCGTTAGCTGTTTGAAACCACCGCCGCAGGGAGAGAGAGAGGAACACATCATAAGGGTACGCTTATTCTCTTACGGAATCGTCCTTATGATTGGGTACTCACTACGAAAAAACTTTGTAAAAAATAAAAGAAAATAAAGTATTAGAAATACTATAAACCAAGCTTCCCAGAACTTGTGGATGTTTTGCCGTGCAGAGTATCCTCTGTGAGACGCTGCTTTATGAAGCGTCATCCGTCTTCCTCTCCCTGCGTCCGTGGCAAGTGGACGTGCGGGACCGTCTCTCTTCATTCTTCGTTCGTCCGCCTCGTAGCGAGTCCTTGCTCATTTGTATCTATCTGAGATGTTATTCTTACAGTTTCTTACAGTAGATCCTTTGGAAAAAGGCAAACAAGGCCTGTGTATCCAGCTCAGTGCCAGTACTTGCACTACTGCGGTCGTTCAGTGTTGGCGGCGGCGGCAGCAGACGCAAAATTTTTACTATTCTGTATTTTTGCTTTATAATCAAACTTCAAATCTTGTCTTCCCCATGCTTTATCAAGATTACTTTCAAACTTCCTTATTGATTCGGAATCGACTACATACTGGGGCAGCGCGTTCCACTCATTTACCACTATCACAAAATGAGTTCTTTGCCTTTTCAAGCCTATTTCTTTCTTTGTAAATTTTCTTCGAGTGTCCTCTCGTTCTTGTTCCCTCCCGCATCAAGAAGATACCTTCACACACATCCTCATCATACTTTCCTGACACTATCTTAAAAGTCTCTATCATATCCCCTCTCTTTCTCCTATATGCCAGTGTCCTCAACCTCTGCTCATAGCCCGCATTCTTCAACGTTGGTACTAGCTTGCTAGCTCTCCTCTGCTTCTATATCCTTTACCATATATGGAGCCCACACCTGGTTCGCATATTCCAGGTGCGGCCTAACCAGCGCTGTATAGAGATTCCTGAATATTTTTTCGTCAAGTGACACAAATATCCTCCTTATCAGCCCTACAATTCTATTGGCTTTGTTTATCTTTTCCGCTAAATGTTCTGAGAAATTTAACTTATTGTCTATCACTACTCCTATATCCTTTTCTGCATTCACTTCCTCCATTGCTTCATACATGCTGTATCCTACCTTGTCTATCTTGCTAGTCCCAATCCGCATGTACTTGCATTTTTTTGGATGAAAAGGCATTAACCAATGTTCAGACCATCCCTTCATGCCCTCCACATCTCCTTGAAGCAAACCCACATCTTCCTTACTCCTCACTCTTCTATACAGCTTAATGTCATCTGCATATAGGTATATCTCACTTCCATTGGTTATAACTTCAGGTAAGTCGTTGATAAATATAACGAACAGTAGTGGTCCCAACACAGATCCCTGAGGTACCCCACTTGTAATTTCCCTTCACCCCGAGCCTATTCCATTCACCAGTACCCTCCGTCTCCGATCTTTCAGGAAGGCTTCTATCCATTTCACACATTTCTCCCCTATACTATAGCTTCTAACTATCTCTATTAACCTTTTATGTGGGACCTTATCGAAGGCCTTCATAAAACCGCAATATACCACGTCTATTACATCACCATCCTCCAGAGTTTGCATCCAATCATCTACCACCTTAATTAGCTGTAGTACCGTCGACCTCCCCGGCAAGAATCCGAACTGTCTCCCACTGAAAAGTTGGTTTGATTTCATATGCTTCATTATTCCTTCTCTAATTACCATTTCCATTAGTTTACACACAACACTTGTCAAACTGACTGGTCTATAATTTCCTGGGTAATTTCTCTTTCCCTTCTTAAATATAGCCGTTAAGTTCGCCTCTCTCCAGTCCGTCGGGATTTGTCCTGTATTAACATACCTCAAATAACATTTTTAATGGCTCTACTAACATCTCACCTCCTTCCTTTATGATTCTTGGATGTATCCCATCCAGTCCCGGGGACTTACTTCTGTTCATTTTTTCTATAGCCCTCCTTATTCTAGCATGGGAAAACTCTATTAGTTCTAGTGCTGGTGCCTGTTTGATGGGAATAGTAGGCACTGCATCAACCGACTCCACTGTTAGTACCTCCCCAAAGTATTTCCCCAGCACCTCTGCTTTCTCCTTATCAGTTTCTGCTCTATTCCCATCATCCAAGTCTCCTATTAGTTCTGGGATACCTACTCTTCTTGTTAACTTTTCCTGAATATACTTCCAGAATATTTTTGGATTATCCTTCACATTTCTAGCAATCTCTCTCTCCCTCTCCTTCACCCCCCTCCTTGTCTCCCACCTTATTTTATTGTTTATTTGTCTTCATTCCAGATCCACTTCTTTAGCTTCTATACTAGAACCCCTGTTCTTTTTTAACAATTTTAGTCTTTCCCACAATCGTTTCTTTCTTCTAATCAATGTCCAAAGCTTTCTTTTCATTGGCAATTCTGGGTTCGTTCTTTTCCTCAATTTTGTTTTATCCTTATATTCCCTTACTGGTACACTTTTGGATACAGCATTCTCCAGTTTAACTCTAATTTTCCTCCACATTCCTTCAGCGTCTTCACCGTTCAAGTATTCCCCCCAGTCAATGTCCAAACACCGTCTCAGCAGCTCATAATCTGCTCTATCATACAAAATAGGTTTAGATTAGTGAGAACGGTCGTCCCCATTGGCAAGGTCGCAGGAAGTGTGTTTAATTTAGGGTACTATTGTGTTGTGCATGCGGTTCGCGTCGGACCTGGGCGCCTCATATTAACTTTTCCTTTTCAGCATTAGCTTTGCCTTTTAGCTAGTTAGGAGGCTGTGTTAATGCGGGGCTCCTCTGCTTGCCATCTTTCTGATGGTGTTTCTGGTGTTTTGGGCATCTTTCTGACGCTGTCGTCCAAGTGTGGCCCCACTGAGTGTGGAACATTCTGGAGCCCCTGTAGCGTGAGGCGACGTGTGGTAGCCGGTTGCTAGGACGTCGTGGGGGGTTAGGTTTCACATATTTTTTCGTGTTGCTTGCCCTATGTCTCGTGGCTAGCCTTGTGTTAGGGGTATGTGTCTGTACTAGGCTTTATTATTGATTCTTGATATAAATAATAAGAGTAGCCATTTATTTTTACTTTCACTCTCTTTTGATGTTATGTTACATGTGTGAAAAGTGTCAGGTTGTGTCCTGACGTCTCTGGTATGTTTTGTGTGGTTCTAGCTGGCCCGGCCACACAAGGGGTGTTTTTTCCCTCCGGCGCTTTTTGCCTGCATTTGGTGCCGGAGACTCGCTTCGGCGGGTTTGGAATTACCCAAGACACCCTTTTTGGTTTTCAGACCTTCCATCCCCTGGCGGGTGGTCTAACTGCTCGAGAG
The DNA here is from genome assembly GCA_032716605.1 of Paralithodes platypus. Taxonomy (NCBI): domain Eukaryota; kingdom Metazoa; phylum Arthropoda; class Malacostraca; order Decapoda; family Lithodidae; genus Paralithodes; species Paralithodes platypus. Next base: position 28,929,387 of record CM064582.1, read on the forward strand.
GTTTTTCGGCCCAGCAATCTGGCCTAATCAATACGGATATCCTCACGCGGCGGGTACAGTCTACCCTCCGTCTCCACGGCGGGCGTGTCTAAGTGAGATTAACTATCACTCTTTTAAGATCGATTAGTTCCGTTACTTAATCCTAATCGGATAAACGGTTGTATAGGTCATGGATACTGAGTTTTATCGACAAGCAGCTTCATGGGATAAAAGGGGACTTTTAGCACAGCTGATATGACTCGCCTATACGTGTGAGATACCTCAGGCCGGAAGTCCGTCATTGCGACGGCGAGGCCTATTAGGGGTATCAACAATCGTCCGTATGTTAACGGTACACGTAACATTCTTTAAGAATGAAACAATCAATCGTCGGTAAAGCGTTGGGATTGTTGTTTCTTTAACATTCTTAAAAGAATGAGACTATCTAGGCAAGGATACAGAGTATCAGTGATAAGCAGTTTTTCCCCTCCCATGAAAAGACCATCAAAGTTTTTTCATTACGGTTAATGAAAAGACCATCAAGGTTTTTCATTAAGGTTACGAAGGACAATTAGAGGCGCCGGGGTGCTAAGTCTAATTTTTGCCTTCCATGATACGTACCAGGAGGATACGAAGGAAAATTAGAGTAGCAAGTGCGCTAGGTTTATTTTTACGGCGTAATCTCGATACGACTAGGAGTGTTAATGTCTTGGTTTATACTTATGAGCATTGATTCTTGGATATTTTTATTTCCAGGTTACACTCTTAGACCCCGACGGCGCGCCCCAAAGTGGGGGGCCGTGCCTAGTAGAGGGTTAAGCCATGCGCCTGTTATCCTCCGTACTGCACCTACAGGTATGTACAGTAGGGTCTCACATAAAACGAGTTTATGGTCGATAAACGAGGGCGTTTTATGCGAATTCGTTTTATGTGAACACAGCATTTTGGTGGCGCAATATCGTCAATGTTCACTGTAAGCGAAAATTTTCGTACAAAGCGAACGATATTTCGTACGTTTTGTACGATATTTCGGCGTTTTATATGAAAGCGTACGATATTTTGTAAGTTTTGTACGATATTTCGGCGCTCTATATGAAAACTCCTTGTATTTGCCCCACTTTGGCGGCGGACTCGTTTTATGTGATCACATTCGTTCTGATCGAAAATTAAATATTAATATTTTAGGTCGGTCGTTTTAATCGAGACTCGTTTTATGCGAACACGTTTTATGCGGGACCCTACTGTACTTTCCTTTCTTTCATCAGAAGTGGATTATGTGTATACCGTGGTTGGTTAGCTCTAGTGATCTTTAGCTATTTCCTGGTAATGGTGTTTACACACTAGGCCAAAGGGCACTATTGGTTATGAAGGCAAACTTCAATAACTATTCAAAGGAGGCAGCCCAGGTTTTGTTGTACGACGCTGTGGCCTGGTGGAATCGTTTTTCATGATTACTTCCCCGATTAGTTAACGAAGCGGTCTTTTAGACTACCCAAGTTGTTGGTTTTGGTGCTAAACTTCCCTATGAAGCACTAGGTTTAGTGGCTCTTTTAGTAATCAAGTCACACTCTTCTGACTATTCACGTGGCAGAGGTTCTAGTGGTCTATGTGCTACTAGTTACGTTCTAGCTTAATAGTGAAACGAAAAGGGGGGGTGCTGGAGAGCTCAGGACTTCTAGACCCTCCGCCGAACTTTAAGCTGTGACACGAGTCGAGCTGGTTATACGGCGAAAAAAAATATAATTTTACTCTATAATATCTATAGGGGTGCAACTATAGGATATTAAGTAAAAGTTGTACAGAGGTTAGGGTATGTACAAATTAATGCTAAGGACAACAAGATGATCATATGATTCATTTGTGTCTTTACAATGTTGGACATGATGACAAGAAGGTTCTTGAACAACAATTTACATTGAATTTCAAGGGTTATTCTGTAACAGGCGTACCGGGATAATGCCGGGTCCAGGTCTACCAATTAGGAAGGTTCGTGCCCACTACCTCGCAGATCACCGACAATAGGTGTACGGTAAAGCGTGAGGTTCAGGGACTGTCATCAAGTTTTTACTTGGGTTGGAACCTTTGTCAATGGTAGGTTGATCACGACGATCAGGTATAGGTCAGGTGTGTCCCGTTGCGGCAGACAACCGGACACTTTTGACCTGTGACAGCAATCAGATTCCCATTTTTTAGGGTTAAATGGACTCTGGTTTTCGCCGGTAGTGGAAGATGTTGGCCTGCTAGCAAAATGTTCTCACTATCTCCCAACATGTCAGCTTATGACCTCTGGGTCAAGTTACAGGACCTTATCATCACTGACTTCTCAGTCATTTCGTTACCATCTCTCTTTCAAGTTTTGGTTAAGGTAGACAATGTCCTTCTGACCTAGTATCCGGGTACTTGAGCAGGTGCAAGGACCGACAAACTTAACAGTCTCTATTTCCGGCGACGCGTTAGGGTTCCTTTTACGCCCCCTGATGCTTTAGCGCGAGTATGGGGTTAGGGGGTTGGTTTTTTCTGGCTTCATGGTCCCAGTGCTCTTTAAGAGATATTCACCTTGCATTTTGTTCGGTGAACTCTTTTGCCTCTAGGAGAGGGTCCCGGCCTACTCAACGTTCTTGACGTTCGATAAATTAGGTGGTCTCGATTACGACTGGGGCGTTCACCCCCTTTAAGTAGGAAAGGTGATAAAGGGTAACAACCCAGACACAAGCACTTGACTTTAGTCACAGTTCACGTGTTTTTGAGTTACTTTAGTGTCCTCTAGCTTCCGTTTTCTCCCTTCCCCTGTGGATAGGTACGGAACAAGGAAGAGTACATCGATACACGTTTGGAAAGAATAGGATGGACGAACTTCGGGTTTTCTCGTGTTCCCGTGAGAGGTGGTTTTGTCCACACTCCACGGAGGTGGCCCTCCAGGGTTCACTATCTCCTGGCTTTGACACCAAGGGAGGATGAACGGGATCCCTGCTCATCTTTTTCCGGGTTTAGCATGAGATATTTTTCGGTCACGAGTATCGACGCATCTCATCTGTAGACTGTAGCCTGACTTTCCTGAACAAGATGTCTTCCCTTTGCCCTACATACGCCGCTTCGTTGCTGATTAAGCATCACGACACCGGGTATGATAGGAAGAGGACTTTTCGTTTTAAGACTATTTTAGGGTGAAAAGAAAAGAGATACGAAACGGCTTAAACCGTTAACCCCACCAGACATGCAATCAGGCTGGGTAACCCCTGGCTGTTGACCGGCTGCCTCGCCTGATCGTACAGGTGCCAGTCGGAACGACTTAAGCACTTACTACTTTTCACACTACATAGGGCCCCCTCTCCGGTTGCAGGCGGAGAACGGGCCCAAAGTCTTTAATTTTTCCCATTCTTACCGATGGCTATGATATCATGCTTTCTGGTAGACCGGGTGTAGCCCCGTAGATTTTGACACTGACGACCTCCACGATACAGGAGCAGTCTTACGTCTTTTCCGTTTCCCCGTTCCTTACCATCCAATCTGTTACGTCAGGATTCATGGTAGCCTAGGGGTTGTCTCGTAGATTCTAACATTGACTGCCTCCCCGGTACAGGAGAAGTCACATAAAAGCTCTAAGCCCTACACTAAACTTCAAATTTAGTCGTAAGAGTCACCTAAATGAGCTATAAGGTCCGGTAGTCTAGACTCCCATACCGTGACACGGTCTTACTGAACAAACTGAACGGCCAGGTAGGCATTCCGGCGTTTTAGTGCTATAGTCAGCCTTAGAGGGGGCCTGACCAAAGTCAGTTTCACTTTTTGTCAGCCTCCCGCTGACTCCGACCAACTCACAAGTCTAATTCCTACCTGCCAAAACGATCGCTTTCCAGTACTGGAAAAAGGGGATATGGAGGTCGTTATGCCGGACACATCCTGTTACAGGAAGGGGTCTTTTCGGACGTGCCACCAAACTTAAGCACGATTAGCGATAAGCAATGGCGTCCGTGAAGGGTATACTCTGACTACCTCGTCTGAGTTGTCTCGTACCGTCGTGGAAGGCATGTCCCTTACAGTTTCTTACAGTATCTTACAGTAGATCCTCTGGAAAAAGGCAAACTAGGCCTGTGTATCCAGCTCAGTGCCAGTACTTGCACTGCTGCGGTCGTTCACAGTGTTGGCGGCGGCGGTAGCAGACGCAACATTTTTACTATTCTGTATTTTTGCTTTATAATCAAATTTCAAATCTTGTCTTCCCCATGCTTTATCAAGATTACTTTCAAACTTCCTTATTGATTCGGAATCGACTACATACTGGGGCAGTGCATTCCACTCATTTACCACTCTATCACAAAATGAGTTCTTTGCCTTTTCAAGCCTATTTCTTTCTTTGTAAATTTTCTTAGAGTGTCCTCTCGTTCTTGTTCCCTCCCGCATCAAGAAGATACCTTCACACACATCTTCATCATACATTCCTGACACTATCTTAAAAGTCTCTATCATATCCCCTCTCTTTCTCCTATGCCAGTGTCGGAAGCCCCAGTGTCCTCAACCACTGCTCATAGCCGCCATTCTTCAACGTTGGTACTAGCTTGCTAGCTCTCCTCTGCACTTTCTCCACTGCTTCTATATCCTTTACCATATATGGAGCCCACACCTGATTCGCATATTCCAGGTGCGGCCTAACCAGCGCTGTATAGAGATTCCTGAATATTTCTTCGTCAAGTGACACAAATGTCCTCCTTATCAGCCCTACAATTCTATTGGCTTTGTTTATCTTTTCCGCTAAATGTTCTGAGAAATTTAACTTATTGTCTATCACTACTCCTATATCCTTTTCTGCATTCACTTCCTCCATCGCTTCATACATACTGTATCCTACCTTGTCTATCTTGCTTGTCCCAATCCGCATGTACTTGCATTTTTTTGGATGAAAAGGCATTAACCAATGTTCAGACCATCCCTTCATGCCCTCCACATCTCCTTGAAGAAAACCCACATCTTCCTTACTCCTCACTCTTCTATACAGCTTAGTGTCATCCGCATACAGTTATATCTCACTTCCATTAGTTATAACTTCAGGTAGAATATTTTTGGATTATCCTTCACGTTTTTTGCAATCTCTCTCTCCCTCTCCTTCACCCCCCTCCTTGTCTCCCACCTTATTTTATTGTTTATTTGTCTATGTTCCAAGTCCACTTCTTTAACACCTTACGAGCGCCTATTAATTCGGTACTTTCGTACATAATAGTATGTAGCGAGTGAGAGAGGAGAGGAGATTTGTGTCAGTAGGTTCGCCGCGGTGGTCTGGAGCAGTCATACGCTCGCTAGTCTCCTGCCACCACTTGTCTCTCTCTCTCAGCCACATTACGTGCTGAAATTGCCACTCGAGTTATGTCGAGCGCCGCCACATAGTCCAGCTTTATTTAACTCGACTTATGTTGCTCGCCGCTAAATAAGGGTTAATAATAATAATAATAATAATAATAATATTTATTCAGTTAGCTTCTATACTAGACTCCCTGTTCTTTTTTAACACTTTTAGTCTATCCCACAATCGTTTCTTCCTTCTTATCAATGTCCAAAGCTTTCATTTCATTGGTAATTCTGGGTTCGTTCTTTTCCTCAATTTTGTTTTATCCTTTATATTCCCTTACTGGTACACATTTGGATATAGCATTCTCCAGTTTGACTCTAATATTCCTCCACATTCCTTCAGCGTCTTCACCGTTCAAGTATTCCCCCCAGTCAATGTCCAAACACCTTCTCAGCAGCTCATAATCTGCTCTATCATACATGTATATTTTTTTTATTGCTTCTATTATCCCTCTCTGTTTTAATATTGCAACCAAAACTTATACAGGCATGGTCACTACGACCTATAGGGCTATCCACATTGACATGTTCTACTATATCCTCCTCATTGCTAAAAATCAAATCAAGTAGCCTACACTCCCCTGCGTCCCATCTCTATATCTTGTCATCTTTGTAATATGTTGCATTAAAAAATCAATCTCTCACTTTCTCTATAAACTTGTTTTCCAGGCTACACTGTCCCGCTGGAGTAGTACAATTTGCCCAGTTGATCCTTGGCAAATTGAAATCTCCAATCAAAATCTTATATTTGTTCTCTCTATTATCTATTTCCTCCATTGCTTTCAGTAGGTTATCATCCTCTTCCCTACTATTATTTGGACTTCTATATATAGAGGCAATTAGAATTGACCCTCTTGCACATTTTACTTCAATACACAAATACTCACAATACTGCTGTCTCATATCCACCTCATTAACCTTGAGCTCTTTTCTTACATAAATAAACAGTCCTCTTCCAACCTCTGCTCTAATAGCATTCCTCTCATACAACTCAAAACCCTCCAAACTATACTCCACCAGTTCCCTTTCAATTCTAGCATTTTTTGGTCTTACTTCCTATAAGGCTATGACATCAGGTTTTCCTCTTCATCCTGCAACCTACATATCAGTTCTCTTTTCTTGTCCTGGGTAAACACATCAACATTGCTAAACATAATCCTTAATCTTTCTACCATTCCTTCAGCAGCTACATCATCCCGCTCCTCCTGTCCGTGCCCTACTCACCCCCCTCATACTACCGGTACTGTGTCTGCAGCTTCTTCTTCTCCTGTCTCTCCCCGAAACACTTCCACCCTGCTCTCCACCTCTGCCACAACTTCTATCACATTCTCTTTCCTCCCAGATCTCCTTCTCCCTTCTATTCGTATAAACCACTTCTTCAATTTCCCGTCCCTCACTCTCCAGAAAAACTTCTTCTTATCCTCCTCACCCAACTTTCCATTTTCCTCATCAGCCTTTTCCTGTAGTTCCTTTATTTTTTTTCTTTGTTCTATGCTCAAATCCTTCTTTAATCTTATATGTTTCAGTTCTTCATTTGTGTTTAGTCTCCAACTAAAATTTGTCACTGTCTCTACCACTGCCCTGGTTTTAAACTGTACCCTTATAGGTCTCATCTCCCCCCTTCTATATCTACCTATCCTACTGACTTCCTCCACCTGCCCATCCCATCCACATCCATCTACATCAACAGCTTTCATGACCTCCTTCACTTTCTCCATATCTCTCACTTTTCTCACTCCATTATCATTTATATGAGCCTCTATATCTCCATGCATGATCACACCTCTATCCCTGGCCATGGCCTCCCTCACGATACTCTCCTTGTTCTTCATGACTCCTACGACTGCACTCTCAAAACCTTTTTTTGTCTTGTTCATTTCCTTCTTTTGTTCTTTCACAATTTCCTCCAAATCCTTAACTTTCTGTTCACCTACCACCATCCATGCAGTTGACTCCTTCACTTCCTTGAATCGTCCTTCGTATTCCTTCAGCTGCTCCTTTAATGCCATATTCTCTGCTCCCAATTCCTCTACCCTTTTTAGTATCATCTCTAGGTTATTATTAACTTCCAAAATAGGCCTACATTCGCTTCCTTCACTAAGCCTATTCCCTGCCCCACCCGACGCACCACATAGTTCGCACAACACCTTGATTTTCTCACCAATGTCCCCCTTCCACTTCTCCGTATCACTCTTCCACTTTTCCAAATCCTTCACAACATTAATAATCTCTTCTACCTTCTTATCTGTGCTCCTAAACCCACGAAACCGTCCTAACCTTTCTTCCGTCTCCGAAATTCCCGCCGTTCCGTCCGCCATGTTTGTTTACAATCACTACAACTCCAGCTGACCCGTTGATTGCACTACTCTTTTCACAATATATATCACCCCTCCACCACACCAATTTATCTTCAAAACACTTCACTAGTCCTTCCTCTCCTCGCTCGCTCATTATGTATTCGAAATTCCGTTATAATTAATCGTGCCCATGATAATATGCCGGAGCCTCAAAAAATGCGTCCGCCTCCCACCATCGCCTCAACCGAATTACATGACAGGTCCCAACGATTTGTTGCTATGAGGATCTAACCTCAGGCCGAGGGGAATTTCATGGAATCCCTCTTAACCTGAACATGACTCCATGCATCCTGAACAAACTAGTCTGTCAGGGTCGGCTTTTCTTGTTGTTTAACCCTCCTGGCCCGGGCAGGTCCTCCAAAGGACAGTGTGGGCTACCCGGGCGATCTGGCCGAAAAACGTCTAGGCCTAGGCTACCGTATTTTTGTTTAGTTTACTGCTAGAAATTTCCCACGCATCTATATACGTAGTGCGGTTTCCAATCTGTAGACTGGTGTTGAGTAGAGCTCTCTAAGTCAACTGGTTCAGTTGTGATGACGATTTCCGTGGAGCAAATTTTGCCGCGATGTTGACAATATCGGAGCTTTTCAGACACTAATTTCGTCTTTCGTCACAACAATAACATTGATCCGACGTCTCCTTATTGTTTTCGGAGGTGCGGTGACACAACGATCGGTTTGTTTACATGCGTCGGACGCACGGCGTTCAGACCAAGCTGAATAGGCTTTCAAGCTTACGGATTTTAATATGCTGCCCGGGCTCCTGCCCTTCTGCCGCGGTGTCCTTTTAATATGCTGCCCGGGCCAGGAGGGTTAATACCAAGGATCACGACAATGGGGTCCCTCGCCGTCTGGCTCATGAGGGTAGCACAACTAGAGATACCAAAATCTTGGAGGTAAACGGGCGGTTACCGCTATTAATAGCGAGACAATAGTAGCAAATTCGGTATTTACCCCATCACTTGCTATAACTCGCGGTTTGAACCTGCAACACTGCGTTTTTCGGACATGGGCTTTCCCTCCGCCTACGGTATGTTGTGACCCCAAGGCTTCGGAAACGTGTAGTTTGGGGGTTAGACAAACCTCAGATCAATGTCTTCGGCCCCACTCCACGGAGGTTCACTTCAACGCAATTGAGTCCCCCTTTTCGCTTTGCTGGTTTCCAGCTCTGGGCTCCACAGTCACCTGGATGTGATAGCTTTACGAAGGTCCTCTCTGACTGCAACTCCTTGCTCTCAGATACGAGGGTCAGCAAGGTATCGACTTGCTGTTATAGTGGTCGGAGAAAGTTTGGTTCTCCGATCAGCTAAACCTTTATCTTCAGACGAGCTGAGCTGCTGGACATCACCTACGTCTGAGCAGTTACAAGATTTTAGCATGGGGCTCAGGCAATTAGTTGTTTCGATGAAACCGAAGGAATTCGGTGCTCCTCTTAAGACTCCTAGCTTGTACAACCCCTCGGAATTGGCTCTCCTCTTTTAACTACATTCTGGCGTGGACCGGAACATGCTATCCAGTACAAGTCTTCGGTGTTGGCCCGCCAGGTTTCACTATATCCGGCGTTGGCCTGGACTTGGAGAAAGGAACAGAGATCCGTCTCTTCTCCTCCGACATTACACTACACTCACGGAGTGTCACTATTTCCTGGTGTTGACCTAGTCATTGATGGGTCCCAGTTTTTTATGTTAGTGGTAACTTGTGTTTGGTTACCAACCAGGCTCGGAATTAGTCAGTCCGGGGTAAGCCCCCCTGGTTTCGACTAGTTTTTCTCTGTCGTTCAGGCCGGACTTTGGTTGTCACAGGTTTAGAGGAAACTGATCAAACTGAAGCTTCAGTAACGTTCAGTTTTGATTCTCTGTATACGATGGCTCATCAACCGATTCAATCATGACTGTTTAGATTCACAAGACAGCAATCTGGGGTTTTTTCCCGGTTTTTATCTCTGTTTCGCGAACGAAGATAAAGGGTCTCTTGGGTGCAAGTGCCAAAATTGACCCCCCACCCCGTCAGCTCATAATTACCAGGTCAATCCCTAGTATCTCAGCAGGCGTCAAGGGGCACCGAACTATGATAATCTCAAGTTCAGACGACGCGAAACAGTTGTTCATATGCGCCATCTCCGATCGTCATGGCCACAAACGAGCAGTGTTTGCTTACGGCTTTCAAGTTCCGGCGCTCGTTGGAACTAATCACCGTCTTGGATGCCGGGTGCTATATCTCAGGCAGTTTTATGAGTGTCCCAGCCTAGCCAGCCGGACACTCTCACGGCTGTCTCTACCCTCTCGCTCTCGCTCAACCGGAGAGATCCAGTGTCACAGAGTGGCAACGGGTCTGTTGATATGGTTCTTTGGTATTTAGGTTACCTTTACGAGTTTTAAGAGAAAGGGGGGGGGGGGAGGTTATGGGTAAGGTTTACTGAAAGACCAAGATCCTCAGCCCCGCCGGACAGGTGGTAAATGGTCGAGCAATGTACGCTAGTAAAATGAACATTTTATTTTCGGATCATTTTTCAGGACAGAATGTTCAGTCCAGCAAAATGAAGTTTTGTTTATTTTATTTTGAAATACAGAGACACATACTTCAGATGATCTGCCAGTATCTTATGTTCCTTAGCAAAGGGCAAGGAATCAGGAATCTGAATTATTCCTGTCTTTGGATACGTACCGAATATGTTGGGATATGCAGGTACTGTACTCCACTCGTCTCTAGGACTGTTCCAAAGTCACGAGTTAGTTTTAATTGGTATACGAATGTGTATTCATTTCCAAAGTTTTATTAATGACTACAAAGGTTACGTGCAGTCTTTTGATATCTTATATGGTTATTCATAACCACAACTTTTGTGTTGCGCAGGCACAAGCCTTTACTCATGGACTATGAGTCATGAGTTAGGATCACAATTTTGTTTAAAATTGTTATTCATTAGCTTAAGTTTTGATGTAGAATGTGGATCACATTTCTTATCAATTGTTACATGGACCTGCGAGGTTATGTACATGCAGGGCTTCTTCGAAGTGCGCTACCTACATTTCCTTTTTCCATTTTTCAATATTTTGTATGCACAAAATAACGTACAAAATGACGATTAGATTGCTATATTGGATGTGATTTTCAAACTATGTTAGATTTGTTAGTGGTTTTGATATTGTCACGAATGTCCCCCTCCAGTCTTGAGATATCAGGCATATCGTCAATGATGGAGGGGCCACTAATAAATTATAGGTTTGATTCCCGGAGGGAAGAAATGAAAACCTAATATTTAGTAGTGGCCCCGAAATCATTGACGATGTAGGGCCCTCCCGTCCATCCCCTTCCCATTCTTTGATGTTTTTAAGTGTATCTTAATATATCATTGAAGACGGAATGACGCTTCATAATGCAGCGTCTCACGGACGATACTCCACACGGCAAAACATCTACAAGTTCTGGGAAGCTTGGTTTATAGTATTTCTAATACTTTATTTTTTTTTTATTTTTACGAAGTTTTTTCGTACTGCGTACCCAATCATAAGGACGATTCCGTAAGAGAATAAGCGTACCCTTACGATGTGTTCCTCTCTCTCTCCCTGCGGCGGTGGTTTCAAACAGCTAACGCAAGGGCTTGAAAGGGAACTATTATGTAATAGGCATATCATCAATGATTTTGGGGCCACTACTAAATATTAGGTTTTCATTTCTTCCCTCCGGGAATCAAACCTATATTATAGCACTGTCTTGGTATGGCACTGCCAAGGCTGGTGGGGTGCGGATAGGTGCCACTGGGGACTGAGTCTTACCTGGGCGCTGTTTGGCACCACACCTGTGTCGGCAACAGTGTTTGCATGTTGGAGCAGTGTTGGGGCAGGACTTTATTGTTCTATAGTCAAATTGCCTAATATACAATAGAGTCTTGTTATGGTGCTGTCTTTTTGTAACACTGTTAAATTAAGGCTGGTGTGGTTGCAGATACTGCAGGTGCAAGTGCTGCAGGGGGACTCTGTTGAGTCTTGCTGAGGCACGGTTAGCACTATACCAACATCAGCCACAGTGATGACTTGGTGGGGCAGTGCTGTGGCGGGACTCTATTGTACTACAGTACACTCCAACTACTGAAAGGCAACCCCATCTGAGCCGTTAAATTGCATGTAATGGAAAAATTACGTTAAACCATTGTATGTAGGCTATGATGATAGACATTTTCCATTTTCATTTTTGGAAAGAATGAAAAATACTACAGTAGTCATGTCATGTATAACAATGTTATGTCATCGTCGAATATATGGAGATATAACAGTGCAAAGTGAACTGATGTTGCATTATAATTTTTTTTTTTTAGACAGCTACGGTAAAATTGATTATATTTACTGCTTTGTGGGTTTTGATGCTGGAATATAGTATATTGGGCTTTCTTCTCTCTATGGAGATATACTAGATTGCACTAAATGTAATTCTTGCAGCTGATAATCAATATACAGTTGAGGGAATGTTTTTGTTATGCATGCATAATAATCACTTCCCTACCGATTTTTAAAATAATTATGTCAAATCAGCTATTAAAGATAAATAAATTATGATGACATATTATTTCAAATGAGTGCAAAAACACCATTTCTTTCATATACCTGTACATTTTTGTATTGCTTTGCATGTAACAAAATTATGACCGCGTAAACATGAACAAAAAAACGATTAAATATTTTGTATATTGCCAACAAGAAAAAAAAATCTGGTATTATTCTAGCATTGATTTTACTCTATCTTTGGATGTATAATACATTGGTATTGACAGATTATTGTGGGCTAAGGGGGTACTAATCGCTTTTTCTGGACCTTCTTCTCCCCCGTGTTTAGCATATTAGTTTTGAGATTTTAAGACGTTCCTTACATTAGTTTGTCGATTTTAAAACCTTTCGCCTCATTTCTTCGTCAATGTTAAGACCTTTCGTGCCATTGAGGTGTCGATTTTTTTTTTGGAGAGCGACAGTGAGCCTGTAAATTTAAGAGAAACCGGCCTTTGGCCGGGATTTTTTTTTACCGAAAAAAGTACAAATTTATTTTGAAGGGGTCTAGGGGGTGTATTTCTAAGCTTGATGGAGGTCTAGCGAGGAAACTAAAAAATAAATGGATTAATAGCCCCCCAAAACTGCCACTTCCCCCTTAAAACAGAGCGATAAGATACATACAGTACATGGCTGGTGTACTACAAACAGACTTAATCTAGCCCCAGCCTAATCCACCGCAACCCTGCTCACAAGCTGGACAGAACACGAATACATCCCTCGACTCACCATAAACAACACACCCCTATCACATACACACTCACCCAGAATCCTAGGAGTAACATATGATACTCATATGACATTCAAACAGCACATCACAAACACCAAAAAGAAACTGACACCCAGACTTAACGCCCTCAGGTCACTTGCTCACACAAAATTTGGACACACCAAAGAAACCACCACCACAGTTTATAAACAATACATAAGATCAGTAATGGAATATGCAAGCCCAGCCTGGGCTTCTAACCTAGCTGAAACACATCACAAGACCTTACAGACTATTCAAAACAAAGCCCTAAAAATCATCACAGCTGCACAGCTACTACACCCACAGATCACCTACATCAAGAAACCAAAATCCTCAAAGTCAAAGACCATCTGGACATGAGAGGCACTTAATTTCTGGCAGCAGCCTCTACGAACCAAAACCACCCACTAAACTACATGGCAACACACCCACAGACACCAAGAAATATCAAAACAACACCCAGCATACGGTATCACAAAGCATTCGATAAGGTACCACATAAGAGATTGTTATCTAAGCTTGAGACGATAGGATGTGTCAGGGGAAGTTTGCTGAAATGGATGGAGAGCTATTTAACAGATAGGGAAATGAGGACCAACATTAGAGGAACTTACTCATCGTGGCGGAAAGTTGAGAGTGGTGTGCCGCAGGGATCTGTGTTGGCACCTCTCATGTTCCTTATGTGAATGACCTGCCGATAGGCATAAACTCCTACATGTCAATGTTTGCAGATGACGTAAAAATTATGAGACAAATAACAAATAAAAGTAGTTGTGAGGAGCTGCATGGGGATTTAGATAAAATATACGAATGGAGCACCAAGTGGAAAATTAAATTTAATATAAGTAAATGTCATGTGTTAAATATGGGAAGAAGTGTGAATAGACCAAATTGGGAGTACAGGATGGGAGATAATATAATTAGCAAGGCCGAAAAAGAAAAGGATTTAGGGTTGATTATACAAGATAACTTGTCGCCAGAGAAACATATTAACAAGCTCTTTAGCGGAATGTATGCAATGGCCGGGAATATGAAAGTTGCTCTGAACTACTTGGATGAGAACATGTTAGCGAAGATTATAAACAGTATGATTAGACCAAGATTGGAGTATGCAGCAGTGGTGTGGTCCCCGCATCTTAAGAAGCATATTCACAAGTAAGAAAGAATCCAGAGAGCAGTTACTAGATTGGTTCCAAGTCTCAGAGAACTGCCATATGAAGGGAAGCTAGACAAATTAAATCTACCGAGTCTAAAAGAGAGGAGAGAGAGAGGAGATATGATAATGATGTACAAATGCACCCGAGGGCTGGAGAGGCTGGATAGGGAGGATATAATAATTATGGATACAGGAATAACTAGAGGCCACAGCTACAAAGTAAAAAGACCTACCTGCAAGAACGATATCAGGAAGTTTAGCTTCCCCTATAGATGTACAGTATTGACAAATGGAATAGGCTGGAGGAGGAGGTGGTAGGGGCAAGGAACATCCATATTTTCAAGAAAAAATTGGATGAAAGTAGACTGAGAGACGGGACAACACGAGCTTAGCTCAACTCCTGTAAACTACAATTAGATAAATACAATTAGGTATATACAAATACTGTCCTCTCTCCCTCCCTGCCCACCCCAAACCAACTTCCAGAAGCTCATCCATACTCATATCTCTCGCCGATCCATCCACTCACTCATAGACAACACACAGCTGCAAGCACGACCTCTCGAAATCCATCCTTCCGAATCCTCCCCTCCTCGCGAGGACAGAGTCCACCTGGCCAGGCCGAGATGCGGACACCATCCAGCTCTTCTGAGCTATCAGAGGACTGGGATGTCGTCGACACCTGCCCGGGATGTAACACAGCACCCCATACCATTAAACACATCATAGAAGACTGCATTTCACACAACCACTTACGCCAACAACACAATCTACACTCAATGAGAGCTCTGTGGGAAAGCCCGATCGCGGCCATGGCCTTCCTCAGGGACTCGGGGCTGTTCGGCCAGGCAGCTTAGGGAACAACAACAACATTTTATATATTTATGTTACCTAAATTCATCTACCATCAAACTAGTTTCCGATACGAGGGCAAAATATTACAGAAATGTTGCCAGAAAAATGTTGATCATCGAATGTTGACTATAAAAGCTCTCGTGTGATACCGGGTTAACTAAGTTAGGTTATTAGCCTGTTATATTTATGTATATTGACGTATACATATTAATAATTATATTATTTAACTAGGCAAAAATAAAATCAATGAGGAGTGCTTCAGGTTCAGAATGTCTCATCTTTGACAAAATATGGCTTCAGATTGACTCTTTAACCCGAGAAATGCGATAGAACTCACGGATGTATGTGTATAGCGAATGCGATAGGCCTCACGGAAGCAAGACCATCAAAAATGTCTTCAAAAACACCCCAGGGGCTCTCAAAACAAAGGAATATGTCATTAGGTAAGATAATTCCTCTCTAGTACTTTCTACCACTCATCCATATGTTTCTCACCTCCCCCTTCCCCCCTCCATAATTATCACCTATTTTTCCTCTTATTTTCATCATTTATCGGTTATTTTTGTGTGAATTTCTCTCCCGCGGTTTCGTAGCACAAGTGGGTTGCATAGGAGTCGTTATATAAGACTGACACATCGCCCGCTTGGCTCAGTAAAGAGGGAGATCTTGGAGGGGAAAGATGTATGTCTCGCCGGCTCTCGCTTGAGGATACGAGACAGGGCGGCGAATATTCACGTTTTTTACCACCCCCCACTTATTTTATCACTCTTCAAGGTTCAATTGTTCATCATAATAGTAAAATAAGTGCTCATGGAAAGTAAGCAGCACCCCCAGAACCCCCCCAGCTAAATATTAGGGGGCCAGAATCACTCACAGCACCAGGGCTCAATGCTGTCTCTACCTGGCCCTACCTAGAAGGAATAGTAGTACAGTAAAAGACACAGACAGTACGGTGATATCCAGTGGTGTGCAAGACATTTAACCTGTTCAGTACCAGTGCCGTCTTTTTAACTTTATTCTGGCTACTATTAGACGATTTCATTTAGCTTAAAAAGGGCCTCCAACAATTAACAGGCTTCGAACTGTCTCACTTAACCCTTTTTACTACCACAGATCTTTCTTAAACTGCACAAACTCGTCTAAATAGAGCTAGAATAAAATTTAAAAGACGTCGCCGGTACAGTACGGGTTAAGGGAGCCCACCTCGCTTTTTTTATCTTTATCTCCCTCTCTCTTTGGCTTGTATCCATTCGGCCCCATTCAGCCTACTGTTTTAAGATGTTTACCCCAACCAGGAACAGGTGGAGTGTGTGGGGAAATGTTGAGGTATGGTGGTGAGATAGTGATCGAATGGGTATGGAAAATGTGCAAACTAGCATGGGAGAAGGGGAGTGCACCCGATGACTGGAAGACTGGCATAATAGTCCCCCTATATAAGGGCAAAGGGGAAAGAGGAGTGTGTGGTAACCACCGAGGAATATGTCTTCTAAGCGTAGTAGGGAAGGTATACAGTAGGGTAGTGATTGAGAGAGTGAGAGTGAGAACGGAGATATGGATAGGCGACCAGCAGGGAGGTTTTAGGAAGGGAAGAGGATGTGTAGATCAGATTTTCACCCTGAATTGTGTTGTGGAGAAATATCTGGAGAAAAAACAAAAGGTGTATGTTGCCTTTATGGACTTGGAGAAGGCCTATGACAGAGTGGATAGAGAAGGTTTGTGGAAAGTACTTAGAATATATGGAGTAGATGGCAAGTTGCTGAAAGCAGTGAAGAGCATGTATGAGAGTGCAAAGGCGGCAGTACGTGTGGAGAGTAAGCAGAGCGAGTTCTTTGACCTGAATGTTGGTTTGAAACAGGTCTGTGTGATGCCCCCGTGGTTGTTTACTGTATACAGTAAAAGTCCTTTAATCCGACGACCGATGATTCGAATCTCCCAATAGTCCGAATATTTCAATTTGAGGCCAAATCCGAATTCACCCGATGGTCCGAATTTCAAGAAGTCCCAAAGTCCCCTTTTTGAGGCATTAGTCCACTCAAATGACACATAATGGAGCACACACATATCATATGTTCATGAATTCACTTTAAAAGTTTACTATTGTCATTGTAGCCTATTACCTACTTCAAAACATTCAGATTAATTTTTTTTTTTTTTTTTTTTTTTTTTTCTATATTCCAACTTACTTCCTCTCGGGCATAGGCTGAGAGCCTTAACATTCACCGCTTTACAATGAACAGTGAAGCCTGTGAGGTCTTGTTCCAGTCTAGGGAGTGAGACATGTGAAGCACGTAGAGTACAACGAGCACCTGCCATCTTGCCTTCACGTGAGGCACGGTGCTCACTCATGGCCCGAAACGACCCCATCTCTGAAGCCACCTCGTTCCCGTGCTTCACTGTCTCACCCCCTACACTCGGACTCTCACACTTACACACACACAACGCCACCTGTTGAGCAGATAACTCACCAGGTCAAAGGAAGGAACTGATATAAACGTAAACACCACATCGTCTGCTAGAGAGTTTGTTTTGCTCTTGAACGCATCCTTGGGACGCTCCGATGCGCTACTGGCTTGCACCGCATTTTCTGCAAGCACATTCAGTCTTGAGCCTAAAAACGCACCTTTGGACGTTCCGATACGCTACTATTTATAGTTCAGTGATCGGAGCGTCCCAAGGGTGCTTTCAAGACAACAAGACAAGGGTGCTTTCAATACAATATAATATAACAGAGCACGTCACAAAAGGAAAATTACAAGAACCTCTCAGGGAAGTGCCGTTGTTAAGGCATTACTTCCCGAACCACATCTGATCTGATCTTCAAGAGCAAGACAAACTCGCTAGTAGACAGAAGAAGAAGACGATGCGGACATATGGTGTTTACGTTTATATCAGCAGATTCCTTTGACCATTGAATGTTTTGAAGTAGGTAATAGGCTA
This sequence comes from Paralithodes platypus, assembly GCA_032716605.1. Lineage (NCBI taxonomy): Eukaryota > Metazoa > Arthropoda > Malacostraca > Decapoda > Lithodidae > Paralithodes > Paralithodes platypus. Next base: position 28,947,299 of record CM064582.1, read on the forward strand.
CAATGACAATGGTAAACTTTTGAAGTGATTTCATGAACATATGAGCCGATATGTGTGCACCATTGTGTCATTTGGGTGGCCTAATGCCTCAATGTTTTCGTCAGGCCACAGGTTCATAGGGGTAAAGTCCGATAATCCGAAAAATCCACTAATCCGAACGAGGGCCGGTCCGCTGCCCTTCGGATTAACGGAAGTTTACTGTATATGGATGGAGTCATGAAAGAAATACTATCAAGAGCAGTGGATGTTGGTGTATTGCTGAAAAGGGAGGGAATTGAGTGGAAGCTACCTATACTGCTGTTTGCAGATGATACAGTTCTGATGAGTGATAATGAATGGGAGTTGCAGGGTCTGGTAAATGAGTTTAGAACAGTGTGCGAAAAACGGAATTTGAAGGTAAATGCGGGGAAGAGCAAGGTTATGGTCTTCGAAAGGGGTGAAGTCACAGAGTGTGAGGTGCAGCTGAACGGTCAGGCTATGGAGATCGTCAACTCTTTTAAGTATCTGGGCAGTGTGTTGAGTAAAGATGGGACTATGGATGAAGAAGTGTGGGAGAGGGTACAACAGGGGAAGAGGGTTGTAGGAACGCTGAAAGCAGTAACAAGAAATAGGGTGGTCAGTATGGAAGTGAAGAAGTCCTTGCATGACAGTGTGGTAATCCCGACACTGACTTACGGAAGCGAAGCATGGACGTTGGTTGAGAGACTCAGACCAAGAGTGAGAGCAGTGGAAATGAATTACCTAAGAAGTGCGTGCAGAGTTACATGGAGGGATAGACAGACTAATGAGGAAGTAAGAAGGAGGTGTGGTGTGGAGGTAGATGTGCTGGAAAGTGTGAAAAGGAACAACTTGAGATGGTTCGGCCATATGGAACGTATGGAAAGCGAGAGAATGACTAAGAGGGTGTACGAGAGCGAGGTGGAGGGACAGAGAGGGAGAGGTAGACTGAATGAGAGGTGGAAGGATGGAGTGAGGAAGTATATGAACGAAGGCGGTGCTGGTGCACCGCCCCTCCAGGTGGTGCTGGAGGGGCGTCGACTGACCGGGGACAGAGGTGCATGGGGGCAGTTCGTTCGTGGCCACCCCTTCGGGGATCGCGGTGTCAGGCAATAGATAGATAGATAGACCCCAGCCAACTTTACTCCTAAACTCGATTAATGAAATCAACAAACACATGTGGTAGTCCGGGGATTCGAACCCAGGACGCTCACACCGAAAATCAACACACTTATGCATTGTGCCACGAAGACAGTTAAAAGAATGATGCACAAGCCTACGATTTATTATGCAGTTTCGAATCCTGCATACCAATCTTAGCATGTACATTCATTCCAACTGCACTATCGGAGGCTATGAATAGGTGAATGGAAAGATAACCCCAGTCCCACCACAACCTGATTTAACTAACATTACATACGCTAACCAACCTAACCTAACCTAGTGTCCTAGGTGAGGTCATTTTAGTGTGCGAGTGTATGAAGTGAGAAAAGAAAAGCTGCCTATAACAAGTGTTCTTGTATACAGGGGTTATGTTGGCCTTTTTTCCAGTCGTCGGGAACTTCACCAGTGTCCATAAATGATTGAAAGATGTCTGTGAATGGACCGGACAGAACCTTTGCACATGATTTCAGTATGGATGGGGAGATACCATATAGACCTGTAGATATATTTTCCTGGAGGGAGTAGAGTTGCTTGAGGACAGCATATTTGGGTATTGTAGTGTTGATTGTCCCTTGGCCCTGTCATGTGGCATCTATTACTGGTGTTGGTTGGGATGTGTCCCCTTTTCAAAAAAGACATTGTTGAAGGCGGTGTTCATTATTTCAACAGTCGCATTGTTGTCCTGAGTTTGGGTTTCGTCTGGGGTTTTGCAGTCGTCTTAACTTTATCTGCCGTTAGTCTTGGACCTAACATATGCCTAAAAACACTTGGGTTTTGGAATTTGTCTTGCTATCTATGGCCACCTTTTCAAAGCTATAGGGAACTCTATTATGTCTTTGTGGATTTAGAGGGTGCCCAGAGAGGTTATGCAGTGGACCATGACAAAACTTGGCATGGAGGAGTGGTTGGTGTGAGTGTTAACCCGGGAACGGCAGAAAAGATCTTAAGAAGTTTTACTGGGCAACGGCAGCAAAGCTCTTAAGAGGGAAGGCCTAAAAAAACATTTTAAAAGGCCCCAGTAGCACTAATTTTTTTTTTTTTTTTTTCCCTATACCTCATATCACTCTTCCACATCCCCTCCTTCCCCCTTTTCTCCTCCCCCTTCTATCATCACCTATTTTCCCTGTTATTCCCTAATTTGTTGGTATATTTTTGTGCTAATATTAGCAAACTGTGTGGAGGATGTGCCTAGCGAGTGTGTTGCACAAGGGAGAGTGTGAATGAGTGAGGCAGTCTGGCTTGAGGCCTCGTGAAGGGAGGGGTTGCCTCAATTTGCTCCATAATTCATGAATGGGCTGCTCCATGTTTATTCGCGATTTTGACCAGAAAAATTATATTTCCACTTGTTTTATTGTTGTTACAGGTTACTATCTTCATAGTGAAGGTAAAATAGGCGCATATGAATAAGTAATAACGATATTTATCGTAAAATGACGATTATAAGCATGAATGGAGCCTAATATGCTCGCCCAGAACAGTGGTGTTCAATACACCCAGCTCGCCGTTTATAGGTTAATGAAGATGTATGAGGGCTCCCGAGCGGCGGTGAGGGTGAAAGGGGAGCTGAGTGATGAGTTCTTGGTGAATGTTGGAGTGCACCAGAGTTCAGTCCTGTTGTTTTTCCTGGTCTCGAAGGCACTGTCAAGAGAGTTCAGTTCGTGTCTGCCTTGGGAGCTGCTTTACTCAGATGACCCAGTGCTGATTGCTCACAGTGCGGCTGAGGTTGTGACAATGTTCCTAAGGTGGCTAGAGGGAATGGCAGATAAAGTATTAAGAGTGAACATAGGCCAAACAGAAGTCATGATAAGCGACAATGACTGCAGAACTGCGGTACAGATTGGTAGTTTCCCTTGCCTTGTCTGTAAAAAAGGAGTTGGGTGTATTTCAATTCAGTGTTGCTTATGCCAGGTATGGGTGCATAAGAGGTGTAGTGGTTTGAGGGCCCCTTTGTTGTGGGCCGTTAACTTTGAATGTGCCATATGTAGGGCACTACCAGATCCACCTGGTAACATAGAGTTCAGGGATGTGCACCTGGTATGTGTCAATAAGTTCTGTTACTTGGGCGACATGCTTGCTGCTGATGGTGGGGCTGAGGTCTACTCAGTTGCAAGAATCAGAAGTGTATGGAAGAGGTTCAGAGAGATGCTGCCATTACTGACCATGAAAGGGCTCTTCCTACGATTAAAGGGGAGGTTCAATAGCACATGTGTTAGAAGTTTAATGTTGTATGCTAGCAAAAGCTGGCCAGTCAAGATGGAAGATATACCGTAAAACCGGGTAACTTCGGAAATTTTTCGAGTTTTTTTAACAATTTCTCCTGACTGTAAATACATTATTACGGGTTTGACAATCCGAAGGGAAGGAAGGAAAACTAACTATTTAGTAATGGTTCCGTAGTCAATGACGTGAGAGCCTTATATATATAAGGGCTCCCCGGAGACCCCCGTGAGGGTCCCGGAGAAAGCATAACGCGACCCAAATATATAAAAAGTACATCCTAGGGTGAAACCCTTTACTTAGTTCCTAGGGAACGTCATTAAAAAAGGTAACCATTAGAAAAAGAAAGAAATTTGTTATGAGTAAAGATTAGAAACTATGAATGTTGTCTTACTAAATCAACTAGTGTGCCGTTATACAGTCCTTCCCTTGCAAGCGTCCCCCAGCTGGTCACGCTGGGTTTATACGTCCTTCATAGTACAAAGTTGCGCATGTGCATGGGAAGAGGGAGGAGGGAGGGCCGCTTTACGTCATTGACTACGGAACCATTACTAAATTATAGGTTTGACTCCTGTAAGGAGATAAAGAAAACCTAATATTTAGTAGTGGCCCCGTAATCATTGACGAACATGCCTATTACATAAGGCACCCTCTTCAAACACTCATCCGCCGTAGTTTGAATCTACCGCGCAGAGCATTTAAAATTTGAGGAGCCTTCATCATGAGCACACGCGACCTCACTCATGGCTTCAGTCATTATGAATTGGGTTCTCACTACGAAAAAACTTCGTAAAAAATAAAAACAAAAAGAAAATAAGAATAACTATTCAATAAGCTTTCCATAATATCGTGGATGTACTTGTGTGGATCTTTGACCAGACGCTGACTCAGGCGTCATTCTTCCTTCACTGACATATCAAGTAAACCAAAATCCTTAATACATCAACGAATGGGAAGGGAATGGTCGGGAGGGCCCCAGTCGTCAATGATTATGGGGCCACTACTAAATATTAGTTTTTGTTTATCTCCTTACAGGAGTCAAACCTATAATTTATTAGTGGCCCCTCCATCATTGACGAACATGCCTGATTTCTAAGACTGGAGGGGGACATTCGTAATCATATCATAACTCTAGAAAAGCAGATAATCAAACAACCACATAGTATTCTTACTTTGAAAAATATATATTTAATGGCACAGCACATATATACAAAAGGGGGTCAAGCAGGGGCATGCTTCAAAGAAGCCTGCTTGATACAAAAGGTTAACTCTTGAGACTCTGCGAACAGATCTGTAAGTTAAAAAGGCACCCCACTCAACATAAGTGGTGAAAAATAAAAACTTATAAGTTTACATGTGCACATATAACCCAATAATAATTGTGGAAATATTTTTCAAATTATATCCAATGCTTAAACTAAATTGCTTTCACAGCTAAACTACTATAACAACACTGTTGTTTGTACTATCATTGTACTAGCACAATTTCCTGCACTGAATAGTACAGAGAAATTTTCATATCAACAATACCCATAACTAGTATCACAGCTCTTAAACTCCGGCGGGGTCTATGGTGTCCTATGTTACCCTGACTGCACCCCCCCCCCCCTTTTCCTTGAAATTAAAACAAAAAGTGACTTAAGGGCCACCTAGACCCTCTGCCTTAAAGCTATACATGGCAAGGAAGGTTTGTCTAGAGCTACTGACAGGTATCGAGTAAAAAATGTATGATTAGAGGCCCACAAATGCGTGGACGTAATATCCTCCACAGAAAAATTCTTCAGGAAACGCAAAGAGGTTGCCCATTTGCGTAAATCGTGGGCCCTACCCACAACGCCGGGATTACTCTCCTTAATGACTTCGACTAAAAGAGAAGCCAATCTACATTTGAGCAAGCGCTTACCCGTACTTGCTACCCATAAAGCACCCTGGAGGTTTAGAGGAGCTACCCTCAAATATTTGGTTAGAGCCTGCACTGGACATAAATTATGGTGCACCTTTCCCCTTTTCAACGCCGGCACAGTGAACTCAGAAAACACGTGTGCACTGTGCTCATTCTTGGCTACAAACCCTGGGGAAGGTGCAATGTGAATACATTCATTAAGCCTACCAAACCTGAGGCAATTAGGTGTGTTGCTCATCGCCGCCAGCTCAGACACTCTGTTCCCGGTGGCCAAAGCCAAAAGGAATACAGCCTTTTTTAAGAGTAATGTAAAATCTGCAGTATTTTGGTACAGACGGGAGTGAAGTAATGACAATGCTTTGTCCAGAGACCAAGTAGGCATGAGCTGACGGGTAGGTGGGCGGAGTTTAAAACATGCCCTCATAAAACCTGTTTCCTCCGCAACTGGTATGGAGAGACCGGTAAGGTCCCAAAATGGTATTCTAATCGCTGTTAAATGATTTTTTAACGTTACCACAGATAAACGTTTCTGTTCAAAAAGATAATTTAAATAATTAAAAACTAACGCCACCGAGGGCACAGTTTGTTCTGTTCTAAGGATCCAAGAAGTAAAGGCTTGCCAATGTGATTGATACTGTCATTTTGTAGACTGAGTATATTGATTCACTAATTTATTGCTCACATCTCTACTATATGGTGCTAGCCACTTGGCCTCCTGAATGTCCATAATGCAAAAGTCAGCGAGGTCGCTAGGTTGCCAATCGTGTCTAAGTGGATATACCCGACCGGGAGCGACACCGGGTGCGGGCACCACGTTTTCAATTGCTGGTACCACAACTGCGCCGGCCACAGGGGCGCGATTATCGAGACTAAGCCCCGATAATCCCGTAGTTTGTTTACTACATGGCACATTAGAGACGCGTCTGGCGGCGGAAACAGATAGATGGAACTCCACCTGTTCCAGTCTGTCATCAGGGCGTCTGGCCCCCCTGCCGGCATTATCGTCCGGCGGGTGAGGTACAGTGGGAGTTTGTGAGTCTCCTCGGACGCGAACAGATCCACTTGTGGATGGTAAAGCTCTGCAATCATTAGGTTGAAAATGGGTTGCTTGAGCGCCCATTCTACTGTTGTGCTCTGTCTCCGAGACAGAGCGTCTGCCCAGACGTTTGCTACGCCTGGGAGATAAGATGCGTGAAGATAAATGTCCAGCCTGTTGGCTAGAATAAAAATCTCTTCTGACACGTTTAGCAACGTCCGAGACCTCGTTGACCCTTGTTTCTGAATACAGTGAACCGCATTCAGATTGTCCATTCTGAAGGCCACCGACTTGCCCCGTAAAGTAGAGCCGTGAGCCTGAAGGAAATATAAGGGGACTAGTAATTCTTTGACATTGATGTGGGAGATTTCTAAATGGGACCAAAGCCCTTGACCCTGGTGCCCTTGGTTTGACTGAAAACCCCAACCTATCGTTCCTGATGCATCCGTGTCTACCCATACCGTCGGCGGAGGAGAGGTCCATGACATTATTGAGTGCAACATTTCCCGCTTCGCCCAGACCGCTAGTAAGGTGTGGATTCATTTTGGTATGGGCCATAATTTTTCCGCCAGTAATAGTGGAAAATATTTGTTGCCCTCCAATATGAAGCGCTTTACTTTCAACCGGCCCAACATTACAGTTAGTTGAATCCAGTTGAGAGACCCGACCAGAGGCTCCCAGATTCTCTGTGTCGTAGTCAGACTGTGAAGGAACATGAACAGTTTCCTGCGAAATCTGTTCCGATTGTCCACACTCTGACTCAGAGTGAGAGCAGCTGTGTCCCAAACCAGCCCTATCCACTGAACTACTCGTGAGGGAACAAGGTTTGACTTTACCAGATTTACCTTGAACCCTAGAGTTTTGACATGTTTTAATGTTATGTTGACATGATTTATCCATACTTGCTCTGTCTCTGCCACCACTAGCCAGTCGTCTAGGTACCACAAAATCCTGATCCCTTGTTTTAACAATGGCATCAGTGCTTGCCGGACTAATTTCGTGAACAAGCGAGGTGCCAGGTTCAAACCCAATGGCATCCTTTGAAAAACATAAGTTTGATTCCTGATCCGTAAGGCCAGGAATCTTTGAAATCTTTTGTTTACCGAGACGTGCCAATAAGCGTCTGTCAGGTCTAAGGAACACATCCAACCTCCCGGCGGAAGTGTTAGCCTGATTTGGTGCACCGTTAACATCCTGAATGACTCGTTGTGAATATGAAGGTTCAGATACGACAGGTCTACGACGGGTCTCATCTGAACACTGTCCCTTTTGGGAACCAAAAATAGCTTGGATGTGAAGACTGGGTAATTTTGAGGGACCGGGATGATGACATTCTTGGCAATCATTTCCTTGACCAGTGACTCCACCTCTAAAGAAACTAGATTCGCCGTTGTCGGCTGACGTAAGCGAGGTCGCCGGAGCTACTGCCAAGTGATGCCTTTGCGTGCCACCATCCTTGCCCAAGTGTTTAACGGCCATGCTTGGTGACACGTTCGGAACGACCCAGTTAGCAGACAAGGGTTCGCCGGCTGTACTACCCTCGGATCCACTCGCCTTGAGACCGGCCCCGGGAATGAGAGAGACATTAGTTTTTTGATGGTGGTGGAGGTGGTGGTGGTGGACGCTTCGCCGGCTGGCTGGCGTTGGCAGAAGACGAGCCCTGACCTGGTTTATTATAGCCTCGTCCTTTCTGACCTGTAAACTTACCCTGTCTATACCTGTACTGACCTTGAGGGGAGGAGGACTTAGGTAGATGAAAGGGCTTAGATCCCCCTGGCTGTGCTTTTGCGACTGGCTTGGATTTGGGGAAGTTAAAGGCAGGTTTCTTAGAAGGGGCGGGACTCTGTTTAAAGGTCTGAGCCATATTAAAAACTGTTCTCCACACCTCAGGGGACATTAAAGAGGGAGTGAGCACTGGTGACATGACCACCTGATTCGCAATACGATCAGGAAGCTTCCGTACCAAGGACATCCTGAGATCTTGTCGAGCTCGCACCGCCTCAAGCAAGGCTGTGCGTATGTCACCCAATGACTGAATTGACGACTGAAGGAGCAGTCGCCGAGACAGTTCAACCGATCTTCTGGCATCCGCGTCTGCGATTGCCTGAGTGGACCGGAGCATCGATTTAGCGACCTGTTGCGTCACAATGTACTGTGAGAAAAGTAAATGCTTTCCCCCGTAGCCTAAATTCTCGGTCTAGGTGAGTTGGGGTAGGGGTAGTGAAAGGGTCCTTGAGTTCACATAAATTGATTTTGGGGGCAGCTAAGAAATCAAACAAAGCCGAAGGGACTCCGCCGGCAGAACACACTGGCATAGAGAACCACGAATGACTATCCTGAGGGATCTGGTGGGAAGATTTTGAGGTGAAGGTGGTCGCAAAGTTCTGAGCCTCCGTCTCCCATTCCACCCAAGGTCCCGGACCCAACTGCCCCACCTTCAACACTGGATTAGCGGCTGAGTCTGTGACGGTTCACAAATCGAGTTCTGGTGTGAGAGCTGACAGTGTCTTTATGTCATTAAAACCATCCTGTTTGGACCAGTCAGAAAACAGTCTCGAAGCTGAGGCAGGGGGCAGGGCAGGTTTAGCAGTATAAACAAAATAGTCTTGGTGATAATAGTTAGGAATGGCCTTAACATTAACATCTAGTACATTCCCCAAAGTATCCAAGGCCCGTAATTTTTTAGATTTATTGCCTTGTATTACCCACTCTCGTGGCACTGGAAGTTCCCCTGACAAGGTAGGTTGAGCAACCTCTGGTTTAGTGGGGATCAAGTGAACTCATGACTCATCCGGACCGTACAGTAAGGGCATAGCTACCTTTTTCATAGGTGCTTTATCTAAAGGGGGCGGATTAACATCCGTTATAACCCTGACATTAGAAGTAGTCAGTGCCGCCGTAGCAGGCCTTGTGACCACCGATGGTGATATAGAGGGAGGGTGAGGGATCTGAGTCAAGGCAATAGAAGTCATCAGAGCTTGTCCTAGGAGCTCCCAGGTCCACTGTAGGAGTCTCTGGCTGTTGGCCAAAAAATTTAGAGAGAGCATTAACCAGCAGCCCATCTATTTCCTCTGCTGTGACAAATTTATTCGATGATGAACTCAAAGGTGAATCATTACGGTCCTGTGCGGCGTTAAAACTGAACCCGACTCTTGCACTTCCATATCTGAGATGATAGATACCTCGTCTTTGTCATCCGGCTCATCATGAGAGGATTCCGCCGAAGCCGGAGTCCCATCTTGTTGCCACGACAAGTCAGGAATAGATGATGGGATCGCCGCGTCCGGTGGACCTCAGCCACTGTTCGTATAGTTTGAGCCAGAGGTTGAGAATACCGCCAAACACCCAGGCCTTGGCCTGCACTCCCTTGGGAGTCCGAAATACCCTCAATCATGGAGCTCCCACTTGACTCTGCCATTGGACGATCACTGTCCACTGAACTTTCCAATTCTAGGGTTAAAATACTAAGAGGTAAACTGTCTTTTGGTACTGGTACTAAACTATCTCCATGAGATTGAACACTAGCTCTGTCGGGGGTAGAGGTATGACGAGAGGCACTAGACTCCGGTGAACGCCGGGAGGCCTTTCGATCATTTTCGCCCTTTCATCTACCTAAGTCCTCCTCCCCTCAAGGTCAGTACAGGTATAGACAGGGTAAGTTTACAGGTCAGAAAGGACGAGGCTATAATAAACCAGGTCAGGGCCCGTCTTCTGCCAACGCCAGCCAGCCGGAGAAGCGTCCACCACCGCCACCTCCACCACCATCAAAAAACTAATGTCTCTCTCATTCCCGGGGCCGGTCTCAAGGCGAGTGGATCCGAGGGTAGTACAGCCGGCGAACCCTTGTCTGCTAACTGGGTCGTTCCGAACGTGTCACCAAGCATGGCCGTTAAACACTTGGGCAAGGATGGTGGCACGCAAAGGCATCACTTGGCAGTGGCTCCGGCGACCTCACTTACGTCAGCCGACAACGGCGAATCTAGTTTCTTTAGAGGTGGAGTCACTGGTCAAGGAAATGATTGCCAAGAATGTCATCATCCCGGTCCCTCAAAATTACCCAGTCTTCACATCCAAGCTATTTTTGGTTCCCAAAAGGGACAGTGTTCAGATGAGACCCGTCGTAGACCTGTCGTATCTGAACCTTCATATTCACAACGAGTCATTCAGGATGTTAACGGTGCACCAAATCAGGCTAACACTTCCGCCGGGAGGTTGGATGTGTTCCTTAGACCTGACAGACGCTTATTGGCACGTCTCGGTAAACAAAAGATTTCAAAGATTTCTGGCCTTACGGATCAGGGATCAAACTTATGTTTTTCAAAGGATGCCATTTGGTTTGAACCTGGCACCTCGCTTATTCACGAAATTAGTCCGGCAAGCACTGATGCCATTGTTAAAACAAGGGATCAGGATTGTGTGGTACCTAGACGACTGGCTAGTGGTGGCAGAGACGGAGGAAGTAAGCATAAATCATGTCAACATAACATAAAAACATGTCAAATCTCTAGGGTTCAAGGTAAATCTGGTAAAGTCAAACCTTGTTCCCTCACGAGTAGTTCAGTGGATAGGGCTGGTTTGGGGACACAGCTGCTCTCACTCTGAGTCAGAGTGTGGACAATCGGAACAGATTTGGCAGGAAACTGTTCATGTTCCTTCACAGTCTGACTACGACACGGAGAATCTGGGAGTCTCTGGTCGGCTCTCTCAACTGGATTCAACTAACTGTAATGTTGGGCCAGTTGAAAGTAAAGCGTTTAATATTGGAGGGCAACAAATATTTTCCACTATTACCGGCGGAAAAATTATGGCCCATACCAAAATTAATCCACACCTTGCTAGCGGTCTGGGCGAAGAGGGAAATGTTGCACTCAATAATGTCATGGACCTCTCCTCCGCCGACGGTATGGGTAGACACGGATGCATCAGGAACGATAGGTTGGGGTTTTCAGTCAAACCAAGGGCACCAGGGTCAAGGGCTTTGGTCCCATTTAGAAATCTCTCACATCAATGTCAAAGAATTACTAGTCCCCTTATATTTCCTTCAGGCTCACGGCTCTACTTTACAGGGCAAGTCGGTGGCCTTCAGAATGGACAATCTGAATGCAGTTCACTGTATTCAGAAACAAGGGTCAACGAGGTCTCGGACGTTGCTAAACGTGTCAGAAGAAATTTTTATTCTAGCCAACAGGCTGGACATTCATCTTCATGCATCTTATCTCCCAGGCGTAGCAAACGTCTGGGCAGACGCTCTGTCTCGGAGACAGAGCACAACAGTAAAATGGGCGCTCAAGCAACCCATTTTCAACCAAATGATTGTAGAGCTTTACCATCCACAAGTGGATCTGTTCGCGTCCGAGGAGACTCACAAACTCCCACTGTACCTCACCCGCCGGACGATAACGCCGGCAGGGGGGCCAGACGCCCTGGTGACAGACTGGAACAGGTGGAGTTCCATCTATCTGTTTCCGCCGCCAGACGCGTCTCTAATGTGCCATGTAGTAAACAAACTACGAGATTATCGGGGCTTAGTCTCGATAATCGCGCCCCTGTGGGCGGCGCAGTTGTGGTACCAGCAATTGAAAACGTGATGCCCGCACCCGGTGTCGCTCCCGGTCGGATTTTTCCACTTAGACACGATTGGCAACCTAGCAACCTCGTTGACTTTTGCATTATGGACATTCAGGAGGCCAAGTGGCTAGCACCATATAGTAGAGATGTGAGCAATAAATTAGTGAATCAATATACTCAGTCTACAAAATGACAGTATCAATCACATTGGCAAGCCTTTACTTCTTGGATCCTTAGAACAGAACAAACTGTGCCCTCGGTGGCGTTAGTTTTTAATTATTTAAATTATCTTTTTGAACAGAAACGTTTATCTGTGGTAACGTTAAAAAATCATTTAACAGCGATTAGAATACCATTTTGGGACCTTACCGGTCTCTCCATACCAGTTGCGGAGGAAACAGGTTTTATGAGGGCATGTTTTAAACTCCGCCCACCTCCCCGTCAGCTCATGCCTACTTGGTCTCTGGACAAAGCATTGTCATTACTTCACTCCCGTCTGTACCAAAATACTGCAGATTTTACATTACTCTTAAAAAAGGCTGTATTCCTTTTGGCTTTAGCCACCGGGAACAGAGTGTCTGAGCTGGCGGCGATGAGCAACACACCTAATTGCCTCAGGTTTGGTAGGCTTAATGAATGTATTCACATTGCACCTTCCCCAGGGTTTCTAGCCAAGAATGAGCACAGTGCACACGTGTTTTCTGAGTTCACTGTGCCGGCGTTGAAAAGGGGAAAGGTGCACCATAATTTATGTCCAGTGCAGGCTCTAACCAAATATTTGAGGGTAGCTCCTCTAAACCCCCAGGGTGCTTTATGGGTAGCAAGTACGGGTAAGCGCTTGCTCAAACGTAGATTGGCTTCTCTTTTGGTCGAAGTCATTAAGGAGAGTAATCCAAGCGTTGTGGGTAGGGCCCACGATTTACGCAAATGGGCAGCCTCTTTGCGTTTCCTTAAGAATTTTTCTGTGGAAGATATTACGTCCACGCATTTGTGGGCCTCTAATCATACGTTTTTGACTCGATACCTGTCAGTAGCTCTAGACAAATCTTCCTTGCCATGTATAGCTTTAAGGCAGAGGGTCTAGGTGGCCCTTAAGTCACTTTTTGTTTTAATTTCAAGGAAAAGGGGGGGGGGGGGGGTGCAGTCAGGGTAACATAGGACACCCTAGACCCCGCCGGAGTATAAGAGCTGTGATACTAGTTATGGGTATTGTTGATATGAAAATTTCTCTGTACTATTCAGTGCAGGAAATTGTGCTAGTACAATGATAGTACAAACAACAGTGTTGTTATAGTAGTTTAACTGTGAAAGCAATTTAGTTCAAGCATTGGATATATTTTGCAAGATATTTCCATGAGTATTATGGGGTTATATGTGCACATGTAAACTTATAAGTTTTTATTTTTCACCACTTATGTTGAGTGGGGTGCCTTTTTAACTTACAGATCTGTTCGCAGAGTCTCAAGAGTTAACCTTTTGTATCAAGCAGGCTTCTTTGAAGCACGCCCCTGCTTGACCCCCTTTTGTATATATGTGCTGCACCATTAAAATATATATTTTTCAAAGTAAGAATACTATGTGGTTGTTTGATTATCTGCTTTTCTAGAGTTATGATATGATTACGAATGTCCCCCTCCAGTCTTAGAAATCAGGCATGTTCGTCAATGATGGAGGGGCCACTAATAAATTATAGGTTTGACTCCTGTAAGGAGATAAAGAAAACCTAATATTTAGTAGTGGCCCCGTAATCATTGACGACTGGGGCCCTCCTGACCATCCCCTTCCCATTCGTTGATGTATTAAGGATTTTGGTTTACTTGATATGTCAGTGAAGGAAGAATGACGCCTGAGTCAGCGTCTGGTCAAAGATCCACACAAGTACATCCACGACATTATGGAAAGCTTATTGAATAGTTATTCTTATTTTCTTTTTGTTTTTATTTTTTACGAAGTTTTTTCGTAGTGAGAACCCAATTCATAATGACTGAAGCCATGAGTGAGGTCGTGTGCGCTCATGATGAAGGCTCCTCAAATTTTAAATGCTCTGCGCGGTAGATTCAAACTACGGCGGATGAGTGTTTGAAGAGGATGCCTTATGTAATAGGCATGTTCGTCAATGATTACGGGGCCACTACTAAATATTAGGTTTTCTTTATCTCCTTACAGGAGTCAAACCTATAATATACCGCATATAGACCAATTCATGCGATATTTACGCACATTATCAATGAGTTTCTATGCGTGAACCAAGGTGTGATTGAGTTGTGCTGGGAATGGAAGGGGGAGAGGGTGTGTTGCGCCATAAATATCACGTATATCTCGTACTTAGAGCACTGTCATGCTATAATACAGACTTGTACGTATGTAGGCGTCCCATATAACAATATATATACCGCATATAGACCAATTCATGCGATATTTACGCACATTATCAATGAGTTTCTAGCAGACGGAAGCCTAAAAGGGTGGGTGGGTGGGAGGGAGGGAGGCAGGGAGTGAGTCATGGAGAGAGTGAAGGCAGGGAGATCTCTATCAAGAAAGATACGCAGCTGTGTGATAATTGTGGAGGCGCCCGAGGCGTATGGATGTCTTGGGATTTTGAACCTTATGTCTAGCAGGTGTCTGGGGTTCGTTGCCACCCAGAGGTCTACAATAACATGAGTCAGGAATGGAGAGAGAGAGAAAGTGAGACATGCGTATGTCGTACGTATAAATGGCTTTCAGAATTGCATTTTTATGCAAGCAGACATTGCATTTTAGACACATAAGTAACACAGAAATATGTAGGCCATTGACTGTAAATAAAGTACTATATTATAGACCAGGAACGAGGGTGGTCAGTAAACACAGGCAGATAACCTTTTTTGATAGAGAGCTAAATATAGACTGGTGTCTCCTTACACTTGCGAAAGGGTAGATTGCCACCAGAAAACTTATATTTATTTATTTGCAAGTAATATGCAATCTAAATGTATATTCGAGACCTACCGGTACTGCAAGTATTTGTATGACAGTCATGACTATGTATAATCCAATATACGCGCGTAAGGGCGTAGGCGAGATATAAGAAAGATGGTTGAGCAATTTTCGACACCCACACAGTTATTATTCATTATTATTTACAATATTATACAATACAATTGTATTTGTGAAGAGTATTTTATGCATTATTGTATTTATACAAATTTTGTTCCCAGACAAAGCTGCTGTGTCTGGAGCATCAAGGAGCGGCAAGGGTCACCCCGTGACCGCTTGACCGTGTGATAATGAGTGGAGTCACACTGAGAGGGGCAATTTTGCTGAGTGTTTGGGCAATTTTTGACAAAATAAAGTTATATAATTACTCATTTTTGACAGAGACAAACTTTTATAAAACCTTGGCATGATATAATTGATAATCCCATCAATTTACAAACGTAAATTGGTGGGATAATTTTTTTTTTTTTTGTATATTGTCATTTCGATTGTAGACACAAAGTTTTGAGTGACATTTGGTATGAGCTCCTGTGGCATGGTTGGTAAGGTCGCGGACTGGAAAACTCAAAGTGTGGTAGGGTAGTGGGATCGAATCCAAGAGGGGAAGGTTTTATAATGTTTAGATAAATTTTTATAAAAAAAATTTTTTACAAGATCATGCCATTGTATTCAAACAATATGAAATATTCATATAATATATCATATTGTAAGAATACAATGACATGACCTTGTTTTTTTTTTTTTTTTTTATTATCTTAGTAGGTTTGACAGGATTTATTGAAACATATTTATTTTTGTACAATTCATTTGAGGTAAGAAAATATATACACATTACTTAGGCTATAACAAACATATATATTGATATACTAAAAAAAAAGGCATATTACATGGAAATCTTTGAAACTTATAAACTAAATAATGAAAGATACAATTATATAATGTAAAACCTATATCACAGGGACATCTTTGGAACTTATACATTATATAATATATATGTTACATTATGAGGTAGCGTGATCAATTAGGTCAGGTCAGGTAAGGTAGGGCACGAGTCCAGGGCAGGGCAGGGGGCGAGTCCAGGGCAGGGCAGGGCAGGGCAGGGGGCGGCACTCAGTAGTTTTTGTACATGTGGTAGTCCCTGAAGCAGTCACCCAAGCAGAGTGCAACTTTGCACTCGGCGCACATTGAGGTGACTCTTTTGGGTACGTGGGGTTTCCTGACACTGGTGCTGCAGACGTGGCACTGCACCTGCCTGTGACGAGTGCCAACCAGCTCGGTGTTGGTTGGGTAGTGTCTTTCCACCCCCAGCTGGATGCGGTCAGGGACGTGATCCCCACGCCATGCCGTACGTCTGTGAGTGGGGGTGCCATACTTCTCCAGGAGTTGATTTGCAACGTTGTACACAAACTCCCGGAATTTTAGTTTCTGGTTTCGGGCCATCTCTCTCTTCACCAACCACAAGTTGTAGGCGTTGAGCATCGTGATGTCAACTAGGTGGAGGAAGAGCTTGTGATACCACTTCACAGTCTTCCTCAGACACTCAACGCCTGACAGTTGACAGTCAGACTTGTCCACCAGGCGCATGTTCTTGGTGTAGTCCACTACCAAGTTGGGCTTATAGATGGTCTTCTTGGTTAGGTAGTGGATTTTACCAGAGTCCACCTGGGCACCTGTGTGGACTGTGGAAAGCAGGTGAACGTCTCTTTTGTCCTTCCACTTCAGGGCTACCACTTTCCCGGACTTTTCAAGTTGCTTGTACTTCTGCCCCTTTCGTCGCCTTCTTCGGACATGCCTCTCGCGGTGTTCCTTGGCCAGTTCATCTTCAGAAGGTGTGTCACTGGAGGAGGCATCTGACAGAGGAATGACATCACCTGTGAACTTGGGCATAAACTTTCTTGTCTTTCTGACAGTCCCACATGACCCCGTTTGGTTGTCATGAAGAAACTGGCAGAGAGCAGGAGAAGTATACCAGTTGTCAGTGTAGATGATGTGGCCTTTGCCCAGGTAAGGTGCCAACATTTTCCTGACGATGGCACCTGACATGCCCATGGGGTCACCGGCAGCAGCTTTCGATACGTCAATGTCAGTTCCTGTATACACGATCATGTCAAGCACTATTCCAGTTTCACAATCGCACAACACGAAGAGCTTGATTCCGAACCTATGCCTTTTCAAGGGGATATACTGCTTGAAAACAAGACGTCCTTTGAAGAGCACGAGCGACTCATCAATCACCAAATTGAGGAAGGGGTAAAAGTATTTCCTATACCTCTCCAACACCATGGTGAACACATCCCGAACTTTCCATATCCTGTCAATCCTGTTAGGATTTTCGTTGTCTGCAAAGTGCATAAATCTTAGCAGCAACAAAAATCTGTCACGAGTCATGAACTTATTGAAAGTTGGGGTGGCGATGAGAGGGTCGTGCTTCCAGTAGTGTTGCACCACATGCTTCTTGCAAAGAGGCATGAGGAACAACAAGGCAAAAAACGTCATGAATTCTTCCTTACCTTTGGATACCTTTGGATGTATTCGCCGCTCTTCTAGCGGCACCAAGGAGCGCGACGCCCCTCGTTATGGGTGGTGATTTGGTGCAGTAGACTGTTTGAAGCGACAGCTCGTTCCCTTGCGAGGATGGGCTCGTCTGGCACTTTTTGCAGTTCGATATCTAGGGCTCTCTTGAAGTTGTCTAACGAGATGTCCCTCATGTCTCTTACTCGCCGTGGGAGTTTGTTGAAGAGACGTGGGCCTCTGTGTGATAACCAGCCCTCTCGCAGAGAGCCCATAGCACCCCTGTTATTCATCCGGGGGATTTCGCATTCCCAGCCTCTCCTATCACTGAATTTCATGACTATCGGAGTATGTAGGTTTGGTACTAAACCCTCTGCGATTTTCCACGTGTATATTATTAGGTAACGTTCTCTTCTACGTTCCAGTGAGTACAGATTCAGTGCTCTTAAATGCTCCCAATAGTGTAGATGTTTTATCGAACTTATATGCGAAGTGAAATTTCTTTGTACACTCTCTACGTCATTTATTTCACCTGCTTTGTATGGGGATGTTAATACGCTACAGTATTCAAGCCGCGGTACCACTAGAGATTTGAAGAGCGTTATCATAGGCAATTCACCGCGTGTTTTAAAAGTACGCAGAATCCAACCCGTTAGACGTTTCGCAGCCGCCACTTTGACCTGGTTATGTACTTTGAAACCCATATTTTCAGACATTAATACCCCAAGGTCTTTCACACTGTCTTTCCTCTTCAACAGTCGTATCCACCCAGCCTCGTATTCTCGCTTTTGGAGAAATTACGTCCAATTTGCCAAACACCCACCTGTAGTAGGCGTTTGTTTGGGCAACGATGTAAGTCATTACCTCCATATCGAAAAACGCGAGGAAGAACTCGCTTTCGTTAGAGTTTTCGTCACAGGGCCAGTCATCAGTTGTACCTGACGTACCAGGATTGAACTGGGGCACGTCAGGCACAAAATTGGCCCCGTCAGACCACTCAAACGAAGGCATGCCAGGGATCGGAATGTCGTCTCCGTCTGCTTCAGCGTCTGAAATATCGCTGCCATGATCGCGATACAACACATCATCATCATCACCCTCCTCTTCACTAGACAGACGCCCTTCTTCATTTTCATCACCGACGTCTGACTCACTTCCACTATCCACTCCCAAATCCCCCCACCCTTGGTCCCGTCCTTGGGCGTCGTCGTCGAAACCCGCAGGGCTGCCAATGCCCTGCGAATCACCACCAAACAGCAGGGCGGCGTACTTAGATGGTGTCAGAGTTTTTCTGCGAGCTCTAGCACGTAGGGGCGTCTTATGGGCAGGGGCAGGGGCAGAAGGGCCAGCAGGGGCGTCGGCAGGGTCGGCGTCGGCAGGGGTGGCAGTGGTGGGTGGTGCAGTGGGCCTGGAGGCAGGCAAGATGATGGTGGTGCCTGTCGCCCCTTTCCCTTTCCCTTTCCCTCTTCCTTGGGCAGGGGCAGCAGGGGTAGCAGGGCCGGCAGAGACAGCAGAGACAGCAGGGCCGGCAGGGCCAGCAGTCGCTTTCCCTCTCCCTTTCCTCTTCCCCTTCCCCTTCCCTTTTCCTTGGGCAGGGGCAGCAGGGGCGGCAGGGGCAGGGGCAGCCGGGGCAGGGGCAGCCGGGCCAGGGGCAGCCGGGCCAGGGGCGGCTGGTGGTGGTGGTGGTGGTGGTGGTGGTGTCAGGGTCACTGTGGTAGGCGTACGGGTTCTCTTCCCTATGCCCGTGCTTTTGATTCTGCCTGCCCCCGCAGGTTCTGCAGCCCTAGGGCGGCCTCCTGCGTCGCTGGTACTGGTGGCAGGGGTGGCAGTGGTGGTTGTTGTTGTTGTTGTTCCCCAAGCTGCCTGGCCGAACAGCCCCAAGGCCCCGAGCAAGGCCAAGGCCATAACCGAGCGCCCCCACAGAACCATCCCTGCCGACCACAATAAAGCCTGGGTGACCGAAGCCACTCCATGGCGGGGAGCTGAGGAGGGTGCGGAAACGCCCGGGAAACCAAAGTCCCACCCAGGGCCCTGTGCCCCTCAGCAATTATGAAGAGAAAGTTGAGGGGCAAAGGAAATATGTGATGCTTTGGCTTCCATCTTGGTAGATTGGGAGGTCAATCCACGGATGAGACGCCGTCACTTGAGATCTAGAAAATATATAAGTAAAAGGAACAGTCAGAGTAAGCTATGGGTATGGCAGAGATCGCTCAGTTCTCACTCTGATAGACCAGCCCATCACCACATGACTAGAACCCAATCCTCTCAGCATCAGCTAGGAAAGGCCCTAGAAAGCCGCCTTTGGCGGGGGGATAGCTCCCCTATTTCAACCCCTTTCGGGGTTGGGCACCCGCCCTGTGGTAGTGGTAGTGGTTGTTGCAGTGGCCTGGGTCGTGGTGGCAGTGTCCCCAAAGTCCAATGACCTCTGTGCAATTGCCCTGCTTGCAAGTGTTTTACGTGCTTTTGGTGCTGGTGCTTCGTCCTCCGAGCTGTAGGGCGTGTCGTACTGGTAGCTAGGGTTTCGGGTAGCCACCCTCTGCCTTCCACGGCGGCTGACACCACCAGAAGGAGGGCTGGTTGTGTCATCAGGGCGCGAGCGTGAGGGACGTGTGGGCTCCATGACTATAGTGCTTTGGTTCTGGCGTGGTGGTGCTTGTGTGAGTGCGGGCCGAGCGTGTGGCGGGGTGGTATCGAGAGTTGCCAAGTAGTACTACACCCACACCAATTTGTAGCCGCCTGCCCATAAACCCGCGGTTTTGGTACGTGTTCAAAAGCCTTACTCTTAAGAGTCTTCCCGCAGTCCGCCGGGGGAACTCTTAAGAGTCTCCCAGCAGTTCCCGGGTTAAGTACTTTAAAATTAAACTTACTGAGGCACTTTGTTGGTTGGATTCTACAATCCACGTTGTAAATTGTTTCCAATGTGACTCATACTGTCTAATTGTGGAAGGTGTAAATTGTTTGGTTAATTTGTCGTGAACGGCTTGGTCATAAGAATTTAGCCATTTGGTTTTGAAAATATTTCATAACTAAAACCAAGTTGTAAGAAAAACTCCTTTGAACTTGTTGAGGGGTAAGTCGGAAGCCAGTGGAATCAAAGAACGATTCTTTAATGGCTGAGAATTGATTGTATAGTGTGTAAATTGACAGTTGTTTGTCTTCAAAAGAGTAATTGAAGTACTTTAAAAATAAACTGACTGAAGCTATGTGTTGGACAGACTCTACAGTCTACGTGGTAAATTGTTTCCGATGTAATCCTACTGTTTAATAGTGGAAGGCGTAAACTGTTTGGTTAATTTGTTGTGAACAGCTTAATCATAAGAGCTCCGCCATTTGACTTTGAAAATATCCATAAAGCTAAATGTAGACCAGTCTGTAGGTTGCTAATCCGCTCTAAGTGGAAACAAGACGTTGGAAATGGTATTGGAATGGGACATTCGAGAGACAGATGAATGAACTACACATGTGTTGACCAGACTGGCATTATAAGGCACCCTTGACCCTGAATTAAGCGGATATGTTGCAAAACTTTGGATATTCGTGTGTGTCCGGAGGAGGAAAGAGGTATATCGATAACCACTTGTTCCAAATCTCTGAGAACGCATCTGTTCCACTCGCTTGGATCTCGTGCCAGAAGGTCAGAAGCCGGAGGAATTTTGTCGATTGGTGTGAATTAACGAGATTTACCTGTGGATGGAACGGCCTTATCAAGTTGTGGAATACCGTCTGAGTGATTGTCTATTCGACTAGGGTACCCTTCTCCCGAGATAAGGTGTCTGCCTACAGATTCGCCCTGCTTGGTAGGTAAACTGCTTGAATTGTGATATGGTAATGAAGAGTAAGGAAAAATATTAACTCCGACAATCTCAGGGGCGTGTGAAATTTCGTTGGGCCCTGCCTGTTGATACAGGACACAGCTGATGTGTTGTCCATGTGAAAGGCTATTATTGTACTCTGTGTTGGAGTGCAAGGGCATGATTTTTCAGGAAAATCGAGGGACAACTAGTTCCTTTGTATTTAAGTGATAGAGATTGAGAGAGGTCTAGCGACTTTGTGTCTGGCGACCGTCTGACGATTGGTAACTCCAGCTCGGGGCTCCCGCTTTGTCCAAGATGACCCCCACTGATGGTGGCGGTTCTGACTAGAGGGCTGTCGGGGAAGGGGTCTCAGGTCTTATTCAGAAGCTTAGAAGTCTGATAAAATGCTGAGGGAATGTAATTAGGGTATGAGGTTGATTGACTCGGAAAAGCTCTGTTGTCTAGCCTGATGTAAGGATTCAGGCGAAGTTTGTCCAACGGAACAGGTAGCTGAACCCAATATTTTGACCCTATTAACCCTCTCACATCCTTGACGCAATTTTGAGCCTATTGGGGATACTTTAAAGCCTTGTTACCATCAGGGGTATTTAGAAACCTTTAGTTTAATTACTTTAACCTCTGCAGTTGTCTTTGAGTTAGCTGTGGGCAGAAAACTCATTTTGGAGAGGTAATTATAAGAGTGAGAGAACTCTATTTCTTATTGCTAATCTGGCAACCTCTGTATCATATGGTCGTGAGAGGGTTAACGACTCCCACAGCCGTTTGGAATTGTTATTTGTATGTACTGTCTTGCATACTTGTAGTAGTCAAGTATTTGATGTTGTATGTTGTGTGATAGGGTTTCCCAACTGAGGTAAACCTAGGGTTCCCAATTTACTATTCAGACGTAGGGCTGTGATATTTGTTGTATTGTTATCATCACGAAAAAGTGGTTTACCATAAACTTATTGAGGATTGATAATTCTATGACTGGTCTGAACTGTAGGCTATCTCGTTTTGGTACTAGAACTAAGTGAGACAGAAAACTTTTGATGTGGGAGGAATGTTCACTCGAATTCCTCACTGAAGCATCGCTTTTACGAGTGTTGGCACCTTTACTGGTATGAGACGTTGTATACGTACTTACGAAAGAACGGTCGTCTCTCCCAGTCCCAAAACAGACTATGCTTTATTAAATGTCTGGACCAAGGTCCTTTCGGTCATGCTGTGTAACTGGCCTGGAAAGAATCGGTTGTGCCTTGCGATATAATGTGATGCAAGGCTAAGATGAACTAAGTTAGGTCCTTGAACCGGTATGTGCTCTTGAAAGGTCAGACTGTTGTTGCTGGTGTGTCTGAGTCTGTCTAATTTGTTGTCTGGGGATGAATTAACCAGTCTGTTCCGACTACTGTGGCCTGTTGAGTGTCGTTGAGATCTGAATCTAATAAAGTTAACACGAGAGAACCTTAGAGACGGTTATAAAAAGTAGTGCTGATACTTCAGACCAAGTATCTGTGGTTGTTAATCTGTTAGAATAGATGGAGAGATCAAGATTCTAGTCTTGATGTCTTTGGGCAGAGTTTTTTAGATAGATAGATACGGAGGTCTTGACGTGCTTTGGACGTCATGAAAAGGGCTGTTCTGACCTCTCCTACTGTCCGAAGGGTTTTGCAAAGATAGACTTATCTTATGTGTGATAATGTTGCCCTAGAGTATGTGTCATGAATAGGATCTGCTACTCCTCATTAGTGTGAGTGAGTTGTCTTGTAAAACTGTCTTTGTGGTGCAATGCATAAGTGTGGTGATTTTCAGTGTGAGCAGCCTAGGTTCGAATCCCCGGACTGCCACATGTGTTTGTTAATTTCATGAACCGAGTTTAGGAGTAAAGTATGTTGGTGGAGAGAACATAATAAAACCAAAATGTTGGATAATCGCCTATGGGTCGTTTATCTGAGAGTGTAAAGTCCTTCCCCAACCTTTTGTTCCTAAGAAATATCCTCGTCAATTATGGGGACACGGAGTCAAGGATCTGACTCAGCCAAATTGCCAGAATAACCCTGTGTGATTAAGAGGTGTATGGGGAAATGGTTGATTGAGCCCCGTGAAAGTTATTCTGTAATAAAGGATAGATAAAATTATCTACCTAATGAATTCTGGTATGCGAATGTGGAACTCCGGCGAAGTAGGCAATGAATAGTTATTCAAGAGACTCCCTTCCTCTGCAACCCGGACTCATAGAGAACGCGGGGAACTCCTACTGACTGGAGGTGTCATTATTAGAGCTCCGGACTAAGTGTTAGCCGACCCAAAGTGGGACCGGAACAACCAGTTGTGTAAAGGTAAGATAGCAATTGACTGTATCGGTTCTGTCAGGTTTTTTAAAACAGACCCTAGTCGAACAATTTATTAAAAGGAATGGTTGGTGCTAGGGATACCCAGAACTCTAGCATTTTGTGCTGAGGCATAAGGAAAACAAGCTAATGAATCATTACTATACTGGTTAAGTAGACCCTAAAGAAGTGACCTCTGTTATAGTGGGGACTTGGGGAAAATATTACTTGGGAATTACTAGACGGAAAATTAATTCCCAGTGTTGTCCTTTGTAGTATGAGGACTCGGGGTAAAGAAATTACTCGGTAATGACTGACGGAATAACTCTGTGTTGTTTAATAGGTGCGGGGGTAAAATTTACTAAGTACCTAATAGTCTTCTCGGACTGGTATGGAGGACTCAAGATTCGGACGGAAATAGAGTGAACAAAACCTATTCCGTAATAAATGATAGAGAAAAATATCTAATTGGAGAACTCTAGTATGAGACTTGTGGAACTCTGGCAGAGAAGGCAATGTTATAAATATCTAAGAGGGTCCCTCTCTCAGCCTACTCTGCTAAAACCCTGACTCAGAGAGAATGTGGTGGTCTTCTAGTGATTGAAGATATGTAAAAGAGCCCCAGACCCAGACACTCGCCGACCCAAAGTGGGACCGGAGGGAGGTTCAATGAATCATTAATAATAATAATAATAGTATTATTTATTCAGTTAGCAATTTACCGAGTTGGTACCACATAGTATGTTACAAATATGACATGTACCAGCTCTGCATAATTCCAACTAAGTATAGCCCAATAAGGCCGTTAGGTGTATTTCCATTGGGGTCCTTGACCAACTCGAGAGTTGGTCCGGAGCCTAAAATATGAAATGTTTATTGTCGAGTTGAGTAGTCAAGCGTTAGCCTTGAATGATACTGATTATACCATAGTATCCTTATTGGAGGAGTGGTAACCTGGGAATCTTTGTGAATCAAAATATTGATTTACTACTACTGTAGTAGTTATACGTGAACGACAATATCATAGTATCCTTTATTGAAGGAGTGATAATGTGGGATTCTTTGTAAATCAAATTTTTTTGATCTACTAATAGTACGGTAGGTAAAACAGTAAAATCTGTGTAAAACGAATGGATGAGAACCAACCGGTTAATCATGTCCATGTATATACAGTACTTGGTCTAAGGAAAGAGAGATAATATCTCTTAATTTTGTACCGCCTTTGTTTGGGAATAAAAGTTAATAATTATAATAACAATAAAAATCGTCAGGTTACTTATATAGCGCCCGTTCTCCTCCTTCGAGGATTCACCAGCACTTGGCTTTCTTTAGTCTACCATTGACTATTACCCATCCCCCTTGCTCATGGGGAGATGGTAACCGACGGCTATATCCCTGAAAACTTTTCAATCTGAGAGGGGATTGAAACGCGAGACCTGCCAGATGGTTATCAACTAAGCCAGCCGGACGGCTAAATTATTAATCCTCCTAACCTATATGGCTATGCATGAATGAACAGGGTAACTATGGTATTGAAATACTGTTCTTAATAAAGGGTAGGAATAATCCTACAACCTTGTACCATAATTTAGGATTGGAAAGTGTAGTGCACCTTTTGTCCCACTCTGAATGAGTATAAACATCAGTAATACTGAGTGAATGAAGTTTTACTCGGGACTTTGTTAAAATTGAGTTATCTCTAGTACTATGCTAAGCATATACAAGTATTGTAAAAAGTTCTTGAAGTTGATTCTATTAATTACCAATTTGAACTTCGTCATCTAGGACTGCCAACTTGAATAATAATTGAATAGGCCTACCTGGAGTGTGCTAGTAGAACTCGGTAGGCCTATTGGTATAACTCGGTGTCTGGAACCGGAAATAAGTTAATATCGTTTGAATAGCCGGAGTTGGTTGACAGAACTCGGTGTCTGGGAACCGGAGTTAATTGGCAATATTAGACTACTCACAGTTTTCTGGGACTCGGAGTGAAGTCACTATTGTTGTATACCCGGAGTTAGAAGTTATATAGGAACCGGAGATATGTTCTCGCTAAGGGATACTCGGAGATATGTTGGTAGAACTCGGTGTTTGAGAACCGGAGTTAAGACGCTTTTGTTGAATACCCGGAATTAGAGTGGTATACAACTCGGTATATGGAAACCGGAGTATGTATTCTCTTTAAGGGTTAGAGTACTCGGAGATACTGTCCGTAGTGAACCGGAGTAAAATATGAATTTTGACATAAATGCACTCGGAGCTATAGTAGCACTCGGTGTTTGTGAACCGGAGTTAATAAAAACTGGTGAGGGAACAGGTTCTTAACTCTGGAGCCCCGGAGATAAGGCTATGACAGTGTACCACCGGAAAAAACTCCGAGTGGAAGAAAGGGGTGAGGTGTATGACAAAAGCACCTTGTAGTAAAAGCAAAATGGTAGGTAAAAATACCCGGAGCCTCGTAGATATAAACTAGAGAACTCCGGCAGAGTAGGCACAAATAAAAGATATACAAATGAGGCCCTCAACCTCCGCCTATACTCTGCTACCCCCCGGACTTCAAATAGTACACAGGGATCTCCTAGTGACCGGAGATATAATTAAGCCCAGTCTAACACTAACCGAACTAAAAAGGACCGGAGTGAGACTCTAAAAAGGGGCCCAACTGAAGGTTGGTTCGTAGCTTAAAATCATATTTTGTTTTTTAAAAGGGAGCCTACAGTGGCAAGTATCAAAAATAATCACAGGCAAAAGTATCATAAAAGAATAAAATTTATCCGCTCTGCAATAAGACAGAAAACTTGGAAGGTACATAGACTATGAAGACGTATGACATAAAAGTCTAATAAATTGTTTATATACGGTGCAAAAGGAAAATATTTCGTAAAAACCTTATTAAAATGTAAAAAAGAAACGCTCAATGTCACGAAAACATCAAAAGGATGAAATTCGAAGCATCTGGAATTTTCGATAAGAAATAAAAGAAAATGTGATAGCCGCTAGATCGCCATTAAACAATTTTATCGAAGTGCGATGTTGAACGTTCAGAGAAAAAGTTAGGCTATCAGCAAGAAAAGTTGAAATAAATAGCATCAACGATTAATTGAAAAAAATATAAGAATGGATAGGCTAGTTAGAATTAAGAATATTGAATTTTGGAGCTTATAAAAGCATTGATGGAAAAAAGGCAAAGGCCTAGCCTATCCCTAAAACTGGCGTCCGCTAGCTAAACTAACGAAGCCTAAAAACTGAAATAGAGGCATTCTAACTAACCTGACTTACATAACATCATGTAATAATATAAAGAGGAAAAAGATAGAAATACTGTACAGAAACTAAAAATAATATTCATATAATAATAATGGTCGTAGCATGTGGCGCGTCCCGTGGAAGTCGTCAGCTCTCTGGAAATGTTCAATATACATACATATCTATGACGCCTCCTTACTATAATAGTAACATACAGTATACTTCCCAGAAGAGGCAGCAGGAAACGTTTAAAGATGAAAAGTAGCACATCCTGAGAGCACAAATTTATCCAACCTGTCGCACGGGACGCGACCACAAGAAGGACGTATAAACCCAGCGTGACCAGCTGGGGGACGCGTGCAAGGGAAGGACTGTATAACGGCGCACTAGTTGATTTAGTAAGACAACATTCATAGTTTCTAATCTTTACTCATAACAAATTTCTTTCTTTTTCTAATGGTTACCTTTTTCAATGACGTTCCCTAGGAACTAAGTAAAGGGTTTCACCCTAGGATGTACTTTTTATATATTTGGGTCGCGTTATGCTTTCTCAGGGACCCTCAAGGGGGTCTCCGGGGAGCCCTTATATATATAAGGCTCTCACGTCATTGACGGAGAGAACCATTACTAAATAGTGATTTAACTAGGTCAAGTGATGTGTGGTGATAGTGCGCGGTAATCCAGGAAGCCTCCTAAAATTACCCCCATAATATAATAAGAGAGCTATCCTTATCCTAAATGATATCCGAAGTCATCTTGAAAAGTGGCTAACTTCGGACATACAGTGATTTCTTATGGAAAATGATTGCCAAGAAAGCTGGGATAAGTTCGGACAAACGGAGGAGAACTTCGTACGTACGTCCGTGGCTTTATTTCATTCATTTTTCGGCTCCTACTATTTTCTATGAATATTTTATTATTGCTGCTTATTCCTGTCCGATGTCTTACTGGAAAATGCACAGTCAATACTTTTAGGCCTGTATAATCAGTATAGGAGGGGGTTATATACGATGTTTAACAGATATTCTTTTTGGATCTGTTCTCGTTAGGCATTGAACTCACTCTTAGAAAATATTGAGCAGGAAAAATAACCAATGCTGTCAAATAACTTAAAATTAACTAGGCCTAGTGAAAATATATAGGTATGTATACTCTCACTGCATACTGTATACATTTTTATGAATTTGAGCATTTGTATAGGTATAACATATGTGTTGGCGTTTCTTTCGGCAGATAAACAAAAATTTTGACAAGATATATGCCTCTCCTAATTTATATTGTTATATATCCAGAATTATCCTAAATACATAAATCGGTTAGCATATTATCATATTTTTATGGGTTTTTGGACTCAGAGAATGATTATTTGGTCTTTAACCACCATTTTAATGATGGGCAAGTAATATGAATTAATTTCATAGGGCAAATAATAACAAACGATAATTTTGTTCCATGTCCGAAGTTAAATTTTATTTTTATTTTGGAAAACACAATAGGTTAAATAAATGATAGTGTTCTAGCTAGAGCGTTATGCAAGTGTAGCAAATTTCCTTTTGTGGATGTTGTCTCTGGTAATTTTACTACAAAATTATATCAGTCACATCATTCATACAAACTACAAATTTCTTCAGGGTGATAGAAGTTTGGCAGGGTAGCAAAAAATGTACAAATTTTCGTCATACTGTATTTATATATTTTTTTTTGTACATATACTCATGTCAGTTCCCTAGGACTTTTACATGCACTTCCTTTGCCATTTCTCTAAACGGACCCGCAAAAAAATAAAATAAAAAGCGTTTCCATTATATAATGACAATGTCTAATTACTTATTATCGCCGATGTCCGAAGTTATGACCCAAGTCCGAAGCGACCCGGTTTTACGGTAAGTAGGATTGAATGAAAGGAAATGAGGATGTTGAGATGGATATGTGGATCTGCTATGACAGGCAGAACCCCCGGTGTGGAAATTGGAGGGTGCTTAGGCATTGAAAGTATTAGTGAGGAGATACATAGGAGCAGGCTTAGATGGTATGGATATGTGAAAAGGATGGTTGAGAATAATTGGTTTAAGAAAAGCAAGGGAGTCGCAAGGAGAGGTAGACCAAGAAAGATGTGGGATCAGGTGGTACAAACTGCTCACAGCCAAAGGACTGAGTAAGGACTCCAAAAACTGGGTTGCCTGGAATGCCACCATAAGGTGAACAAAAAGACTGACCTACTCACGTGTAGATCATAGTCTTTAATGCATGTTTGTATATCTGTATATATAATTTGCCAGTCTCCCTTCCTCGCTGCTGTGTTCCTTGCCATAATATAGAGCTGTTTTCTCACTAGGGTCGTCCAAACACCCTGTGTTATATTTATTTATTGACATGCTCTTATGTAGATTGACCATTTAAGCTAGTAATTTTTGTATATAATCGAAGAATAGAGGCCTGTAAGGGGGTGTTCAGTAACTTCATCCAACCGCCAGTCTCCCTCAGTCAATGGTTAAGAAATGGCCGACTTTCGGTCTCGTCATATTACAGGCTAATATGGAGAATATAGCTTCAGTATCAGCATTTCCACACATGATTTACAATTGTGAATAACTGAACGTCTTATATGATCCGGATATGACAATGAGGAGCTGCTTAAAATGGCGAAAATAGGAAAATATAGAGACGATTCTGATGGCCTTACAGCGACCTGTTGGTAAGTATTCGAATTACGTATTATTATGTGTCATTTGTACAAAATATGCATATGTATGCAAAGCTGAAGACTTTCTGAATCATATGTAGGTGTTTAACCCCTCCTCCCCGGTTGTCATTTTAAAATGACACCGCGGCAGATGGGCAGGAGCCCGTTGTGTCATTTTAAAATACGTAAGCTTGAAAGCCTATTAAGCTTGGTTTGAAAGCCGTGCGTCGAACCGTATGTAAACAAAGCCTGTCGGAGCGACGCGCACCTTCGAAATCAAGAGGGAGAAGTCCGACTTTTGTTGTTATTGTTTTGGAGAACAAGATTAGTTGTTATTATTGTGAGATATTGCTAAAATCGCGGAAAAATGCGCTCCATGGAAATCGTCATCACAACTGAACCAGTTGACCTAGAAAGCTCTACTTAACGGCAGTACAAAGGAGTACAAAGGAAATCAAGCAACAACAGATCTAGTGACCCTTCTAGGTTGCTTGTCCTCCAAAACACTGAGGATCAAGTGTCCAAACAGTGGTTTAGAGTGGGTAAGGGAACATTGGAAAGGGAAATACTGCCCTGGAACTAATGTCCGTGGCAGGATTAGGAAGTTAGTAGGGGACAGATGGGTTAGTAACTGAGGGGGGGATAAAATAAAGTTATTCATTTACAAACGCAGTCAGTCGCGGGTTTGATGCGAGATATTTGTCTAGGCGGAGTTTAAATGAATCAACGGTGATGCAGTCTATAACGTTTCGGGGAAGCCCATTCCACAAGTTGACAACTCGATTGAAGAAGAAATTCTTAGATTCGTGTGAGTTAAAAGATTTACCAATAATTTTGCAACCGTTTTTTTGCAACCGTCTACAGATACGAAACACGGCTACGTTTTGAGATGCATGTGAATTCTCTAGCAGTTAAAATGACAAAGATAAGCCTATTACGACGTTTTTCGGCCAGATCGCCCGGATCTCAATAATGTCCTTAGGATGGTGAGCCCGGGCAAGAAGGGTTAATGAAAGATAAAAGTTAAATTACCAATGTTATAAGGGTGGTACCGCAATGCGGAACGAAAGCACTCATTTCTATCCACCGCTAAATTCGCCGTTTCGCACCAACTTCACGAAGGTTCACCATGTTATTACATAGCTGCCATAAGCCAATTTTAGTGTTTTAACCCTTAACCAACGGCGCACGACATATGTCGAGTTAAATAAATATGGACTATGTGGCGGTGCACCACATATGTCGAGTGCCATTTTCAGAACAAAATGTTGCTCCGAGAGAGAGCTGAGCAGTGGGACGAGCGTAGTAACCTCATGACCGCTCCCCACCACTGCCGTGGGTGTACTGAGCTGTATTCCACCCTTCTCCACCTCCTCTCACTCGCTACATAGGGAATTATGTAAGGAAATTACCTTTTTTTAGGGTTTTTGCACTCGTGTTGCACGATCGTTGCAAGAGAACCAGTGGTCGTACAAGGATGGTTCGGGTGTCATTGGAAAGCTCTGTTTACGCCCTTTCAGGGATAGATACTTGTTTTATGCTCTGGGTCTTGTTTATGCATGAAAATGAGCACGAAAACAACCCTATTTAGGGTAAAAAAAAACCGCTGGGTGGCACAGTGCAAAATACCCTACCACCCGCTCTTTGTGTGTTAAGTGAATTATGAATAGTTCAGAGTGTGCTCTTTACGAATATACAAATGAAAGTTGTATAGGCTTACAGAAAGTTTCTATATGCGTAATGTGAAAATGAATATCGGTACTTTCCTTGACCGACGGTACTTAGGCCTATATCGGTGTTTTACCCTACCCCTATTTTTTCATTATTTTCCTTTCGAAACCAAGTCTTTTTTTAGTCTTACCATATTCAGGAAGCCGTACTGATGTTCGAATTGTGGGAGTCTGGGGAAAGCAGCCCCCAAGTTAAGGTTAGTTGTCATGTTAGATCAATGCTTCCATTAAAATTGAGAGTCAGCGAGGCAGACACTCGCGGACCGTGGCGGACACCGCGTAACGTAAACAAACCAATCACCCGCCTCCTCTGATGAAAATATTGTTATTAACCTTGAAATGCAGGCTGACAAAGACGACACCACGCCTAACCCTGTGAGTCTGGCAAGAGTGGCGCCTACCCAAATGTCCTCACATAATCACATCGGACAAGTCGGGGACATAGTCAAGTTCCCCCTCTATTCGGCCACCACAGAAGACGCGGCCAACCAACCCATTGAAGAAAACGGTCACATGGCAAACTACAGTAATGCCAGACCGAAACAAACACGTATGACTAGTCCATAGTCGTCGATTCCAAGTCTCCTGCAGCACCCTGAAACTACCAGCTTGCACCCCACAACAACCTCCTGTGTCCCCAGTGTGCAATGTCAACCAATAGCCCTGGTACAAGCTCCAAGACGTAAGAACAGGGACAAACCACAAGATGCGCGCGCATCCAAGATGGCCAAAACTCTAACCACGACCACCAGGCGGCGCGCACACTATACAGAAAACTCTTCGAGTGGTAACTATCATATTTCCGGCAATAAGACCCCAGCCGTGTCATCAACAGTTTCCCCCCTTATTACGACCTTTGTACCTTCTCCATTGCCACGCCCTTACAAACCCCGTCAGGCCTCTATGGCAAAAACCCGGGAAAATTAACTAAGCTATCCAAATCACCTAGAAACCCGGGAAAAATTAACTAAGCTATCCAAATCACCTAGAACATACCTAAATAAATCCCCTAATGAACCCCTCCAAAATAATCAAAACCTGAAAAATGCTACCACTAATAACTCTTCTATTACACCAGCTAGAGATGCCCAACACAGTTCCACATCACCGCGCCTACAAGGGCTGCCTAAAAATGTAGTTACTGCCCTTGCTGCCTCTCCTATTCCTGTAGTAGGCCACGTCTCCAACCACGTGCCCTTGTTGCCCCGAGTCACGTCCCAGGTGACCAAGCAGGCTAAGGAGTCACTATCTGAGCTGGCCAGACAGAAGGCAAGCAATCAGCCTGCTGGCTTAAAAGGTTATCATAAGGTAGAAAGGATAGAGGGTTCCTCACACACTGGATTATTGTTGAGTAAGACAGGCCAGGATAATGTGAGCTCTGGATTATTGTTGAGTAAGACAGGCCAGAGTCCAGGGAAAATTGGATTATTGTTGAGTAAGACAGGCCAGGATACCGTGGAATATCCCTCACGATCTGGACTATTGTTGAGTAAGATAGGCCAGAGTACCGAGAAAACTGGACTATTGTTGAGTAAGACAGGCCAGGATGTCGGGGAAAGTTCCTCACGATCTGGACTATTGTTGTGTAAGACAGGCCAGAATATTGTGAGCTCTGGACTATTGTTGTGTGAGACAGGCCAGAAGAACGGGGAATGCAAGTCTAGGGAACTTCATAACTCTAGACAAAAACTGCCCTTAACACCCGGCAAGTCCATCGTGGGTCCCAGAGGAAGTTGTCCCGTGTCCGAGTCCCGAGAACGTGTCAGCCGAGCGAACCAAAAGGAGAGAGAGCGAGTCCGGAGGCAAAACAAATGGTGCCGGAAGTTGTTTGGCACCAAGTAGGATCTCGTGGCCTTGTGAAGCGACTATACTAGAGCTTCAACCGATGTTCCTCTACAAAATTTCAGAATCCTTTTAAGTACGGTAACTTAATCTTTAGTAGTAGTAATGCGATTTTGTGAAGGGTTAATGTCTCAGGAATATCGAGTGTCTCTATAAAGAATTAAAGTCATTAGGGAAGTCTTTTCTTCTCTCTTCTCCTTGATTCCGAGACCGGTTTTTGGGAAACATTACACTCCTTTCCCCGAGCATCGCTATACAGTGGGGCCCCCATTTTCGCTACACCGGTCTTCGTTGATTCAATTCTCGCACCACACACCAATATTCCCAATTTCAATTCTCGCGCCAAAAGCCTCAATTCTCGCATCAAAATCCCAGCCGAAACCCGAATTTTTTTCAAAAATAACTAAAAACTCGACATAAAACTAGAAAACAAACAAAAATGGGAGGTTTGACGACCTCCCTTATAACCAAATAAGGAAAACCTCTTATTTGGTAGCAGTCTCGGAGTATCCAACGTAGGGCTTATGATCTCAGCCGCTACCACAGCGGGCCGATTTATCGGTACTCACGCGAAGTAACCAAATAATCTCTAGAGTTGCACCTCAATTCACTACTAGGCACGTTGTACACACTCCGAGACGACTAAGAAGGAAGAGAAAGCGAAGGAGAGAAAGAATTGTTATAGTTACCCTTTTAATCTAGCTGCTCTCCTCTAAGCCATGCTCCATGTTCTATGAGCCTGCGCCAGGACCTGCCAAAGTATCAAGGTATCAAGTAATCAGTGTAGATTGGATGGGCAGGGGATCGGCATGAGGGCGGGATACTCTGTCGTTGGATACTCCGAGACTGCTACCAAATAAGAGGTTTTCCTTATTCGGTTATAAGGGAGGTCGTCAAACCTCCCAATTTAGTAGCAGTCTCTACGTTTCCAACGTAGGGCTTGAATCCCAAATTGGAGGCGGACATCCAAGAAACCCTAAAACCCCCAAGCCTTAGCAAGAGTAGATGACCAAGAAAAGACACAAATAAACAAATCAGTTTATAGGAAAAAGAGCGTAACA
The DNA here is from genome assembly GCA_032716605.1 of Paralithodes platypus. Lineage (NCBI taxonomy): Eukaryota > Metazoa > Arthropoda > Malacostraca > Decapoda > Lithodidae > Paralithodes > Paralithodes platypus. The sequence goes on from CM064582.1 coordinate 28,981,357, forward strand.
GTACGGTGCATATTAAGAAAGTACATGTTACAAGTGTATCAGTCTAGGGTCTAAAATGCACAGGCAGGTAAAGGAAGAGGTCATGTCGACCGTGGAATGGCACACCAACATGGGAAAGGTGAAGTCAATTGTAAAGTAGTACAATAACAAACAGCACGGCACAGCATGTGGATGACCTCCGAAGACACTCTTATGTACAAGACATGGGTATGAGGCATAGGCATACCAATACAAAAACCCGTAGACAGTATAGTCCAAATGTAATAAACCTTAAGAGGTACATCCATAACACTAAACAGACAGTACTGTTCAGACAAGTATTGAAAGAGAAAGTCTTTGTACAAGCATACAACCCCCCCCCCCCTGTTGTAGCGAAAGGAAGAAAATACAGTACGGGAGGAAGAGACACAGGAGACGGTGGACGTCACCACATGACACTCTGTAGTTACACAACATGGGTAGGAGGCAGAAGCATACCAACACAAAACCCGTAGACAGTTGAGTCAGAAAGTAAAAACTGGAAGAGCGAAATCCTAAAGTGAAGCCAAGTGGAAAGTATTCACAAAAACACAAGGCACGGCAGAGCAGGCGGACGCCATCAGACGACACTCTGGAGGTACATGACACGGGTAGGAGGCATAAGTATACCAACACAGAACCCCGGAGACAGTGGAGTCAGAACGGGAAAAAGTGTAAGAGCGAAAACCGTAAGTGAAGGCAGGTGTTAAGTGTTTACAAAACAAAATGGCAAGGTATAGCCGGCTGACGACATCATCCGACATTCGTCATGTACAAGACATGGGTATGCGGCATAAGCATACCAAGGTAAAACCCGTAGACAGTGTAGTCATAATGTAAAAACCGTATGAGCGACATCCTCCATACCAAACAGACATGTATTGAAAGAAAGGCTTTGTACAAGCATACAAAAAGGACCTCCCCCCCCCCTTTGTCAGGGAAAGGAAGAAAATACAATTTGTTAGTAGTTTGGCAAATAAAACGTCAAGGCTATTAACCTAATTGCAATGACGACTTGTCTATTTTGACTGCTATGTCGTCATTCCAACCGCGGTTAAAAAGAAAACGTCTAGAGTCTACTCCTTATCTTGCTCTAGGAGACGTTGTACATTAACCAAAACTACCACCGAAGGTGAAAAAAGCATAGAAGAGAAGAAAAAGGGGTTTACCTTAGTTACCGCTTAAGGCCCATCCCGTGGGGCACATCCCAGGGATGTGCAGATCCCTGTCGAACGTGCACATGAGCAACCCTCTCTTGTCATTTTTTCACGCGCTCCATTGAATGAAGTCGCTTTTGTTGTGCTCCTTTAATTCACCCTGTTTAGGTTCGTTTCGGCTTATCTGGCCTTCTTTTTTGTTAGACAGATGTTACGTGATCTAGGGCACACGTAAATGGGCTCCTAAGTGTGTATAATGGAGACGCGTGTGGAAATAGCCTACCGAAGGTACGGGGGCACCCGGCGTTCCTCGTATATGTTTTTCATTCTTTCTCTTTTCATATTCTTTTTTCCTGTTAGTCTGGGCATAGTTTAGCTTTTCACTTATTTTAGCCTAGCTAGTTTTCTCATTCAGGAATTGCTATGCCCCTATGAGTTTTCATTTTTTCATAGCCTAGGTGTCAGTTGGTAAACAATCTGAGATTTAGTTGGTGGGGGTGCTGTTTGAAGAGTTTGTGTCAGCCGCATTATTAGCGTTATTCCCGAGTCCCCCCTTTCGAGCCTTCACTGTGTCTCAAGGGCCTGGGCGACAGGTGGTTCGTGATATCCAGGGGTACCCCACGGGGGCCCCTCCTTCACACCACAGGGTTTTTCGCCCCTGACACATTCTCTGCTCACGGCTAGGCCACCCTTTTTCTCGCCAGTTTCATTTACTGGTTTTTGTTTTATCTTCCTGTTTCACCTCCATCCTTTCATAGTCTTTTTGCCCAATCCAGGGGTACCCCACGGGGGCCCCTGTTTGTGCCAAACCACCCTCCCTGCCACTTCTCCTCATGGGCTTTGCTCTATCTCTGTGGGTTGGGTGGTTCCTGGGGGATGTGCCTCCTCTCCCCTGGTGTGTCTTCCTTGCCTCTCCCTTGACCGGTTGAGTCAGGATATAATCAAGGAAGACACTGCTCAGCTTGATGGCCATCATTGCTTGGAGTTCATAAGGAGATGACGCATTTTTGTGGCCCTTTTTTGGTATTGCCTAGACGCTCCTCTCGCTTTTTCGGCGCCGGACCATCTCGGCCGGTCCCGCAAATTTGCGGGAGCTCGATCCGGTCCTCTGGGACGTTTCGGCTCCCCGCAAATTTGCAGAGATCGCTGGGGGTCCCGCAAAATTGCGGGAGGGTGGTATCGGTACGGTTATGCCTCCATTGGCCCGCAAATTTGCGGTAATAGTTGGCTTTCACTATTGACCTTTTTTATGTCATCTTGTTGCCTGATACTATTTGGTGTGTGCACTTTACTGGTGTTATAGGCCCTGCATGTAAGATGTTCAGTGGTGGTTAACACTTTCTCCATCTTTGCAGGTTCTGCTAGTGGTCTTCCACCTCGCCCGCCCTACTCACCTACCTCTGTGCTCCCGGTTTAGGGTGAGTACGGATACCTGTTTGCATGTGTGTTCCTGTTTCCCCATGCTCCTTCCCTGGTTCCTTTTGGACATTCTCTCCACTTACTCCTTCGACGTGCTGATTGTGGTGTGTGTTCTTCCAGTGCAGGTAGGCTGCCTTGCTTTCGCCATGGTTGTTGCTCCCCGTGCTTGGTGAGCCACAAGTCCTGCTTGCGCCACTCGCACTGTGTGTCCTCTACGGCCTACCTCCCTGCTCTGTGTGGCACGTGTCTGGCCCTGGTGGATGTGGTGCTCCATAGCCCTGGTTCCTCGGCGGCGGCGGTGGCCTCTGCTTCCCTTCAGTCGGTGTGGGCGATAGTCTCCCGCCACTTTTGGACTGTGGGCCACCGTTCCCCGGCCTTTGTTGCCGCCCGGATCCGCGTCGCCCTGGGTATCCCTGACCCGACTGAAGGCCGTTCGCCTGGCCCTTTCCCTGCTCGGGCCCTCTCCCCTGGGTCCCGCAGCCGGTCGTCACGTCGTCGGGGGGTTCCCCTGCTCCGTCCACGCTCTCGCTCGCCTCGTCACCCGTCCTCTCCTGCCCCTCGTTGTCCTCCTGATCGCCTTGACGGTGCCCATCGCCCTCGTCATGGTGCTCGCCCTGAGGCCGGGGTTAGCGGCTCTGCCCCTGTGCGCCCTCCCCTGGCCTCTCCGGGTCGGGGCTCTACTACCTTCCGCCCGCTTTCCCTGCTCGTACGACGTCCTCTTCGTTTGTCCTCTACGCGCGCGGAGGTTCAGGCTGTAGCTGGCCCTCTGCTCCCTCCTCCTACACTGTCCAGGAGGGTCCGCCAGGATGTGGTTGCTTCTCCTCCTACTTCACCTGCTTCGGTGCCTATTCTTCCTTCACTGTCTCGTCCCACGGTGGCGGTCCCTCCCTCCTCCGCCTCGGTGTCGGGCCGCCCTGTTATCTCTGCCCCGGGGATCCTTGCTCTGTTTCCCCCCGCGGCTACTTCTGACCTCTTTTCAGCCAACGGCCGTACCACGTTGAATGCACCGCTTCTCGTCCGATCAGCGAAGTTCAGCACCGTAGGGTCTGGTTCGTACTTGGATGGGTGACCGCCTGGGAACACCAGATGCTGTCTTTTCACCCGGCCAGCCTTCCCACTCCCGTCGTCCTGCTCCTCTTCCTCCTTCTCTCCCTGACCTTCACTTACCGTCTCGCCACGGGGGTGCCCCTCCTCTTGGCTCGGTGGGGTATCGCGTGGTTTCGGGGTCCCCTTTCTCAGGGGCTGACGTGTCGCTGGAAGAGGGGGATCGTGCTGTTTCCCCCTCGGGCATTCGTGTTCAGGGCCGAGTCCCTCTGCGGCGACACAACCGTGGTCGCTCGCCTTCCTTGGGCCGCGACTCTGCTGGTTCGTGTCGTGGATCTCGCTCCCGCTCGCGCTCACCCCTGCGGGCCGACCATTCTTGGGGGGGGGGGGGGGGTCGCCTCTCTCGGATCGATTGTCGGCTATGCAGGGATGGCTTGTGTCACGCATCGACGGGCGCTTGGAGTCGATGCAAGACTCCCTCTTATCGCGCTTCTTGGCGGTGACACACCCTCAGCGCCTCACCATACCTACCCCTGCTACGGTCCCCCTCCCTTCTGCAGGCCTATGCTCTGGTCAGACTTCAGCCGCCGGGACATCCTTCAGGATGTTCAGTCCCTGGCTGTGTTGACGGGTCTGTCCTCCTATGGGCCGGGTTTGTGCGACGACGGTACGCCTGGCTTAGCCATCTTACTCGATCACCCTCTCCCGTTGGGGGCCTGGTTTGCTGAGGCCTTCGTCTTCGCCGGCCGTTCCGTCGCCGGCTCTCCTTCAGTCCCTCCCCCGGAGTCATCACTGCTTTTGCCTCCTCTTGTGTCTGTCGGCGGGTTGGACGGCGCGTTCTGGTCCTGGTTCAGCGCGCCCGTTCTTGAACTTTGTTCTATTGCTACCCCGTTCTTCTCTCACCCAGTTCAGTCCTCTGTCGACAGGGTTTTTCCCTTGCGGCGGTGGGTGCCGGACTTCTTCTCTTGTCTTTTGGTTCCCTCCAGACTTCTGTTCACCACCTGCGGCTTCTCGCGGCGTCTGCACCAGGCGCTCTTCGCGAGGGTTTGGGCCGCGTTCGGCGGGTCCCCCTTCGGCTCGCGGTGTCTTTGGTTCACGAGCTGAAGGCGGTTTTGTGCGTGGCACCTCGGCAACGCCGGACGGTACGGTCCTCGTTCTGTCGGACAGGCCCCTTGGATATTCGTCAGGGTTTGTTGTACTCTGCGCTATATACGTCGGTTTTTTTTTAGCAGGATGCTTGGGAATGCTACGCTTCTCTGTCGGCGGCCCCTGCTTCTGACACGCGACGATGCGCTGTGTCATTGAGGACCCTGCTTACGACACGGACCTACGCGCTGTGTTGCGCGCGGGGTCTTCTCAGTCCCGTCCTTCTGCCGGTCCTCTTCGGGGTGCTGCTGCAAGTGCTGCCGCCTTGCACGAGCGCAGGACTGGGACGTTGCAGGCTAGTGCGTCGGTTCCGCCTCGCACTTCTGTTCTTGCCCCCTTTCCTCCCCGCCGTGTTGGGGCTGGCCGGCCTTCCCCTTCCGGCCACCCTTCAATGGGGTCAGCCCCGCGACGGCCAGGGGTTGGGGTAGCCTGCCCTTTTCGACGAGGTTGGGGGGGGGTAGAGGAGCTCAACGTGGCGCTCATGCCCGCACAGCCCGTACCGGGGGTACCTCCACGTCAACACAATGTGTAGTTTCTCTGGGTCGGCCTCCTTGTTCTCCTTCTCGCCTGGCTGACCGGGTCGCTCCCCTCCTCTCGGGTGCTCCCTCGGGTTGTTTTCGCCCTTGCGCCCCTCGGTGGCCGCGAGGGACGTTGGGGGCGGCGGGTTGCGCGGAGGGGTCTCACCTGGAGGTGGACGTCCAGACCCCCACTCCGCTCTTGTCACCGACGCCGGCCCATCTCTTCAGAGGTGGCCCACGTGTTCACTTCCATGCCCGAGCTGGGTAGCGTTGAGGGAGTTGACCGCCGGTCATCCGGTTTTTCTCTCCCGTGTCATTCTGGTACCGTAGCCACACTGCGACCGGTGGTGGATCTGTCGGCCCTCAACGGGCACATCGTGCACACACGGTTTCGGATGCTGCCGGTACCCCAGGTACGCCTGGCCCTGCGCCCTCTGTCGTGGGTAGTGTCGCTGGCCCTCCAGGATGCGTCTTGGCTCGTTCCTCTCCATCCTCGGTTCCTGCGATTCTTGGCCGTTCGGACTTCCGATCGTGTGTTCCTGTTCGACGGCCTTCCCTTCGGTCTCCACATCGCGCCGCGGATCTTCTCCGCACTGGTGGGGCGGGCTCTGGGTCCTCTCCTCAGGAGCGGGCTCGAGATCCTGTTTTCCTTGGCCGATTGGTTGGTAGTTTCCGAAGCCCTAGGACTGTGCGTAGGCGACGCCCTCACAGTCGTTCGCCACGTCGCACGGTTAGGGTTCCCCTTCGATGTTCCCAAGTCACGCTTGACCCGTCGCGTGTCGTGCCATGGGTCGGTCTCGCATGGGTTTTGTCCGGCGCTACGGTGACCCGGGGTCTGCCGGCCGCGGTGCACCTTCGGTGGAAGGTCTTCGCCGTGTTGCACTCGGTCTCCCTCCTGGGGTGGCTCTGGGACTCGCTCGTGGGTTCGCTGCATTGGGCCGCTCTGCCCCTTCCCTTAGGGAGCCTCTGGCTACGCCGCCTCCTCCTCATGGGCACCGCGGTGTTTCCGTTGCCCCTATGGATCGGCTCCTGCCGCTCCCGCGTACCGTTCGCAGACTCTTCGGTCGCTGGGTTGCTTGGGGCGCGCTCTCTGCGGCTGTGCCCTGGACCGCCCCCCCGCCGACGGTCTGAGTAGACACAGATACGTCGAGCGAGGTTGGGTGAGGTTCCCGATCGAACCTGGGACGTCCACTTCCCGGCAGATGGGTGGGTCTCCCTCCACTTACCCGTCTATGCCCTCGGACTGTTGGTTCCTTTGTTCTTCCTGCGGGACCACGCGCTGGCCCTTCAGGGTAAGTCGGTGGCCTTCGGGTTGGACACTCAGACAGCTGTCCACTGTTTCCTAATGCGGGGGTCCTCCAGGTCGTTGATTCTATTGGGGGTCTCGGTGGAGTTGTTCTTCCTCGCGGACCGACACCCCTTCTCCTTGCATGCCTCCTCCCTGCCCGGGCCTGCCACCCTGTGGGCGGCCGCCCTGTCGAGAGGGCAGGGCGTTCTTGAAGAATGGGCGATGCAACGGACTGTGTTCGCCGACCTCGCGGCTTCCTCTCCCTCCGGCCTCGCGCTCCGGGGGGGGTCCGGACGCTTTCATGGTAGCCTGGTACGGGTGGTGGTCGATATACGTCTTTCCGCCACCGGACGCGCTGTTGATGTGCCCAGTCCTCGCGAGGCTGCGGCTGTACCGCGGCTGCGTCTGGCTATCTCGCGCCTCTGTGGCCGGCACGGGCTTGGTATGCCCGGTTGCCGCGGTGGTGCCCGAGTCCGGTCCCTCTACCTGTCTCCGGCTTCCACTTGAGCTAGGTTGGGGACCTGCGGACCTCGTTGGCCTTCGCATCGTGCTTGTTCATGAGACACGGTGGCTGCCGGGCCCTGACTGACTTCCTGCAGCATTCCTGGCCGTCTTCTCCTTGGGGGACTTACGGGTCCCGCTGCAGGTCTTTTACTAGGTGGCTACAGGACACTCGCCTGCCAGTTGGCTCTCCTTCCCTCATCCTACGCTCCTTGTTTCACCTCTTCCGTACACGTCACTTTCAAGTCGACGCTATACGTACCCACTTGTCTGCCGTCCGGGGGGTCTTTGGGTCCGTCGCTGGGCTGGTCGTTCCGCCGCAGGAGCTGGATTCCTTCCTGACGGCTGCCTTCCGGGATCGACCGCCTCCGCGCCAGGTCCCTCCACAGTGGGATCTGGGGCGGGCTCTGGTCCTTCTGGCTTCACCCACGTATACAAGGGCCGCTACGCCGGTTCCGTTGCTCGGGCGTCCACTCTTGCTTGTCGCTCTGGCCACTGGGGATCGGGTGTCTGCACTAGCGGCATTGTCACGGCCCCGGGACTGCGTGCGATTCTCCCCGTCCTTGCATGACGTCTCGTTCGCCTCCTCCCCTCCTTTTGTTACCACGCATGGGAGGGAGGCCCCCGTTTTCCAGCCTTTCACCGTCCAGGCTTTACGGCGTGGGCATCCTCGCCATGTGTTGTGCCCAGTGTCAGCCTTGCACTCCTCTGTTGCGTCTGTGGCGCCGCCTTCGGGTACTGCTGTGTGGGTGTCTCCTCGGACAGGTGGGAGGCTCTCGCAGGTGCAGATGGGCCGCCACGTTTGTCGGACCGTTCGTGCCCGTCACCCTGTTTGTAGGGGTTCTGCGCACGATGTCGGATCCTTTGCTGCCTCCTTCCGGTTCCTGCCACGTCGATCCTTACCTGGCATCGCCTCAGCGGTTTTGTGGTCTTTTATCAATTCCTTCATCTCCTCCTACCTCTCCGTGTCCAGTGTTCGACCCCCTCGGCCGGTGATTGCTCTCGGGGGTCGTGTTTCCTGGTGCTCTGGTGAAGATCCCTGGTCTTCCCCCCTTGTCCCTCATTCTTTAACTTTGTTTTATTTGACAAATGGGGGGGGGGGTACGGGTTTGCAACACTGGATTGCAAGTTTGGGATTATGTATTGTTCCAGTACATAAGTGTTTTTGCCACATTGAAAATTGTGTTTTGTTCTTGTGTTCAGTGTTTTTGTTGGTTTTGGAAGAAAAGGGATTTTGGGTACAGTACCTTTTTGGTTTAAGACAAGTCTATGTTTTTGCATTACTATGAATGACGGGCATGTGTTAAAACTGTTCATTTTAGCTACTCCTCAGTTTTTCACTCTTTTATTAAACTCTCTTGTTTAAATTGTGTCTTTGTCATTCATAATTTTGTTTTATGCATTGTTTTTTTTTGGTAGGTTGGGCTTGGATGTCCTCCTCCTATTTGTTATGCAGCCTTGACGTTGGATTTGCCAAGACTACTAACAAATTGGGAGGTTTGACGTACCTCCCAACCTACCAAATAGGAAAACCTACTATTTGGTAGTAGTCTTGGAAAATCCAACGTACATAATACCCTCCCTCACGCCGGACCCCTGCCCATCCGCGTTCTTTTGCTGACGTGAGATGTGATGACAAGAGAGGGTCGCTCATGCTCACGTTCGACAGGGATCTGCACATGACGGAACACGGGATGGGCCTTAAGCGGTAACTAAGGTAAACCCCTTTTTCTTCTCTTCTATGCTTTTTTCACCTTCGGTGGTAGTTTTGGTTAATGTACAACGTCTCCTAGAGCAAGATAAGGAGTAGACTCTAGACGTTTTCTTTTTAACCGCGGTTGGAATGATGACATAGCAGTCAAAATAGACAAGTCCTCATTGCAATTAGGTTAATAGCCTTGACGTTGGATTTTCCAAGACTACTACCAAATAGTAGGTTTTCCTATTTGGTAGGTTGGGAGGTACGTCAAACCTCCCAGTATGGGACGAAGACAGCAGGAAGAGAAGCAGGATGGATGACGAAGCAGGGGACACGTTGATGGAACGCGACCCAAGGCATATGAAGCCTGGCCATGGGCATGGAGAGGTATGTGCACACCGAAGCCCGTCCCGGCACAGTGGCACACACAGAAGCAACAGGGCGCGAATCCGGCATAGCCGAAGTTCCATACGAGTCTACAAAACGAACAGAAGGGGTCAAAGTGACGAATACGAGGGAAGGGGCCTGGCTATGGTTTGGAGCCGGACGGAGCCGAAAGCAGGTCTTCAGAAAGGTGACACCCCTTGTGAGGGAGCACCAGCCCCGTCAAGGCCGCGAAGGGTACCCCAAGAGCGGGCAGGTGGCCTCGAAAGATGTAGGACCGTACATGCCGGCGAGTGTCCCAAACCAGTGATGAAGGGAACGGAACACAAACGTAACCGGCGTCACTACCCAGCGTCACGGAGCCAGTTAGGGAACCCAATCCAAGATGACTGAAGCCCTCCACGGAGACATCAGCCAGCGCCGATGAAGCATATCAGCCAAGCCGAGGTCAAAAGGCGGCAACCACCCAGCCACACAAACATTCATGACACAATTGCCAACAAGGGCCCTAGGGCCCCAACCCGGCCCAAGAGAAAGCCGGAGACAGGGAGGGGAACGGAACACGGACACCATTGTTTCAGCCGTTTGGCAACACACATGCGGCGGCAACAGAGTTGACATGTTGGAGCAGCGGTGGGGCAGGACTTTAGTGTTCCATAGGCCAATTGTCTAACCGACAGGAGAGTCTTGTGAAGGTGCAGTCTCTTTGGAACACTGTTAAGGCTGGTGTGGTAACCGAGACTGCAGGAGCAAGTGCAGCGGGGGGACTCCGGCGAGTCGTGCAGAGGCATGGTTAGCACCACACCAACATCATCCACAGGGACGACTGGGCGGGGCAATGGCGAGGTGGGACCTGATCGTCCTACAGTACACCCCAACAACCGAAAAGCAACCCGTCTGAGCCATTACAATGCATGTGAACGGACAAATGATGGGAACCCATTACACGTATGTATAGCGGAGCGTACCAAGCACGGGCCAGCCACATGGGCGCGAACAACCAAACCCCGCGCCAGAAAAACCCAGCCCGTGGAGGACATAGCACATGAGGAGTGCGACGGGCGGAGGCAATGTGGACACCGACTGTCACCCACTCCAGTCCGTGCCGAAGGCATCAGCGGATAAGAAGACCAACCGAAAGGCCACCGACAAGCCCGCCAGGGCAAGACAGCGATCCCGCAGGAAGAAGAACGGGACCAACAGGATTATGGCCCGGACGCGAAAGCGAAGAGCCCTGACCACTTGCCGTGGTGGCGAAGACCCATGTTAGATCGGGAGCCCCACCCCCTCACACGACGCATCTGTGGCTATCCAGATGGCCGCCAGGGGAGCAGGCCAGGGCACCGCTGCCGCGAGCGAGCCCCGAGCGACCCAGTGTGATAGTCTCATATGTAGCAAGCGCGGTACCGGCCACAGCCAGTAAAGGGGGGGGGGGGGGCGATACAGGGAAGCGTTTGGGGACCAGTAGAACAAGGTAGTTGAGTCCGAGCTGGCCTAAAGGCACGGTCAGTGCCGCCCAAGGTAAAGATCCCAGCCGGGAAAACACCCAGAATACGTTCATGAACGAGAACGGGCAGAACACGACAAGTGTGGACGTGGACACCCGACCCGGGGGAACAGGAGCGCAGTGGAGGTTCCATGGCTCCCAGTGTGAAAGTGGGAGGACCGCCATGTGAAATAGCGATGGTGAACCCCAGGCCTGTGACACGGACGACTACAGCGAGTGTGGCCAGGACACAATGTGTGGAGATGTTATCGCGACGGCACCTCCCCCATACATGGACCGGAGTACCTGGGCCACCTCCTGAGACACTGCGTCGATGACGGGGAGGGCGCCCGAGAGGAGGTTGAGACCTCCACCTCCAGGCCAGACCCTACTATACCCCGTCGTGCCCACGACCGGCGTGGCTAGCGCAGGAAGTGGGGGCGGGAGAAGCCGGTGCGGGCGCTTTGCGTCAGGCCCACCACCAAGTCAATGAGACGGCTGGTTGAGGGGAGAGGGTATGGGCCAGGAGGAGCAATGCATTGTGTGGAGCATAGCCTCCCTTAAGGTGTCATGGAGAAAGGAACTACCATGGCCAAACCCCCGTCCACCTGGCCGTCCTGACGAAAACGGAGAGCGGGCCTCACGCTCCGGCCTGTCCCCCTCCCGTCCGAGCAAGGTAGCGGAGGACGAGGGTCCCGGAACTTGCCAGCAGAGTCCACCCACAGGACGGAACGGCAAACCGGGTACAAACGGCCACGGGAGGAGCGTATAAAACGCCCCCCGCGGCCCGTCCCATAGCCCAAGCCCCAGGGCTGCTTGCCAGCGACAGACCACCACTCGCATGGTTGGAGGAGGACGACGAGGGCTTTGCCACGACCTCCCATCGTGCGGAGCATGTGTCGCTTAGCGCAAGCAAGAAAGCCTCCTGCCAAGCCACCCCCAGGAACGTCAGTCCCGGACGTAAAAGGGCCGGCAGGAGGAGGTGGCTGTGGACGTCGGCAGGGGCTGACGAGCAGAGAAACCACCCGAACCAGTCGACGGCAATGGGTGGCGAACGGCCTGGACCGGGCAGGAAAAGCAAATGCAACGTAGGGCTGAAGAACCCAGTGAAGTCCGAGGAGCGGAGCAGCAGGCCAGACACGAAAGTGGAGGCCACGGTGGGGATGGACGGTAAAAGGTCAATGAAGAAAGGAGGGAATCCAATACACACAGGACCAACGCCACATGAGCGGAGGCCTGGGACCTGTCAGCGAGGCTCTGTGGCGATCTAGGAGCAAGAGGCCAACTGTGGAGCGGATTCGAGGCACAGAAGGAAATTAACAGAGGACACATCAAGGGGGGGAAACCCAGCGAAGCAGCCGGTCCCTGGGTGCATATGAATGCAAAGGGCATAAAGAACCAGAGGAAAAAGACACGTGGCCGATTCCTGGTGACAGATACAGGGCACAGGGTACATCCAAGACTATAAAACCCACCTGTGGATGAGGTTCTATAGAAAGAGGAAGAGGCAGATGACACCCTGCCTGTTTGGCGGAAAACGTGTGTAAACACAATGCGGAGTCAAGGCCGAACCCCCCTGGCAGTAAAAAGTCAAGTGTGAGCTACCCGACACCTAAGCGGTACAAATAGGAGGGGGAATCCAAGACACACAGGACAATCGCCACGCGAGCAGAGTCCTGGGACTAGGCAACAGGTCCCTGACCCCACCTAGTACACTAGAAGGCCGTCTGTAGGGCGGAAATGAAGCACAGGAGGACACAGAGGATAGGAAATCAGCCAAGTAGCCATATCCAGGACCATATGTACATTCAAACTGAGACAGGGCACCAACTCCATCAATAACCGAGAAAAAAGGCGATGTGGCCGATTCCCAGATACAGATATACAGGGTACATCAAAATGTAGAAAATTTGCTTGTATAGCGGAATTCTAGAAAAGATGAAGAGCCAGAGGACACCAGGAGATCCTCGCCAGTGAGGCGATCGAGGCCCGTCGGCCTTCCTCCGAAGCAGGGTGCGTCCAGGAGGTGAAGGGCGGAGAGACAAACTGCACATCGGCGGGGGTCGGAGACATCCTTGGCGTAGCAGGCCGTGCGGAGGCAGCACCCCCGACCGAAAGCATGTCAGGCGGAAGCAGGGAGGAGCCGTCAGTACGGCACCGAAAAATGGGGAGGGAGCGTCACACACCAGTGGAGGTGAGACAGGGGAAAAGTATGAGGCAGTAGAGCCAAAATAGCAGTCGAAACCCAAGTAAGACAATATCCAGGAAGATGCCAAGTAGCAAGGAAAGTCAAGTAAAAGACACCCACACAGTAGACCACAAACACCAGGGCTGGGACAAGCCCATTTGGCAAGACCCAACCCTGGTAAACAGGTCCAAGTCCTTTGGGGAAAAAAGACCCCACCCAAAATACCTGAGAACCCTCCGGGAGAGCGGAGGGAGGAGGGGGCGAAGCGGTGAAGGTCTCGCCGGCAGGAGAGCGGGCACCAGCAGGAAGGAAAAAGGTCAAGTGTGAGCAACCCAACAGAACCCTATTAGAGGAAATAGGGAAGGGGAGGGAATTCAATACACACAGGACAATCGCCACTGTGGGTCGAGTCCCAGGACTTTTCAGGAGGTCCTGGGGGCCACTTAGTATACTAGGAGGCACCTGTAGGGCGGAAACTAGGTACCGAAGGAGGACACAAGGGAGAGGAAACAGCCAAGCAGCTGTCGTCCAAGGAGTCCTGTCCAGGTACAATGAAAAAAGGTGGCAGAACAGGGCGCTGAAAACCAAGTCAAGTGAAAAAGCCATGTGGCCTAGGCCTTGACAAGGTATAGGGCATGACATGTCGGCCGAGAGCAGGGAGGAGCCGGCATCACAGCACTGAAAAATGGGGGAAGCATTACCCACCAGTGGAGGTGAGACAGGCAATATGAGGCAGTATAGCCAAATCAGCATGTAATACTCAGTAAGACAATATCCAGTAAGAAGCAAAGTAGCAAGCATATCAGGAAAGTCAAATAAAAACCACCCACACCGGAGACCCTCAACACCAGGGCTGGGACAAGCCCCTTAGCGAGGCCCAACCCTGGGAACAGGTCCAAACCAAATTTTGGGGAAATTTGTCCCATCCGAAATACCTGAGAACCCTCTGTGAGAGCGGAGGGAGGAGGTGGCGAAGTGGCGGCGGCGTAGGGACAGCCGGCAGTAGAGCGGGCACCAGCTGGAAGGAAAAGGTCAAGTGTGAGCAACCCAACAGTACCCTATAAGTTTAAATAGGGGCGGGGAGGGAATCCAAAACACACAGGACATCGCCACTTTGGATCGAGTCCTAGGACTTTTCAGGTGGTCCGTGGTCCACCCAGTATACAAGGAGGCCGCCTGTAGGGCGGGAACCAGGTACAGAAGGAGGACACAAGGAACATGACATAAGGGATAGGAAAAACAGCCAATCAGCCGTTGTCCAAGAAGCCATGTCCAGGTACATGAAATAGGGGGCAGAACAGGGCGCATAAACCAAGGCAAGTGAAAAAGCTATGTGGCCTAGGCCTTGACAAGGCACAGGGCACATCAAAAAGATAAAGGCGCTTGTAGGGCGGATTTAAAAAGATGAAGGAGCTGAGGACACCAGAAGACCCTTGCCTGTGTGGCGAAAAAACGTGAGTAAACACGAAAATCGAGTCAACTTGTCCAAGCATATCCTCCCTGTGAGCGGGGCCCCTATCGCGTACAGTTTCCAGACATCCCCCCCCCCCCTTTAATGTGATCAAGTAACCACAAGTAGGGGAAGACCAGAAACATGTAAATGTAAGAAAAACGAGAATTTAACCGTGAGCTACGAGACCGAGACCTCCCAGTCAGTTGAGACAAAAGGAAGTCAGAAGGAAAGGACCTGTGTGGATCATTCCAACGGCGCGCAGCTCAAGGCAAAAAACCGATTAGCTTAAACACACAATATAATGAGAATTGTAACAAGAGCGTAGAAGACCAACCAGCAAGTCAGTAGAGACAAGAGGAAAACAGAAGGACAGGACTATGTGGCCCAATCCGACGGTGGTCAGCTCAAGTTAAAAAACACAGGCCTAGCCTAGTTACACAAGTCACATAAAAGAGAAAAACACTAGGGCAGCGTCAATTCCTGAGTGAAAAAACCTAGTAACAAAGCTAAACACTGCCCGAGAAGCCCCACAATTACGTTAAATTAATAAAATAAAAGGAGGATAGCCTAGGGTTTGACCGACATTTTCACCAGAACCACGTATCCACGAGCCAAATAGGCCTGGGGGAAACGAAAAGGAACTGACAAAAGCGTGAACAGGCGAACGAAATACAAGACCACCAACTATGGACAGGTTTAACACCTTACGAGCGGCCTATGCGGTTTATTTATATGTACCGCCCAGCGGGGTGTTTTTAGCCAAAATAGGGCTGTTTACGTGATCATTTTCATGCCTAAATAAGACCCAGAACGTAAAACAAGTATCTATCCCTGAAAGGGCATAAACAGAGCTTTCGAATGACACCATAACGATCCTTTTATGATGGCTAGTTTTCTTGCAATAACCGTGCAACGCGAGTGCAAAAAGCAGGTAATTAGCCACTTTCCCGATACAATTCCGTATATAGCGAGTGAGAGAGGGAGGAGGGAGCTGAGATTCGTGTCAGTAGGTTCGCCGCGGTGGTCTGGAGCAGTCATACGCTCGCTAGTCTCCTGCCACCACTTGTCTCTCTCTCTCAGCAACATTACGTGCTTGCTGAAATTGCCACTCGACCTATGTCGAGCGCCGCCACATAGTCCAGCTTTATTAAATACGACTTATGTGGTGAGCCGCTAATTAAGGGTTAATAAACAAGTCAGAAGGGCTAAAGGTCAGTTGAGACCAAAGCAGCATGTTTGTGAGAGAATAAAGGCTGTGTGGCCTATGCTCACACAAAAGCAGAATCCAGAGAAACTTCATGCTCAAGTCTTGTAAAACATCGACACGTAGTCATATGAAAAAACAATAAAACAAAAAGTCACAAAGGGAAAGAAACACAATGCATCCCGCGGGAAGCATATCCCCCCCCAAGGTACGTTAAGGGTAGTTAAAGTGAACATGAACCCGAAAAGCGAGGGTAGAATAGACACACAACAACCGCTACGCGGCGTTGAGGACCAACCACCCCGAAGAAAACAAATACATAAACACGTCTCCAGCACTACGCGCACACCCATAAACACGCCATAAAGCCGTAGTAAAGTGCTGCCTACATCACTGAACATCCTTCTAAAACCCCAACAGCCTGAAAAGTCTCACACTCACTAATAGTTGAAGCGAGGGGGATGCAAAGCATGCACTCGCGAAGCACAGACAAAAAAGGCGTGTGACATCGACGGTGGGCGCGAAGTGACTGATACTTTGGCAGGTCCTGGCGCAGGCTCATAGAACATGGAGCATGGCTTAGAGGAGAGCAGCTAGATTAAATGGGTAACTATAACAATTCTTTCTCTCCTTCGCTTTCTCTTCCTTCTTAGTCGTCTCAGAGTGTGTACAACGTGCCTAGTAGTTAATTGAGGTGCAACTCTAGAGATTATTTGGTTACTTCGCGTGAGTACCGATAAATCGGCCCGCTGTGGTAGCGGCTGAGATCATAAGCCCTACGTTGGAAACGTAGAGACTGCTACTAAATCAATAATTTTGTTTTAACATAACAAAAGAATCTGCCAGCTGCTTGCCGTTTAGAGACGAAATCCGATTGAATCCGAGATCCGATCGTCAAATGCACAAGATGCTGCCATCTTTGTATGACGTCATCACTAAGCAGACGCTTGCAGATTAGCTAGTATCTGTGTTAACAAAACAACCGTTTGCAAGCTTTTTTGTGCCTGAACCCCTTATCTCTCGCGTTTATTATAACCTCTAGTACATCTAGTGATAGGGATGGTTGGCCTGGTGGTAGCAATGAAGGAATTTCATACTCAAAACACAGAGCAAAGACCAGTCCATGTCGGACGAAAGCGATTGAAATGCCTAGCCTAGACGATGTTAGCCTAGGCTAGGCTAAATATGACAATGATTTATAATAAAATCTGTGGTACGTAATCTTCTCATAATACGTATTTATACGTCTTTTCCTCATAATATGTATTTATTGGATGTATTTGGGGCGAAATGGGTACTTGGGTGGCTGGACGAATTTAGAACCTAGGCCTAGGCTAGGCCTAAAAAATTTCGCATGATAGAAACAATGCCCCAATCTACAGTATTTATGGTTAGGACTGTCATTTAGCCATGTCTACATTAGTATTTACAATGTATAAGATTTAGGCCTAGGCTATTTGATGTAGCCTAGACAAAAAACATGTTTTCATAGCCTAACACTGGAAAAAAGTGCGGTAATTGTTTAGATATTGGGCCTTTTTTTTCTAGTTATTAAAAACTTATTCTATGGTGTATTATATGATACATTATAATGCATAAAATTTAATTTGTGTACAATAAAACATGTTTTCATAGGCAAAAAATAGAAAAAGACGCAAATTTTGGCATGAGCACGGAACCGATTGAATTTTCCCCATAAGAACAGTGCCCCGATCTTGGCTGTTTCAATCTTACCTCTATTTCTGCGGAACCGATTAGCAGCTAGGATGGGGGCTCCACTGTATATACTTTCTTGAGTTAATGGATTCCCGTAACTCATTATTGAGAAATTATACATATCAGATGCTCTAGTAAATTTATGAACAACACCTTTACACGTAATTGAGATAACTCGGTAGATATCTGAGATCACTCATATATGTCGTCAGGTTCATAATTAAAATCAGTGAGCGTTTGTCTAGCAGAGTTAATTGCTTCATTGCCCAGCAGAATTAAGAGCTTCATTACCTAGCAGAGTTAAGTGATTCATTCTTATTGATTCTATGCTATAATTTGAATATATATATATTAATTGAAATTATCTTTATGGATGTTTGCTATCCAACTGTTTTCTATTACTTGTCAGTGAGTTATCACTATTGTTCATCTTTGATGTGTTTAGATCATTCTTGTTATTTGCTGTAACCATTCAGTCTTTGTCAATACATACCGTGGACTGAAGCCCGTTTTGCCCGGACAGTATTTTAGCCTTTTGTGCACCCTGTGCGGATCCATTTCAGAGATCCTAGTTTAGAACGATTTACCTGTGCTTTGTGGATAATTTCCTCTTGCTATACTGATTTACTTTGTCTCTATTGACTTACCTATTTTTGTTGTCTAATATTGATTATTTGTATTTGTGAGACTTTGCTCTCTATATTGTTACAACCGGCACTACGAAATAAACAAGGGCACTTAATAATGGACTAGATGATAGGCTATACAGTATCTGCAACAACGGCCATTTGTTATATCTATTACGCCGGTGAACAAAAACACTTAAAACCCTCCAGAGTTAATCTACTGGATAACGGGGTATCAATTAACTGGGTTTTAGTGCACTTCTACAAAGGCTTTCCGATGACGGTAAAGCCAACTCACAACAGGAGTACTTACGTTACGAAAATGCTCTTAAGTAATAATAATGCTTGAATAAACTATATAAGATTTAATAAAGGAATAATTGCTTACGTTAACTTTAGTGTGAGTCTGTACTCAACACTAAACTCTTCAATGCTCTATGAAAACACTGGAAGTCTAGTCCTACAGCAATCAGATAAGGAATCTTCTGAAAAGGTCTGATGCTCTAAGATGCTCGTTAATATAGAACAGAAATAATGCAGGGGCAGGACACCAAAGCGGGTATCTTAAATACACCAATAAGTAGGATACGTATATTATATACAACAAGGGAGTGCAACAACTCTGTGACAGCACTAATAATAACCACTCAGAAACAGTACTTCCTTAGCCAATGTCACAGCCAAACTGGGTTGTGCACTATGCATCAACCTAGGCTAAAATAAGGCGTGAATAATTCCTAAAGTATACACAGTTAAAGTTAATAAACACAATGCTGTCTTTCTCACTAATAAAGTCTAGCAGTGGCATAAAAGGTATCAGGAAACTAGGCAGAGCGCAAGCATGCTCGTAGCCTACTGTCTCCCCTTGAACAGATTTCCCTTATGTTACGTTAAGTGACTTGGAGGCTCTCTTGGTAAGTCCAGATCTCTAATATCTGGTCTTGCCCTGGCGCTCCACAAAGGTCAACAAAATGAGGTAGCAATCATACAGGTAAGAGTAGGCAAAAGCCCTTTACCTGTATACTGCTACACTCGCAAAGGAAAATATGCACAAGGGTTACAGGCTAGCTAGCTTCGTCGATGTTGTACAGGCTCTGACTTGCCACATACATAACTCAGACAATGACCCAAGATACCTTCCACTGTCTAACATTAAATAATGGGAAAGAACAGCTCAATAATTAGAAGCACCCCAACACTAGGCTACCATATGACTATGACTCTAATAATCCCTAAAACTAGTGCACACATATATGGAGAGCTGGTGCTGGTAATACGACTGGCCGACTATGGAAGTCGTATGCAGAACCAGAAGGGATAAGTAATTGAATAAAGAGAGAAGTATGAAAAGGAAGAAGTTCAGAGAGAGAGAAAGTAGTATAGGGGGTTATATGGGGGACAGATTGCAAAGGACATGTAGGACCAAGCACGCTGTGCCAAGCTCTGCAGGAGACACGCGAGAAGGATCCCCGCACCACCCTCCCAGGACAGCGGCCTCCAATCACAGACCACTACGTCATGAAGAGCAAGCGTCCTATGACGTAGCCAGGCCCGCCGGCCAATCAAGGGCGTGGGAAAGCCCGCGCGAGCGAGGGAGGCACACGTACATACACACGCACATAATTATTACCACCACGCTGCTCGCTCTCTTTCTCCCTACAACTTCACACAATGCATCTTATATTCTATCAATGATATAAAATACCTCCAAGTGTCACAGACAAGAATAAAGACCACCACTGATCTGTCTGTGACAACATGAACTCTATGAAAGAAAGAACATCGTTCTACGATTATTGTAGCCCATTTCACTACCCAGGCGAGCGCTAGCGAGTTACGAGTGCATTCTGGCAAGCTGGCCAGCATAACAATATTTTGTATTAACCATTTTTATACTAACTCTTTCCATCCATCATATTTAATCTATTGAGACTTATGAATATTATGAACCTCTGCTACTATTAAATAAAATATTGTGTTGACTTGTCATGTGTGCTTATTTATTGCCTGTTGTTAGTGTATTTTATTGGAATTAAGTGTCGATCCTCACTCAGTTAGAGAGTTAAAAGTTGTAACAGAATATTTCACGTTTCGCTAGAAACGCGGCATAACAAACCTAACCTAACCTGGGGGCAGGGTGTCAATCGAGGTCAAAATTTGGAGTAGTAATACAATTGAAGTTCCACCATAGTACTAACAATGTTAATATTTGGCTGGCATTAACAAGATACAATTTAAACTTGACCATATTAACTGCATCACCTCCACACACCATTAAATTTGTGAGAAATCCTGTTCAAATTCCCAAAATATCCCCACTACTAATTTTGTATGGCCATTAGGCTACCATTATGGAACACACTGACTAGAGCTCAGCTTTATTTCACACCAATTATCCAGCTATCAAACGAATGTCACACTATGAAATACTTGGTAAGCATTGTTCTCATATCTTATTATAAGTTATTTACACCGATACATTATATATTTCTAAGATAAAACTGATAAAATCACTGTAAATATGCAAGCATATCACTTCACTACCACAAGATATGACTCATATGACATTCAAACAGCACACCACAAACATTAAAAAGAAACTGACACCCAGACATAACACCCTCAGGTCACTTGCTCACACAAAATTTGGACACAACAAAGAAACTACCACCACAGTATATAAACAATACATAAGATCAGTGATGGAATATGCAAGCCCAGCCTGGGCTTCTAACCTAGCTGAAACACATCATAAGACCTTACAGACTATTCAAAACAAAGCCCTGAAGATCATTACGGGCTGCACAGCTACTGCACCCACAGATCACCTACATCAAGAAACCAAAATCCTCAAAGTCAAAGACCATCTGGACATGAGAGGCACTCAATTCCTGGCAGCAGCCTCCACGAACCAAGACCACCCACTAAACTACATGGCAACACACCCACAGACACCAAGAAATATCAAAACAACACCCAGCACACGGTATCACACACAATTATTGTCCTCTCTCCCTCCCTGCCCACCCCGAACCAACTTCCAGAAGCACATCCATACTCATATCTCTCACCGATTCATCCACTCACTCACAGACAACACGCAGCTGCATGCACGACCTCCCAAAATCCATCCTTCCGAATCCTCCCTTCCTCGCGAGGACAGAGTCCACCTGGCCAGGCTGAGATGCGGACACCATCCAGCTCTCCTGAGCTATCAGAAGAGACTGGATGACTCCGTTGTCGACGCCTGCCCGGGATGTAACACAGCACCCCATACCATTAAACACATCATAGAAGACTGCATTTCACACAACCACTTACGCCAACAACACAATCTACACTCAATGAGAGCTCTGTGGGAAAGCCCGATCATGGCCATGGCCTTTCTCAGGGACTCGGGGCTGTTCGGCCAGGCAGCTTAGGGAACAACAACAACTACCACAAGACCGTATCACTGACAAGAAGACTGACCTAACATTGGTACTGCGCTGGTTTTGTATCATTATATGGCAATAATAGATAATTTGCTAAATTGGAAGAGTATATTGAAATAAATATAGTTCAGCAAGTGAAATTAGTTTCATAAAATATGCAAACCTCTTTAATTTTGGCGAGTAAATGATTTAGTACAGATATTTAGATAATTTAGATCGGCGATCGTATGTTGTTTAGAACACCAAGAACAGGGTAGTACACCTGGGGACCTAACACCTAGAAAGGAAATAAATCACAGGAGGACAGCAAGGGTAATAGTGGGGGACAGCATGATCCGTAAAGTAGGAAAGCATGTGAAGATGGAGGTGGAAGGAAGCAAAAACATGTGCTTGAAAGGGAAAGATATAAAGGATATCATGGAAGAGGCGAAGAAATGTGGGAGGCAGCTACAGGAAGGAATCCTAATCATCAAGGGCGGTGGAAGCAACCTCATGCAGCAGGGAGCTGTGGACACCGTAAGAGAAGTGATTGAAGGAATTAAGACAATTAAGACACACAAAAAGAACCTTCGTGTAGGATTTGTGGGTATATTAAGACGTCCTAGAGAGAACATGACCTACGAATGGACCAGAAGAAAAGTAAATAAGAAAATAGCAGAGGAGCTGTGCAAGATGAAACTTGATTACATGAGAAATGATGACATAGGAGTGAGCTTCCTAGACCTAGACTAGGAACTCACAGGTAACAGATTTGCAGGAGACCGAGTGCACCTAAATAACGAGGGGATAAGACTCCTCGGAAATAGGATCCTGGAATGGGTCTTGGCTAGTAAAAGGTTGCATAAGGGGCGCCTGGAAAAAAGGGCCACCAGGGATGGGCAACGCTCGGACTCGGAGGAAATCCGGGAGGGGTCAGCTAACAGTAATGAGGAAACGAGGAGAGAACCAGTGGCAGAGGAGACCGATATAGTAGTAGAAGCCGAAGAGGTGGTACCTGTACAGGGAGGGGAGAGTGAGCCAACACCCAGGATCAGAACCAGGGAATAATCTGCCCCTAGGGAAGGCCAAGAGGACACAGCCCCCGGGAACGGGGTAGCTAGCCCAAACGAGACCCCAGTCATGAGAGAGGACGGAGAGGCCTTTGACTCCGGCCATGAGAGTGGGGACTCCCGGGAAAAGTGACTAGGGAACCAGCAGGATAGGAACTGCATTAGATTTGGGTGCCTAAATGTGAACGGATGGGGAGTGGGAAAAATGGAGAACATGAGTAAAGAACTGTGTGAGGGGGGTAGGCTATGGACGTGATAGGCATAGCAGAGACAAAGCTACGTGGAACAGGGTTGGCAAAAAACCCACTTTTCTTGAAAAAGCCCAACCCACCTGGGTTATTTCGGGGGTTTTCATAAAAAATAAAAAAAACGGGCAAAACTGGGTTTTTTCTAATTGTACCATAAAACAAGTAAAAAGATAATGTTTATGCCTATTTAACCTGGCAAGTGCGGCAAAAGGTTTGAAAGGACTTATCCATGGTGCGTAAATCCTGCCAAAGTCCGACTTTCGCAAAACGGGATGAAAAATACACCAACATATTATTACAAAAACAGTCGATCCTCCGCTTGCGCGAAAATATGGGCGACACGAATTCCCAGGTACAGTAATAGGGAATTAGCGTAATTGGAATAACGTAGCTTATGGGAGTAATTACTTATGGGCAGCTGGACCCTCTTATTTACACAATCTATATATGTTTCCTGGGACAAAATTACGTGGTTATGGAATATAATAACATCCTAATAGTTTAACCCACGAAATCCTGGGGGCCTCATATGATCTCGATCGCTGTGTCCGGGGCCCTTTTGGTACAGGCAAACTTCATAATTCAGTAGCTACTGATTGAGACCACCTAGAGCAGTCAATTTTATTGCAAATTGTTGTCTGTAGAATGCCGTTGAGATGACATCGCTACGACGCATGGTTTCCGCGTTATGATGATTATAGCGGCGATTTTTAGCCGCGCATTTTGCCTCATATGAGGCCTCCCGGAATCCTGCCAATTTTTGTTTTTGCCTCGTATGAGGCCTCCCGGATTCCGAGGGTAAACAAAATGGAAAACTAATTGAAGGATGTCATAGTCACCTCAAATGTAGATTAGATGTCTGAGGCAGTGCGAGGAAACTAGGGTGCCTCGGCTCTGGCCCCTCGCTTGAAGGAGGGGAGGTGGGGCCGCATAAGGAGAGATTTTTGCCAAATTTCCTTCAAATTCCATCCATAATTTGTGTAAATGGGACCACCTGGCATCAAGTGTCAGGTTCTGGTCACCCCCCCCCCCTCCTCTCGCATACTTGGAGGATCGCGTAAATAGGTCATGCATAAGCGGAGGATTGACTGTTCATATCTGCATCCCAACATGAGTATATTTTGTACAAATATGATGCGGTTATGGCGTGGTTGTGGTCGGAAGTTCCATGGTTGGCACGCGAAGGTAATGTTGCAGAGGAGTGGTGGTGGAGGAGGAGGAACCAAGTAATATTATTGTGCCACATGCACATATGCTTGAATTACAAGCCACATGTGAAGAATGAGCACCCAGAATTTAGGTGAAGAAAACAGTATTAACCCCTTCAGACTCATATGACACAGAGGTTGCCAGATTAGCAATAAGAAATAGAGTTCTCTCACTCTTATAAATACCTCTCCAAAATTAGTTTTCTGCCCACAGCTAACTCAAAGACAACTGCAGAGGTTGAAGTAACTAAACTAAAGGTTTCTAAATACCCCTGATGGTAACAAAGGCTTTAAAGTATCCCTAATAGGCTCAAAATCGCGTCATATGTTCGGAGAGGGTTAAAAGGAAAAAAAAAAAAAAAAAAAAAAATTGGGACCATGATGTGGGAGGTTGTGGCGGAGAAGGGAGCAAAACCGAGTGGTAGGCCACCAAGCGGTAGGCCATGGCTGCAGATGTGATTAGTTTCTATGATTTAAAATATATTTTCTGCTTAAATATATGAAATTTAAGCTCTGCTTGTATCTGTCCTAAGTTTTTATGATATTGGCTCATATTACACTGAATTTATGTGATTAACCTATTAAACGCGAAAATACCCTAGGGGCAAGGGTACTTATTTGTGAATTTCTACCCTTAGATTCTGACAGAACTCATTATATTTACGATATAGAGCATTATTTGTTTTCAATATCCTTTTATTTTACATATATGATGTACAGTATATATGAACCTTCAAGAGTGCTAAAATAAGTTGGAAAAGCATTTGGGTGGTGGAAAACGTATATATTCGCCACCCGGTCATATTCTGAGGCGTGAGCTAGCGAGGCACACATCCTACCCTCTCGCTGTCTGTGAGGTAACTGAGGAGAGCGGGCGGTGTCTCGGTGTTATATAACAATCTTTTAAGCAACCCACTTGTGCTACATTACCGCGGGAGAGAAAAATTACCGATAAATGATGAAAATAAGAGGAAAAATAGGTGATAATTGAGGAGAGGGGGGAGGGGGGAATAAGGTGGGGAAAGGGGGGGGGGGGGGGGTGAAAAGCAATTGGATGAGTACTAGAGGGGAATTATCTTACCTAGAGACAAATTCCTTTGTTTTGAGAGCCCCTGGGGTGTTTTGGAAGGTTTTCTTATTTGCTTCCGTGAGGCCTATCTCGTTCGCTATGGTAAGCCTTCCGTTAGGCCTATCGCGCTTCATGGGTTAATAGCAATATTTTGAGAAAAAAAAAAGTAAAGTGGGCAAAATCGTGGGTTTTTTCAATTGGGTTTTATTGAAAAAACCCAGGTGGGCAAAACTGGGTCACCCACTTTGGTACCAACCCTGACGTGAAAGAGTGGAACTGTACACCGAGAACTACAGAATGATTGGGAAGGGGCGCAGTAAATGGAAGAAAAAGGGTGGAGGCATAGGCCTAATAGTGAGAAAGAATATGGATGTGGATGTTGAAGAGATAAAAGTTGGTGAATGGGAGATAAGTGAAGATATGATTGCAGCTTACCTGAACTACAAGGCAAAAGGAAAGACTGAAAGGATCTTGCTGATTGTATGCTACATGACTGTAGGCTACAGGGACCGGATGCCAGACGTGATAATGAAAGGAAGTATGACCTAATGAGGAGACTGGTAAATGACCATAGACGAGAACATGTGATCGTAATGGGTGATATGAATGGACACATCGGAATCCTAGGTGAAGAAGTGAACACGAATGGACAAATGTTGAGGGATTTCACTGAGGAGTATGAACTGGAAATCTTAAATGAAACCATTGCAGAGGGACGAGTGACATGGGCTGGAAGAAATAATGAATCTGCGATTGATTATATCTTGGTGAATGAGAATGCAAGGATGAAAGTGGAATATATGACGATAGACGAAGAACGAGAGATGGATGTGACAAGTGACCACAATATGTTATGGTTGCAATATGCCTGTGGGAGGGAAAGAAAGGAAGCTATAGGAAACCAAAGGGTAAGAAATGGAAACTGAAGCAAGCGAACTGGGTAAAATTCGGAGAAGATCTAGAGCGTGTGAACTGGATAGATGACGTAGGGGTAGACAGAATGAATGAAGAGTTCACCAAGACAGTGAAAGAAGAGTTGGGAGGAAAAAGAAAGGAAATAATAAGAGACCCCAGAGAAGATGGTTGGAACCATGACATTGAATCCACCATGAAAAAAAGGAAGGAGAGCAATCGAAGGTGTAGAAGACTGAGGAGGGCCAAGGACTATGGTGAGAATGAACGGGTTGCATATGAGGAAGCATGGGAGGAATACAAGAAGCACAAAAGAATAACAGGAGGCTTGATAAGGAAAGCGAGAGTAAAGGCTGATAAGAATGTAGTAGATGAGCTGAAGGCAAAGTGCGGTGAGGTCAGTAGAGAATGATATGACTTTTTAAGGGGAGAGCAAGAGAGTGAAAGAGTGAATGTGGAAGTGATAATGGTGAACGGAAGAGAGGTTAGAGGGAAACCAGAGAAAGGTAGGTCAGTAAAAGAATTCTGGGAAAACATAGGTGGTGCTAATGAAGTGGAGGATAGGGGTGAACCCAACCTGATAATAGGAAGAAAGATACCAGTAGATGAAAATATGGATTACAAGATCAGCAGGGAAGAGATAGTGAAATGTGTTAAGAAACTGAAGACTGGTAAAGCCGCAGGAAACATAAGATCCCATATGAATTTTATAAAGAGGGTGGGAATTGAGTAATTGAAGGCATGTATGGGCTATTTAGGAAAGTGTGGTCAGGAGAGAGAGTACCGAATAAATGGAACGAGAGCTGGGTGGGGGGTCACAAGAGTAAGAAAGAGCTGAAAAACTACCGGGCAATAACGCTAACAGACACCATTTCCAAGGTGTTCTGTGGGGTGCTGAATGAAAGGCTGAAAGGGATCTTTGAAAGGAACAGAGTGATGGGTGAAGAACAGAATGGTTTCCGAATGGACAGAAGAGGAGAAGATAACATGTTTGTGGTGAGAGAAGTGATAGAAAATACGAAAAGTCCGGGCTGAAGGGATACTTCGCCTTTCTAGACATAGAGAAGGCATATGACAAAGTGAACAGGTACAAGTTGTGTAGGTTGCTAGAAACAGTAGGTGTGAGTGAGAAGGTAATAAACATCATAAGAAGTATGTATGAGAATAACAGAGCTAGATACAGTATGGGTGATATGGAGACTGACTGGGTTGGAAACAAGTACAAAGGAGTACAAAGGAAATCAAGCAACAACAGATCTAGTGACCCTTCTAGGTTGCTTGTCCTCCAAAACACTGAGGATCAAGTGTCCAAACAGTGGTTTAGAGTGGGTAAGGGAACATTGGAAAGGGAATTACTGCCCTGGAACTAATATCCGTGGCAGGATTAGGAAGTTAGTAGGGGACAGATGGGTTAGTAACTGAGGGGGGGATAAAATAAAGTTATTCATTTACAAACGCAGTCAGTCGCGGGTTTGATGCGAGATATTTGTCTAGGCGGAGTTTAAATGAATCAACGGTGATGCAGTCTATAACGTTTCGGGGAAGCCCATTCCACAAGTTGACAACTCGATTGAAGAAGAAATTCTTAGATTCGTGTGAGTTAAAAGATTTACCAATAATTTTGCAACCGTTTCCCCGCGTGTAATTAGATTGGTCGATAGTGAAGTACTTACTACAGTTCATATTGTCGATGCCTTTGATGATTTTGAACACTTGAATTAAGTCACCTCTTAATCTGCGCTGGGTTAAAGGAAATAGATTTAATTCTCTAAGACGCTCTTCGTATGGTTTGTTCTTTAGGCTAGGTATCATTTTGGTAACTCTACGTTGAACTCGTTCTAGCTTGTTTATATCTTTTTGGTAATAAGGGCACCAGGATTGAACGCAGTATTCCAGAAGAGGGCGGACTAATGAATTGTAAAGGGTTAGGATAACTTCTTTGGATTTATGCTCAAATGACCTGCCTATAAAGCCAATTATTTTGTTTGCCTTCTTAACAACTTCTGAACATTGTTGACTCGGTTTTAGGTTACTCGATATTGTTACTCCCAGATCGGTTTCTCTGTTTACATTCTTAAGCTGAGTGCCATTCATCGAATAGTTTGCTTTCTCATTTAGGTATCCGATATGTAGTACTTTACATTTATCCGCATTGGAACTCATTTGCCAAATTTGGGCCCAACATGACAATTTATCTAGATTGTGTTGCATATCGTCAACTTGTTCTTTTGAGAGTACGCTATTTGCAATTTTTGTATCGTCAGCAAATTTTGAGATTGTACAGGTGAGACCCTCATCTATGTCATTGATGTAAATTAGAAAGAGAATTGGTCCTAGTACCGATCCCTGGGGTACCCCGCTACTTACATTGGTCCATTTTGATGCCTTACCGTTTATGACTACTCTTTGCTTTCTGTCGCTGAGCCAATTTTCTATCCATTTCAACACACCGTCTTGTATTCCATGCGCTTTTAGTTTTAGCAGTAAACGTTTGTGGGGAACTTTGTCAAAGGCCTTTTGAAAATCAAGGTATATAATATCTACAGCTTTACTCTCATCGTAGAGGTTGAGGATATCGTGGAAGAAGTCTAAGAGGTTTGTTAAACAGGAACGTTTTCTACGAAAGCCGTGTTGAGTATCTTTAAGTATGTTATTTTCCTCTAAGTGATTTACGAGTCTGTCTCGTATGACCGTTTCTAGCATTTTACATACAACTGAGGTTAAGCTAATTGGACGATAGTTACTGGGTAGGGATTTGCTGCCTTTTTTG
Organism: Paralithodes platypus; assembly: GCA_032716605.1. NCBI lineage: Eukaryota > Metazoa > Arthropoda > Malacostraca > Decapoda > Lithodidae > Paralithodes > Paralithodes platypus. Next base: position 29,009,894 of record CM064582.1, read on the forward strand.
AATATCGGTGTTACGTTGGCTAGCTTCCACTGATCGGGCATAGTTCCAGACTGCAAGGATTTATTGAATAGTAATGTCAGTGGTTTAGAGAGCTCATCCTTAGCTTCCTTTAGAACTCTAGGCGAGATTGTATCAGGTCCAGGCGTTTTATTTACCTTGAGTTTATCTAAACAATTCAATACTTCTCTCTCTGTAACGGTGATATTGCTTAGAACATCTGAATTATCAATCTGAATCGGCGATGGTGTAGGGATATCACTGAGGTCTTCTGTTGTAAAAACTGATGCAAAGAAGGTATTGAGGGCATTACTCATTTGTTCTTCGTCTTTGGTGTATTCTCCATTGTCATCGACTAACGGTCCAACAGTTGAAGTAACAACTTTTTTCTTTCTGATATAACTATAGAATTCTTTCGGGTTTGTTTTACTTTGATTCGCAATATGTAACTCTAAGGTCTTTTTACTTTGCTTAATTAACTTTTTGGCTTTGCGTCGTAGCTCTACAAATTTCAGCCGTTCTTCGTCATTTTGTGAGGATTTTAATCTATCATTAGCAAATTTTTTAGCAAGCAGGCAGTTTGAAATATCTTTATTCCACCATTTGGGCTTATTATTATGGCCTGGACGCCGAGTTTTCGATGGTATGCAGTCTTGCACTGCTTTTAGGTAAGTGGCTTCGAATAACTTCCAAGATGTATTTATGTCGTTATTGTGAATTAAAAAGCTCCAGTCAGTTTCTTTAAACATAGCTCTAAGTTTATGGAAGTTTGCTTTCTTGAAATTAGGGACTTTTTCGATGCTACTATTTGGTTCGTTACTAGTAAACTTTAAAGTGAAAGTTATCGTACGATGGTCGCTGTTACTGAATTCATCACCAACATTCAAATTCTCTATTAATTCTTCTTTTGTTGCAAGTACAATGTCAAGAACGTTATTACCACGGGTCGGCGTTCCAACAAATTGATAAAGCGAACTCTCTTGCAAGTTCGTATACAAGTCATGTCCGGAGTGTGAAGTAAGAGTATCGCCCCACTTGGTCACAGGTAAATTAAAGTCACCAAAAATTACGGTATCTTGTGAGTTACTTACATCTGCAATTTGTTCGTAAATTTCTCGGTCAGTTTGCACTGATTGAGCTGGAGGTCTGTATATTAATGCAAGTATTATTTTGGTACCTTTATTTTATTAGCACAAAAGATGCGTCGACGTTCACAATTTGAGGTTTTGACAAGAGGGTAGGGTTAAGACTTTCTTTGATATAAAGTAAAACGCCACCTCCATTTCGATTTATTCGGCTTTTCTCAAACATTACATAACCGGGAAGTGAATACTCTGCTAAAAAGTCTCTATCTTCTGTATTGAGCCAAGATTCTGTTATGCCAATCACATCATAATTTTCTGTAAACACTAGCTCCTCTAAATCTGAAAATTTATTGCGTATGCTACGAGCGTTTGCATAGAAAACCTTTAAATTTGTTATTTTAGAACTCACGGAACGCTCTTTAATTATATTTTTGGTTCTTGTCGGATCTACATTTATGTTCATGGCTGTCCTCGGTCCTCGCTGTCTTCGGTCCTTATCGCTGGTGGTCCTCGGTTGCCTCTGTTTTTTTCTTGGCGTTGAATGATTTATGTCACTGCTGCTTCTTCTCGGATGGCGTTTTTTGATCCATGGCTGCGGACTGCTTCGTGTAGGAGACGACCCATGCGTGCTGAACCCACAGGGTTTAGATGAGTGCCATCCTTGCGGAACAGAGTAGGCTGGTTGTAGAAGTTGTCCCAGAGGTTGATGAATTCAACTTCTTCCCTCAGACACAAATGTTTTAGTCGGCTATTTGTGCTGAAAGCCTTGTCGTAGAATTTGTCAGGTGCGTCGATCTTGGGGAGAATGCCTGAAATGATGATATTCCTTGACTTGTTTTTGTAGTGCTGGATCATCTTGCGATATTTCTCCATCAACTCTTCGGATCTGGTGCGCATGACGTCATTTGAACCAGCATGGATGACAAAAAGGGTATTTTCATTTGCATCCTTTGTGGTATCTTCGAAGGCTTCCACAATGTCGTCCAGTCCAGCTCCTGGGATGCAAAATCTTTTTCGTTGATTTGGGACTCTGTCGCAGAACTCTTCGACCTGTCCTCGTAGGATGGAATCCTACGATGGTAGGATGGAAGTGAGGAGAGAGACAGGGTTGTGGGCTATCCCCTCTCCTGTTTGGGATGTACACAGAGGAACTAGCTGCGAGAATGAAAGAAGCTGGCAGGGGAATACGAATTGGGAATGAACGTTGAGTAACTTGCTATATGCAGATGATGTGGTGATCATGAGTGACAACCGAGAGGATATGCAGAGGATGTTAGATGTAGTGTCTGAATATGGGAATGATCTGAATGCGAGTTTTAGCCGGGAGAAAAGTAAAGTGCTAGTAGTAAATAGGGATGAAACGGATGTGGGTGCGACGTGGCTGCTTGGGAATAATATTATTACCCAAACAAATGAATATAAGTACCTGGGGAAGACTGTGGATGTAAGAGGATGCGAGAAAACAAAGGATGAGAGGCTAACAAGAGCGGGTCAGTGGGTGGGAAGACTTGGTAGCACTGCAAGGTGTAGAGCGAACAAGTATGAAGTAGTGCGAGGAGTGTGGAAGGGTATGGCTGTGCCGGGCCTGATGTATGGTCTGGAAACCATCCCGTGGACGGCGAATGACCTGGCAAAGCTGGAAGTTGCCCAGAATAGGGTCGGAAGGCTTGCACTGGGTGCTAACAAATACACTGCAGTGGAAGCCTTGAGAAGTGACGTGGGGTGGAGCTCCTTTGAAGAAAGAATAGACAAGGGAGCCCTACGGTACCGGGTCAGGTTGGAAAAAATGAATGGTGATAGATGGGCACGAAAGGTGTTTGAATGGACTAAGGAGAACAGTAAGTGGAACAAAATGTGCGACAAAAGGATAGAGAAGTACGGAATGTGGGGTATCATGATGGGGGAAAGTATGGAAATTAGGAGTCGTGAGAGATGGAAGAAAGAGATCGGCAGGCGGGTACAAAGTGTAGCAAGGGATGAATGGGTAGGGAATATGAGGAATAAGAGTTCGCTAGCATGGTAAATGTGTAAGCAACAGCCAAGAAGGAAGCCCTTTTACGATGGGAGCATCGGAAGTGAACTCCTCTTCAAGGCCCGAACTAAATCGCTTGAGCTGAACAGCAGAACGTATAGGTGGTCAAATGAAGGAAACTGTAGGGAATTTAGATAGATAGGTTAAATTACTAAATCACTGGTACATGAATTCATCCCAACAATAAGTTAAATAATAATTACCAATATGAAAATTCAATGGGTGGGTTCCGGTCCTCTTAGTAGCGGCTAATTCATATGAATGACATGAAGGAATGTTCACATAATACAATATCAATACATAATGAACTTAGCTAGGAGGACTGGTGATGTAGGACTGTAGAGATAGATTAATAGTGGTAGCACATGGTGAATTCTATGTTGAGTCAGAGGCGGAGGGAGATGTTGATGGTATGGTTGATTTGAAGAGACTGAGGGCCAGCGTTCTGTCGCTTCGCGAAGTTACAAATGACTGCTGGCTCATAATATTTCTAACCTATGATTAGGTTTCACAATACATCTAGAGCTGATGTATATATTTGTGCATTACAGTAAATATTTAACATACACTTAATAATAAACTACAGTACATAAGGTACTAGCAGAAATCGTACTTACTATACAATACCGCCAAATTCAAATACCCAATTGGACTCAAAACTGTCGGGATCATCACACACTATTCCCGACAGAAACAAAGGCATGCAAGATGTGTGAGAGCGGTGAGGATGAGACTGTGGAGCATATCCTCCTAAAGTGCGGAAAATATGAAAGAGAAAGGCGGGTAATGCTAAGATCCATAGTGCAAGAAATTGGTGAGGACGAATGGAATGAAGTACAGTCGGTTCTCCGGTAACACGCGTTTTGGAAACGCGGTTTTGGTTGCACGCGGTACACCCCCAATATAAAAAATGTTGCTAACACGGTCAACACTTACAATGACGCAGGGTCTAGCCGGGCGCCGAACCTTTACTCCCGACTTTCGTAATTTACCGATGCTCATATCTCTGCAAATAAATGGCCTAACCAAGTTTTTATGCATACCAGAGCATGATATGATCGTTGCCGTGCATTGGGTGAAGACTAGAACACTCCATATTATGTAGTTATTATGTGAGGTGAGAATAATTACCGAAACACACTTATGTTATTGTTTGGCTATGTCGAGTGAGTGTGTGTGTGTGTGTGTGTGTTGTCGTTGTGCGCAATAGTTGGCTAGGCTATCTCAGCCGCCGAACCTTTACTCCCGACTTTCTTAATTTACCGATGCTCATATCTCTGCAAATAAATGGCCTAACCAAGTGTTTATGCATACCCGAGGAGATATGATCGTTGCTGTGCGTTGGGTGAAGACTAGAACACCCTACATTGTGTAGTTATTGTGTGAGGTGAGAAATACAAAGACGGCGAGTTAGGCGGGAATTCCGAAGTTCCGATTTTTGCCAGTTACCGATGCTCATATCTCTGCAAATAAATGGCCTAACAAAGTTGTTATGCATACCAGAGGCAGATATGGTCATTGCTGTGCGTTGAGTGAAGAGTAGACCATTCTAAAATGTGTAGTTATTGTGTGAGGTGAGAAATATGATGGCAGGACTTCAGAGCTTTAATCGAAAAATGGCGGACTCCTGTGACTCTCTCTCCATAACTAGCCTAGCCTACACAAAATATTTATTCAGAGGTAAGAGTTGTTGCAATGGTCAAATCAACCAAATGCACATGTCAAATAACCTTTATAATTGATTTACTTATTATAACATAGGCTTCTATGGAGAAAAAGTGGACTTTGTGGAAATCGCCAGAACACCAAGGTACCTTTAACATGTAAACATATGTATCCGGTAACGCGGTTTTGGGTAACACAGGATGTTACCAGAACACATTAGCCGCGTTACTGGAGAACCGACTGTAGTAGGAAGGTATGAATGGGTGATCGACAGAATAGTGATCTACCTGCTTGGCCTGAGCGAACTAAACATGTGGAACGAGATCACTGCACGGAGTGTTAAGGACTTCCTAGAGGGAGTGTGGAGGAAAAGATCAGCCTCACTGTAGGCAATGGGGTGAGAATGGGGAACAATCTTCTTTACTCTAGAGTTAAGCATTTATATAGAATTCCCTGATTCCTATACCTTTCTCTAAATTATTCATGAACAAGTGTTGCAGAACTAGAAAACAACTTCCTCAACCTGTCCCTTTCCATTATAGTTTATAATTTTACCCTAGGAGAGAGACCCGATTCTAAGGCCACACCTTGACCAGTCGAGCGTGTCTCTCACACCAAGACCAAGACCCTACAAAATCTCGAACCCAGAGACTCGAATTCATGGTCCGTATCGTATGTTCTTTTGAAAATAAAATATATATAATATATATATATAGGCTCATAGATTATCAACTACTTGACAATGTGCTAGTAAATTGCATGGTAATTTAGGGATAATTTAAACTATAATCATGATCAAATTAAAGAGTAATAATGGCAATTATACCTTCATGTAAAAGTTCTAAAATTACCAGTTCTGTGGTTAGTAGTTCAGAGGAATTGTCACAATGAAATATCAAACTTCAGAAAATACGTTGTGGATCATTAATTTACATATTTAGAGCTTTTATATTGGTAAGGACATATGCACAAAGGTATAGTGAAGAGTTTCGTATAATTAAAACTGCAATTCAGTCTCAATCTTAGGTATGGTTAATTTAGATAAGTGGACTGTATATTATTGATATTGAATGAATATTAACCATATAGAAATAATTACCCTTTGATGAACTCAGCTGGTGATTGGAGGATGGCGGAAAATAGGCTAGATGACTCGAAGTGGTTAGTAAGGTAAACAGCGTATGAAAAGAGGCTACAATAGGCTAGGATAGGCTAGATATTTACGTTAAGTTGTGCTAATTAACAAAGATGATGATGTAGTGACTATATGGAATATGAGATGAAAAGTGAAGCGAAAACACCTGGTGAAGTAAAGGAACTATAGGAAGAAGGCTTAGCGTGTGTAGCTGGGACGGAGGTTGGTTGGAGAGTGAGCGAGCGCGTTATGTTTGTCTCTGTCGTGACATACCGCGCACGTGCATAACATATGGAAAATGTATCCCATCTTTTTTACAATGAGATACTTATGAACAATCTTAAATAATACAAATATATATATACTGTATATGGGAATTATAATCCTACAATACTTTCCCATATACAACTATAGAATAATATATTCTACCCAATCATGGAACGTTCGACCAAGGTTATGGAAGCGTTCAACTTAAGACTACGGAACGATACGTAACGCTACATCAACCCAGATTACGTAACATCGAGACTGTTCATACTAGTTTGAGTACACTAAGTATGGACATATTCCCACCAACAGAAAATATAAAAAATTTACATGATTAGACTTGCCTGGAGGCAATCTTATCCCGCCAAGCTTGGGAGGATATCTGGGCTGCCTGTCGACGTGGGCGTCCGCCGGACGCGTCAACAGGCTGCGCCGAAGTAGAAGCCAGAGAGGGGACATCAATGGATAACTGATCCGAGGGGGTGTCCTTGCGATCGAGGTCACCCTCAAGAGGATATGGTCGGACTGTTGGCCGTGTGATTACTCCAGTCCTGGTGCGAACCTTTGCTACCCGAACCTCACCATCACGACCTGGTAACAACTCCTCTATCCGACCCAATTTCCAAAATGCGTGCGGGCCCTCCTCATGGATGGTTACCACGTCCCCTACCCTAGGCCAATGACCTTGTAATGGTGTTAGTTTATTCTTTTGCGCTTCCCTTAAAGTCACCAGATATTCTGTTGCCCAGCGATGCCAAATATCTCGCGATAATTTACAAATATATTTGTAGCGGGCCGATATCACGTCCTTACTTATGTAGTCTGGATCTTCCATAGTATCCTCGTCATACTCTTCAGGAAGATCCCACAGTCTGTATCCACGCACCAGTACTGAGGGTGTGATTGGGGTAAGGTCTTCCAAATCACCAGAAGCATAGTATACAGGGCGATCATTTACGGTGGCTTCAATCTCCAAGAGTATGGTGTTGAGTTCCTCAATCGAGATGAGAGCTCTACCCAACACCTTCTTCAGACCCGCCTTCACGATGCCTATGGCTCTCTCCCATATGGCGCCAAACCAAGGCGCTCTGGCGGGAATGAAACGCCATTCACATTTTACATCCGCTAGGCAGGTCTGAATCTTAGGATTGTTGCTCACTTCTTTGAGATATGTAGATGCCCCTATGAAAGTCTTTGCATTGTCACTCAGCATGATACGCGGATATCCCTGTCGACTGAAGAATCTTCGGAAGGTATGTAGGAAGCTATCACAAGTGAGGTTGGTGACCAGTTCCAGGTGAATTGACCTGGTAACAGCACAGGTGAAAAGTATCATATACACCTTAAGATTGGGTGAATCTTTCACAGGGATTGCTCCACTGTAGTCAACCCCGGTAACTTTGTAAGGGTCACCTGGGGTGGTTCGCAGGTTTGGTAAGGGAGGAATTCCGACGGGATCATAATGTGTTCCCTGTACTCTTCTACACTTTAAGCATTTGCGAAGGACTTTCTTGACCACCTGCCTGATTCTAGGCACCCACCATCGTTGTTGTTGTTGTTGTTGTTCCCTAAGCTGCCTGGCCGAACAGCCCCGAGTCCCTGAGAAAGGCCATGGCCACGATCGGGCTTTCCCACAGAGCTCTCATTGAGTGTAGATTGTGTTGTTGGCGTAAGTGGTTGTGTGAAATGCAGTCTTCTATGATGTGTTTAATGGTATGGGGTGCTGTGTTACATCCCGGGCAGGCGTCGACAACGGAGTCATCCAGTCTCTTCTGATAGCTCAGGAGAGCTGGATGGTGTCCGCATCTCAGCCTGGCCAGGTGGACTCTGTCCTCGCGAGGAAGGGAGGATTCGGAAGGATGGATTTCGGGAGGTCGTGCATGCAGCTGCGTGTTGTCTGTGAGTGAGTGGATGGATCGGTGAGAGATATGAGTATGGATGTGCTTCTGGAAGTTGGTTCGGGGTGGGCAGGGAGGGAGAGAGGACAATAATTGTGTGTGATACCGTGTGCTGGGTGTTGTTTTGATATTTCTTGGTGTCTGTGGGTGTGTTGCCATGTAGTTTAGTGGGTGGTCTTGGTTCGTGGAGGCTGCTGCCAGGAATTGAGTGCCTCTCTAGGTGACTATATGACCAACCCCATAATGACAACAGAGTCGGTGACACCTATCGATGATAAGATGGGTGAAGGGATGATTGGGGGGCAGTAGTATTGGATACTTACTTGCCTCAGAGAGGGCTGCCAATCGTAATCTGCCTCCGCAATGTATCAAGTCCCCCTTCAAGTGTAAGCCCAACTGGTTGATCAGGTTATTCCTAGACTTTGTTCCCTTAACCAGTAATTTATATTCCTGCGTATATATTTCTTGTTGACAGAGCTTATGTAATAATTTATCTGCAATTCTGATCTCCTTCACATTGAGATAAGCACTACATGTGGGCGGTGTGCCTTTAATTTTTGCTTTTACATTTTCATACAAATCGTATCACCCATGCTGTAACACGTTGTAACTTCTCATAGCTGCTGAATCTATCCCAGTCCCATAACCGTGTGTCTTCGTCAGGCACCGAGTCAATTACCGGTGCCACAATAGCAGTGTGCTGCTCGCTCAAATCTATATTCTCTGGCCATTCGTTGGGATCATTAAGCCAGCATGGGCCATTCCACCACAACGCAGAAGATTTGAGAAATTTAGCAGAGACACCACGAGTAATGCAGTCACTTGGATTCTCTTTGGTAGACACATACCGGAACTGTGCGGTTGGGAGCAGGGTACGAATTTCGTCGACACGGTTGGTGACGTACACTGGTAGCTTCTTTCGGCTATGTAACCAGTAGAGCGTAATTTGGCTGTCACTCCACATAACTGCCTCTGAGATATTTAGCAAATTTTTAAAAGTTTCCTCTACAAAGTGAACGAGTCTAGCAGCCAACAGAACTGCAGTCAGCTCTAATTTTGGGATGGAAAGGGATTTGATCGGGGCGACTTTCGCCTTCGCCATGACTAGACGGCTGCCACTTGTGTCAACAAAGTATATGACGGTGCCGTACGCGACCTTGCTAGCGTCTGAGAAGGCATGAATGGAAACAGGATGGTCCATGACAACTCTCCGAGGAAAATTAAAACCCTTACAGAGACGAAGATCCGAAATAATGTCTTCCCACTCCTGAACCAGATCACCAGTCAAACCCTCATCCCAACCTAATTTTATCCTCCATAATTGCTGAAGGAATAATCTTGATTTGATCGACACCGGTAGAACTATCCCCAAGGGGTCAAAAAGTTTAGCCGTCATACTCAAGCAAATTCGTTTTGTAATATGCGAATATTGCGCATACTGAACGCCGAATGAGAGGGTATCGGTGTCCGTTTCCCAAAACAACCCTAGCACTCTAACATGTTCCTGCTGTACAGCCGCCACACCATCCCGTTGCAGTACAGTCCGCAAAACAGAATTATTAGTCGCCCATTCACGCAAATGTAGATGGGCGTCATTCATAATTTCTCGGACTACACCATAGGTATCAATCAGGAAATCTTCTTCATTTCCTGTACCCAGTAAATTGTCGATGTACAGCCTGGACCTAATCTCATGAATAACCTGCGGATCTGCACTGACATACGACAAATGTTTTAAAATGGTGGCGTTTAAAAGGAATTGGGAACAAGTCGCGCCAAATAAAACTGCCCGGAACCGATAACAAATTAGGGGGGAATCCAGGTGCCTTGGAAATTTAGGCCACATAAACCGCGTATAGTCCTGGTCGTCTTCATGGAGTCTTAACATCAGAAATGCCTTCTCAATATCAGACACCCAGGCATACTTACCGAGTCGAAACCGGAGCAAAACCTGCGCCAAGTCTGGCACCAGTGAAGGTCCAGTGTATAGGCAGTCATTAAGACTGGGATGACGTTCACTCATCCTGGCGGAACAGTCAAAGACGATACGCACTGGCGTAGTTTTGCTCTCCTTGACTACACCATGATGAGCCAAGTAATGTCCGGTATCTGATGTATCAAAAGGCACCTCTTCTATAAAACCCCGGGACACCTGTTCCTTTATGACTTTTGAGTATTCCTCGCAAAAGTCAGGCTCCTTGATGAATCTTTTCTGAAGACCCCGAAGACGGCCTATGGCCAGACCCTTGTTAGTTGGCAACTGATCCTTGGAATTGTTCCAGGGCAGTCTCACTTTATACTGTTGGCTGTCGGGATCATAGGTAACGGTATCCTCATACGACGATAGTGCTTGACGCTCAACCAGTGAGTATTCCTTAGGGGTTATCCCGATATGATCTAATTCCCACAAAATATTTAAGTCATTTTTGCATGGTAGAATATTACCAGTGGACATGTATTCGTCCATTGGTGTTACTGCTACTTTCAATACAGTAATTACTTCTGTGCTGGAGCTGGTAGGCTGTGTCACATATGAACCACTTATGGCGTACCCGTACTTGGTAGGAAGCAGAATTAGGCTACCTGACCTTTTATACCCAGGTCGCACTATATCGTAGTAGTGATCCGCACCGATGAGCAGCTCCAGCTGATCTGTGTCCGTTGCGTGAGGATCGGCTAATTTTATGCCTTTACTTTGTAAACTAACCAGTTTAGACTTTAGGTTAAGTTCACCTTTATGTTCTGGCAATTCATCAACCACTATTGCATCTAGATGATGAAATTTACCTCTGTGTTTGTATTGCAGTGCCACAACATTATACTCCCTAGCGGCTTGTTTCCCGGTAAATCCGTGAAGACATAACTCCTCAGTTCCTTTAGAAATGTAGGAAAGGGAGGATAGAACAGAAGACTTCACAAAGGTCCTCTGAGAACATTGGTCAAGTAGCGATCTGATTTTAACAGAATTATTATCCTTACCCTTTACCGGCAGCTGTACGGTGGGCAAGATTACTGTATTTTTACCTGTGGCAACGGACATTGTAGTTGAACTAGCAGCAGTATGCTCTCTCTTGGTGTTATCCTCCGCTGGTCTACTTTCTTTCCCTTGTTTTTGTGTACACAGGGAATGAAAGTGTTTGCCTTTACAAAACTTGCAGCTTCTTATATTAGGATTAGTACAACCCGAATGGCCATGGTCTTTTGACAAGCACCCAGTGCAGAGACGTAGTTGACGGGCTCTTTTAACTTTAAGAGGCCCTGTCTTATACTTCATACACTTGTACCATAAATGATTGGTGCCACTACACAGAACACAGTTGAATTTCCTGTACTCACTCTGGGCGGTAAATGTTACCGTAGCCATGGCTGTACCCCCTACTCTGTCTTGACCCGCCATATTGTACACTTCAGCCTGGAGGCAATGAGTGAATTTCTTATAATCCAGGCTCGAGTCTCCCATTTCCCGTTTTATGGTTTCTTTTAGTGGTGATGGATTGATTGACAAGAGTCACCACACAAAATTCCTTCAAACAAATACCATGGCTAATAATTGACCTCATCACACTCTCTGTATTGGCATAGAAGTCCTTCAGGTCAGCTGTTTGGTGTTTGGGTGACACTAATTGATTGAATTTGATAACGTAAGCTGCCTTGATTCGATCTGGATGCCCATATGTCTCTTGCAGGAGCTCAATTGCTGGGGCATAGCTTGCACTTTCGATAATGAATCCTTCGACTAGCTTATGTGCATCACCCAGAAGCTGACCCTTTAGATAGGTGAAGCGTTGTATATCTGTGAGGTCGGGATTGTCATGGATGGTACACTTGAACATCTCCCAAAATCCCGACCACAATGTGGCATCACCCTCAAATTTTGGAAGAGTAAGATGTGGTAATTTGACTGCGGATTTCTTTGGCTCTTTCTTGACCTCCTTCTTGACCTCTGGAATCAAGATCCCCTTCAGTGTGGCAACGATTACTTGTATGCCCTCCATATATAAGGTATCCTCTCTTGATCACCTCGATATACTCAGCGTCCTCGTAAGTGTCGGCCAGGTCCTCCTGTGTGACCTCATACTTGTCAAGTTGCTTTTGAATACTGAGCAACCTGGCCTCCACCTCCACTCTAGACGCTGAATCAAGGAATTCGTCAATGTCAGAGGTCAAGACCGTCAAAGAGCCCTTAAGCCCAGCCCGACGCTTTTGTACACTTTTAGCCATGATTATACGGGAAGGAAATCTATTGACGTTAAATCAAACTATCAATGCCAGACCGAATAAGTTGCGGACAACAATACAGTACTCCGAGAAAGCAAATAAATCGCGAGCCGAAAATAAAACACCCTCACGAAATGCGGAATAAGAATTGTGCACAATGTAGACTAGCAATCTGGAGCTTTTCAATTTAACTCATTACATAATAGTTATGAAATTATAGAATCATTACGCCATAAGTTAAGAAAAGCCGGGAGGGAAATTTAGTACAATACAGTATAGGCCAAAAGTCTCCAGATGTAAAAAAAGAGAGGTACCGTTTAAAAAAAGAGAGGTACCGTTTAATGTTATAATAAATTCAAGAATTTTAAGAGAGAGAGAGCCTACTGTATAGGGTAATTTAAACAGGCTAAACTCAATGGGTACCGCTAATTTTATATTATTAAATTTAATAAATGTGAAAATTGTACACAAGAAAAGTTCATCTCAAGAAGTCACAAGGAAAAAGTTTTGAGTTGGATTAACACACACTCAGCCTATCAGCTATCATATTACCCCGCCTCCAGGGCACACGACGAGAGAAGAATTTAGAAAGACATGTGAATCAATAAAGAAGTTATTGGACAGTATAAATTTGATATAGAATGAATAACCTTAACTTTTGAAATTATTATACAGTACAGTATGGATGATTTTAATCTTAGTGCCAATCAATTGTTATATAATTTGGGCCTAAAGGGTTTACAATCAAAATTTAATTAATATACTGTACCGATTTGAAGGATTATTAATCTAGGCTATACTGATTTTGTTGATCAACTCTAACGTCATGGTGGGCAAACATCTTGTCGTATGACCTGGCGACCATGGCATATTCGTCTTGCCCAAAGCACCGACGACAGGTGGCCAGGATCTCCGAATAGAGACGCTTTGATGCCTCGTGCGTGAGGTGTACCCCGTCGGGACTGAAGTCAGCCTCAGAGGTATTCATGGACTGATAGCGCTCCCGGGTGAATGGGATATGGCGCTTTAGCCAACGGTTAACCACATTTCTAATGCGGTTAAACTCGTCCGTAGAGACCCCTCGTGGAGCCTGCCGCTTCTCTACCCCAATCACCCGGACTTCTCCCCCCGAGAGCCGCACCACCTCCTCAGCTAGGACCTCGATCCCCTCCACTATCTCTCTCGGACTGACCCCGCTCCTTATCTCGTTCCCTCCTATCACTAAGAAGGTCAAGTCGGGCTTCAGCTCTAAAAACTGACCCCAGGCTTCTGTTGACCTCAAGGTGCTAACGCGGGCACCTGGGGCGGCCAGAGGAGACACGAAAAAGAAAGGCCTGTGTACGGATTGGTCCACGTACAAATCCCTGACGTAGGAGTGGCCCAAAATTGCCACCTTCCTAATCGGGCCCGGGTACGCAGGCCGATCAACTATCGCAGGATAATCTTCCCCTACCCCACCACCCGCGGCACCATGACGCCAAAAGCCCTGGGCCATGAGGGACAGACGAAGGATGGCACAAAAAAAAAGAACCACGAAAGCTAGGCCACCACCAACCACAAAATGGGGGGGGGGGGGCAAACTAGTGAGAGGTTTAACCCTTAAAGAGCGGCACACAACATAAGTCGAGTTAAAGAAACTGGCAAAAAACGGGTGAAAAATGGGTGAAAATCGAGTGAAAATGGGTGGAACAGTAATGAACCATACGTCCGACATCTGTGGCCTCCCGGCCCACACTAACTCCAGTTCCCCCACCGCACGGGAGGATGACAGTGTGACCAATAGTTCGCTAAAAGTGAACAATGTAGCAAAATCCGCTAAACTTCCATCTTTGAGGTAACACTGTCAGTGCTCCACGAGTGCTACGTAGCTGTATGTGGTGTCATTGTGTAGCGATTTCCACCTAGCTTTCGGCACAATACAGTTCCTTTCATGCTGATGGTTGATATAGCAGTCAGAATGGCCTGAAAAGGCCCAAAACGGCCACAGACCACCCGCTAGACTAGGGTTTTAAGGACCAATTATATGGTTAATTTAGATAAGTGGACTGTACAGTATATTATTGATATTGAATGAGTATTAACCATATAGAAATAATTACCCTTTGATGAACTCAGCTGGTGATTGGAGGATGGCGGAAAATAGGCTAGATGACTCGAAGTGGTTAGTAAGGTAAACAGCGTATGAAAAGAGGCTACAATAGGCTAGGATAGGCTAGATATTTACGTTAAGTTGTGCTAATTAACAAAGATGATGATGTAGTGACTATATGGAATATGAGATGAAAAATGAAGCGAAAACACCTGGTGAAGTAAAGGAACTATAGGAAGAAGGCTTAGCGTGTGTAGCTGGGACGGAGGTTGGTTGGAGAGTGAGCGAGCGCGTTATGTTTGTCTCTGTCGTGACATACCGCGCACGCGCATAACATATGGAAAATGTATCCCATCTTTTTTACAATGAGATACTTATGAACAATCTTAAATAATACAAATATATATATATATATGGGAATTATAATCCTACAATACTTTCCCATATACAACTATAGAATAATATATTCTACCCAATCATGGAACGTTCGACCAAGGTTATGGAAGCGTTCAATTTAAGACTACGGAACGATACGTAACGCTACATCAACCCAGATTACGTAACATCGAGACTGTTCATACTAGTTTGAGTACACTAAGTATGGACATTAGGTTTGTGAGCATCAAATATGGACCTAACTTCAGCTCCATTGAGACGTCTTTGAGATCTTGGCCATACTTTTACATTTACTAGTTACTAGTTGAGTGAATTCAATAATATTTTAATATTCAGTCGGCTATTTAAATGTTTCCAGGAAGTACATAGGGGAGAACGGTGATGGTTCGGACGTTTTTTTTTTAAATATTTGTATAAATTCCGGTTTAAGCAGTAGTATAATCTAGTTGATGTTAAAATGTTGCTTCGTTATTTGGTTCTTTAGCCTAATTATTTCAAACCCTTAGCTCTTTTCAGTTTTGAGCTATAGTTCCCGAAACACAAGTTTCTAAATCGTCCGAACCATCCCTACCAGTGGTGATGGTTCGGTCAGAAGGGTGGGATGGTTCGGCCCCGTATATTAATTGGCATAATCTTAAAATTATGTGAGTTGGATTTGCTAAAAACAAGAATTTATCAATTCAAAGACATTTTATTTTGCTAAAATACAAAATTAAACTTCATAATCGAAATTAACCTCTTCATATTTGTAAACAAATAATATTGAAAACAAACTGGATTATACTTAACCAGAATTATGGATAATGTACTTATCCATAAATCAAATAAACATACAGTACCTTTATTTGTATAAACAATATTATAGGTATGGATTAGGACTATGTTACTTCAAATAAATTACATAATTGACTTAGTTTATATATTATATTGTATTAACACAGATAAATACATAATAAAATATAAATATATTATTCCCTGATGGATATTAAGAGTTGTGTTTCACTATGTGTTCATAATATAGATGTTTACAAGAAGTAGTGTTATCAATTGATAAGGTAATTTTGGGGCAATTAGTGGGAAGGATGGTTCGGACTGGTCCGAACCATCACCACCCTCAACTGTCCGAATGATCCCGAATCTATATAGTTAATCGATGGGTACGCTCAACATTCACACAAGCGACTTCAGCATTTGTTATTTACGGCAATATCTTCGGCATACAACATAGTTTCACCATAATAATGCATATTTCGCTGGTTGACATATTCATGGAGGTAGAGCTTACAATATGAAGTGAAAATATTACATAGGAAGTGCAAAAAAAACATAAAATCGGACCTGCATTAACCCTCCAGCCCCGGCTATGTATTATATATATATATTCCTCGAAACCCGGGTGTTTTGGCCGAAAAACGTCTAGGCTAGGCTACCGTATCTCTAAGTCAACTGGTTGAGCTGTGATGATGATTTCATTGGAGATAACTTTATGGCCAAAACAGCCACTTTACACCACTTTTCGATACTTAACAACAACATACAGGCACACACGAACAAGCGACGCTCTCCTTCTTGTGGCCGGAGATGCGGGGCGTCGGTCCAGCCGGCTGTTGTTTACATGCGTCGGACCGACGCCTCGCACACGAAGCTCACAGGCTTTCAACCACTGGGCGTTCAAGAGGCCTTCCGGGTACCTGTTATATGCTTTTTTATGGGCGTTCAAGAGGTCTTCCGTGGTGAGAGGGTTAAAAAGTGTAGCTGATGTAGGAACCAAATCAAGCGTGATGAAAGTAGACAAACTCTCGCAGTTTCACGCAAAATCTCGGGGCATTAGGTCCCATACGTTTCTCAGGAAATGCACTGTCCGAACCATCCTTCCGTCCGAACCATCACCGCTCTCCCCTACAACATACATACTGTACAATGGTTTAACATAATTTTTCCATTACATGCATTGTAACGGCTCAGACGAGGTTGCCTTTCAGTACAGTAAGCCCTCGCTATTTCGGACTAATTGAGGGGACACCCTGTCTGAAATGTCCGAAAATCCGAGATGTCCGAACTCCGGCTGTGTCCGATCTAAAAGAGGACAAAACACCGACCTGAAAGAGAAAAATCCGACGAATATCGAATAAGCAATAGTGAAGCGAGAACAAACTTCACCGTTGATTAAATAGGGAAACGGGAGCGAACTTCATGCATGTGAATAAATGCGACCTCAGAAGAAGGGAAACGTGAACGAACTTCTTGCACCCATGACAACGAATAGGCCTAAATGCGATCTTGGCTAGGCTAGGCTACTTTTGGCTAGGCAACCCTATTCGTACTTTAGGTTAATATACTGTACAGTAATAGCACATATAGTACTGAATATGAAACAATAAGTTTAGTTGATGGTCGGAAACGAAGAATCAACAATCACCCCTTCATTGAAAACTGTCGATTTAGTGTCCTCCACCTCACTTCACCACTACACTGTCCTGCTCCACCTCACTATCCTTGACCACCTGACCTTACGCTTTGGGAGGCATGATAACTAGGGAATATAGGCGGAGGAGATATCAAACACACAAGATGGCTGCCCGCTTAACCCTCGTGGCCCGGGCTGCCTTTCTAAAGGACGGAGCTCGTATCCGGGCGATCTGGCTGAAAAATGACTTGTGTAAACAAAGGCCTATCTCCCTTAATATAAGAGGTAGAATAATGAAAGTAACATGAAAATGTGCGCCTTACCTTGCTGCGTAGACTGGCGTTGAGTAGAGCTCTCTAGCTCAACTGGTCCCGGAGTTATGGCGATGTTAGTGGAGGTAACTTTTGGCACATTTTTACCTCGGCGCGTCCGAACACTCAACCGCAGCCCCGGCTACGACGCCCTGTTGCACTCGTCGCCCTACCCGCAAGTATTCCGGGAAGCGATTTGAGAGTTTTATTGTCTATTATGTCATTTATTATAGTTATTATGTTATTTTCACTCAATAAAGTTATTTTTATGAAGTTATTTGTGTCTCTGTCACTTATACTTAGTTTTATTGTTATTATTATGAGTAGTTATTATTATTTATACTGGACTATGGTAATTGATAGTGTCATTTTCACTTTTATGTATTGTTAGGTAAGCTAATAATATATATAGTGTCACTTTCACTTGTTCATATTGTTATGAAGGCACTTATTATTACTTATGTGTGTCTCTTTCACTTATGATTAGTTTTATTATTATTATAGTGTCACTTTCACTGGACTATGATAATTGATAGTGTCATTTTCACTTTTATGTATTGTTAGGTAAGCTAATAATATATATAGTGTCACTTTCACTGGACTAGGATAATTGATAGTGTCATTTTCACTTTTATGTATTGTTAGGTAAGCTAATAATATATAGTGTCACTTTCACTGGACTAGGATAATTGATAGTGTCATTTTCACTTTTATGTATTGTTAGGTAAGCTAATAATATATATAGTGTCACTTTCACTGGACTAGGATAATTGATAGTGTCATTTTCACTTTTATGTATTGTTAGGTAAGCTAATAATATATATAGTGTCACTTTCACTGGACTAGGATAATTGATAGTGTCATTTTCACTTTTATGTATTGTTAGGTAAGCTAATATATATAGGTCACTTTCACTGGACTAGGATAATTGATAGTGTCATTTTCACTTTTATGTATTGTTAGGTAAGCTATATATATAATCACTTTCACTGGACTAGGATAATTGATAGTGTCATTTTCACTTTATGTATTGTAGGTAAGCTAATATATATAGTGTCACTTTCACTGGACTAGGATAATGATAGTGTCATTTCACTTTTATGTATTGTTAGGTAAGCTAATAATATATATAGTGTCACTTTCACTGGACTAGGATAATTGATAGTGTCATTTTCACTTTTATGTATTGTTAGGTAAGCTAATAATATATATAGTGTCACTTTCACTGGACTAGGATAATTGATAGTGTTATTTTCACTTATTTATTGTTAGGTAAGCTATAATACGGTTTTGACAACCCGTAGGGAAGGAAGGAAAAACTAATATTTATTGGTGGCTCCTTACGTCAATGACGTAAGAGCCTATGATAATATGGCCTCGTTCCGGGCTCCTCAGAGCCCGGGTTAACCTCGATCACGACGGTCGAGAACCAAGATCATCTTAGGGGGTACCCCTTAATCATTCCTAAGGTACGTCATTGGGACGGAGCCACTGAAAAGTAGAAAATAAAAAAGAAAAGAATTAACACAGTTTGAACACCGCACCTACGCGCATTCTGATCTTCCTCTGTTTCCCATACCTTGCCTGCTATCCCCACCTCTCCAGGTGCGTTCTCTAATGTACATATCAAGTTGAGCATGTGTATGGGAAGGGGATGGTCGTCATTGACTCCAGGAGCCACCAATAAATATTAGTTTTTCCTTCCTTCTCTACGGGTTGTCAAAACCGTAATTTATTGGTGGCTCCTTACGTCAATGACGTAAGAGCCTAGAATATCACGACCGGTGGAGGGACCTTCATATGCTCATCAAGCTAAAAAAACAAGAATCTATTAGGAAGACCAAAAAACGAAAACTGTGACATGTGTTTAAATATAAGAGTATAGCAGTAAGAAAAAGATGTATAAGGCGGGTACCATCAAAGAAGCCTTATCTCAGAAAAACAGAACTACTGAGGTGTGAATACTGGTAATCGTATATCACAAAATTAAAATTAACAATAAAGTTACACATTGCAATAATGTATAGGTATTGCTATGTAACAGATCTAGTGCAGTAATAGCACTCCTGCTATCCATTCCGGATTGTGTGTCCTGCCAACTTGTCATGGAACTTAACACGCCCCCTCCTTTTTCATTTAAGGTGGATGGTAAGACACACCTTCTATTACCTTACAACACTGGTAATAAAAGCATTGAACAAATATATCCATCTACTTATTGGCCTCAGTGGGCATGTTCCAGCCCCAACGCTATGCTTGGTAATTTGGGTCGTCTCCAGATGTACCGACAAGCATATGGCTAGGAACGCCTTGCTAGAGGACCAAAGACCCGTCTGAGTTATATCCTCCACTGAAAAACCAATGGGGAAAACTCATGGTAGTGGCCCATATGTGCATATCATTGGTTTATGCAATCAACTGAGGCTCCGCTTCCTTAAATATATCTGCAATAAAGGATGCTAACACTTTCTTTCCTAACCTTATTGAACCTTCTGGAGAAAACCACAATTGTGCCTTATTCCTAGGAATAACAGACTTAGAGTAGGTATATAGTGCCTTAATAGGGCATGGAGTATCTTTGCTCTTTTCAAGGCAGGAATAAAGAAAGGTGTAAGGATATGTTCCTGGTGATAATTTTTTGTGATGAATCTGGTGCAGTAACCATATGTACAGAATCATTATTAGGGGCAAAACATACAGTTAGTAGACCTTGCCATGGCTGTCAATTCTGAGACCCTATGGCCAGTAGCCAGGGTCATCAGAGACACACACTTTATAAGTTTCTTGTCTATATTTGGTCTCACAGAATAAGACCTAGACTGTGACAAAGTTAGGACCTTCGAGATTGACCAATGAGGAAGCAAATGACGATTTGGGGCTCTGAGCTTAAAACAAGCCTTCATAAAACCCTGTTCATCTTTCTGGTGTAAAGATAAACCAGTGAGTGTAAAGAAGGGTATCTTTATGCCGATATGTGGTTTATAAGTGTGTTCACTGTTATTTTGTTCAAGTCAATAAGTCATTTAGGTGCTTCAACAACAAAGCAACCGATGGAGACTGCTGGTCTGACTCTACACTCTAAGTTGTAAATTGTTCCCAGTGTGAACTATACTGTCTTAAAGTGGACGCTGTGTATTGACTTGTGAGCATATCCGTGACTTCCTTGTCATAGGACGGTAGCCACTTGGATTTGAGAATGTCCACATAGTAAAATTGAGCGAGGTCTGCAGGTTTCCAATTTCTTTCAAGTGGAAATAGGACAGGGGGAGTTGCAGAGGTTTGTTATACCACTGAGTAAGTTGAGTGTGCCACACCTGAGTAGGCCACATTGGAGCAACCAGGACCACTTAGTCCTGGAAATGACCTGAGGTGATGAATGATTCTCACATCATAAATCTATGTCCACCTGTTCCAATTCACTGTGAGGGCATCTGGGCCCCCTTCTCGTGTTATGTGATTCCGTGATATGTAAGACTGGAGCTTCGTTGAATTACGAGATGCAAAACAGATCAGTTTGAGGTGAAAATGGCAGACTTAAGTGGTTGAATGCCTTTTGTTTGAGAGCCCATTCCGCTGAGGTAATCTTTCCCTTGGACAGAGCATCCGCCCACAGATTGGAGACCCCTGGTAGATCTGTTGCATGGATTATTATGGAATTTGTTTTGGGCTAGAAAGAATATATTTTCCCGAGAGATCCTGGAGAAACCTGGACCGGATGGGGACCTGTTTCTTCCAGCAAATTACAGTGGTCATGTTGTTCATCCGGAATGTAATTGACCTGGAGGTCAATGACATCGCATGAACTCTGGGAAAAACCGCGGAACTGCTAGTTCTTGGGCATTGATATGACACTGACTTAATGTTGTCCATTTTCCATGATTCTGATGACCTTCCGTCGACTGATAGCCCCATCCTATCAGACTCGAGGCGTCTGTGTCCACCCATCGAGTGGGAGGTGGATCTGACCAATGTGTCACTGATTCCCTTTGCCTGAGATTTTACCTACAACGATGTAGAAGTGAGATTTGGTTTCTCTAAATTTACTCTGAGAACTCAACTTTGCCACATTTGCATGACTCTCAAGGTTTGTGCTTGGCAATGGAATGGAGAAGACCACGGAATCATCCAATTTTTTAGGTAAAATAATATTTTCACACCGTCCTTGCGTAGAGGGAGACGAGTTTGTTCCACTTATCTTGGTGAAAAATCTGGGAGCTATGTTCAAGCTGAAAAGCATTCTGGTGAACATTACCACTTTGTTTCTGAATGGGACAGCTAGGAACTTTTGGCTCCTCTTTGCTATTGGGATGTGCCAGTAGGAGTCTTTTAGATTTAGAGTAATTATCCAGACCTTTGGTTGTAGAACTAGCCTTACTTGGGAAATAGTTAACATCCTGAACCTCATATTGTGAATTGATTTGTTGAGGAAGGACATGTCTATCGCATGCCTTAGTTGCAGCCTGTCCCTTTTTTGGGACGAGAAACATGCGGGATAGAAAAACTGGTATGCCTTCTGGTACATAAGTCACAACATTGTCTGTCAACATTTGGTTTATTATTGTTTCTAACTCTAGAGATAGTTGAACATTGTTGGACTGAGCTCTGGGGAGGGGTTTTACCAACCCGAGCCATGTAAGGACCTTCTTTACTACCCTCTTCTGCCTAAGGTCTCTGAGGCCAATGAAGGAAATTTTTCCTGAACTGGCCTGTCTGATGTAGGACCAGTTCTCTGTTGATGGCCTCCAGAAAATTTAGTTTCTTGTACTTTGGGCAGGTTGGTGAGGGATGGAGGGTTGATGGTGACCAAGTGGTCTCTGGTGTTTGGGGGCATGTTGGTGCACCCCGGCCTCTGGACTGGTAGTGTCCTCTGTTTGACGAGTTACCCCTATGAGCCTGAGATGTTTGTGGAGTAAGCTTAGGAGAGGGGAATTGGACTCTAACTTTTCCACGCTGTGATTGAGAACGAGAGTGGAACTGTCTAGGGTGGGTCAGCTTGTTTGCAGAGACTGTCTAAAATGCAGCCATCTCAGGTCTTAGCAACAGAGCATGAACCTCATTCCAGAGCATTTTGGGGAATCAATCTACCTGTGAACAGAGGTGAAAGGAGAACTCGAGTAGCAATATCTTTGGGCA
The DNA here is from genome assembly GCA_032716605.1 of Paralithodes platypus. Taxonomy (NCBI): domain Eukaryota; kingdom Metazoa; phylum Arthropoda; class Malacostraca; order Decapoda; family Lithodidae; genus Paralithodes; species Paralithodes platypus. The sequence goes on from CM064582.1 coordinate 29,032,527, forward strand.
TATTCTTGGGCAATTGGATGCGTGGATCCTGTCTAGCTCTAGCTGCCTCAAAAATAGCAATATTGACATCCCTAGTGGTCATCAGAGAATTAACATGTGAAGTTCTTCTGATAAAATGAAGTGCAGACCTGGAGTTTTGTTCAGGGATAGAATCTGCTACTTGCCTCATGGCTTGTGCACATTGTTGCTGTGTGATAAAATTTGACAGCAACCTATGGGCTCTTTTGATGCAGTCTAAAGTCTTTGTCAATCAGTGCAGGGGTAGGTGTATTAATCATGGGGTCACTAGCTGGTTTACAAACTCTTTTTGGAGATCTGAGATATTCCCAGAACTCATGGGGAATAGAGTCAGAGTTGTATACATACATAGTGGCAAATTGGTGATCCTCCAATGGGAGTTTATGGGGGGGGGGGGGGCATCACCCCAAGACAAGGCCAATTTCTCTGCCTCAGTCACCCATTAACCCGGGAACTGCGGGGAGACTCTTAAGAGTTCCCCCGGCGCACTGCGGGGAGACTCTTAAGAGTCAGAGAAAAAAAAAATCAACTTTTGACATCGAATTCTTTTTTTTTTTTTTTTTTTTTTGGCCCCTGGGCCATGCAAAATCTCAGTCCTCTACCTCCCCTCCTTCCCCACTTTCCTCCTCTCCTTCAGTTATCACCTATTTTCCCTGTTATTCCCTTATTCTGAGGTATATTTTCGTGCTAACATTAGAAATCCGATTGCAGGGTGTGGTCATCACTGATAGCAAGCGAATGCAAGAGAGAGAGAGAGAGTATCGATCGACTGTGTCTCAGTGGCCTTGGGGGAAATTGGCGGGAAAGCAGCTTGCCTCACCCATACATTATACATTGCTGACTTATGGAAAACTCATTTTAAGGAACTACTTAACAGTGTAAACCAAAGGTCTACTAATGGTGCAATTCAATATGTGAAAGATAGTAATTATGAAGACATTAAAGTGACTGAAAGTGATCTTGAGAATGCCATAAGAAAACTTAACCTAAATAAAGCTTGTGGGCTGGATGGTATATATGCAGAACATCTTAAATATGCAGATAAGTTGTTAATAGATAAACTTAGTTCTTGCATCACCAGTCTATTTACGCATGGTGTCCTGCCGGAGTCTATGATATCCGTAATACTTGTTCCTGTCATTAAAGATAAATCAGGTAAAATTACAGCAAAAGACAACTACCGCCCAGTAGCACTTGCTAGTGTGGTGAGTAAGGTAGTTGAAATGATAATGCTAGAAAGAATGTCTGCATATATTGTCACCAGCAGCAATCAGTTTGGCTTTAAGAAAAATCACGGCACAGACCAATGCATATGTGCTGAAAGAAGTGATTGATACATACAACAAACTAAATAGCTCAATTTTCTCTTGTTTTCTTGATGCAAGTAAGGCTTTTGATAGGGTGTGTCACAAAACCTTATTTGAAAAATTAGTTAACAGGGGAGTGCCTAGCTATATTGTTAGGATACTTATTTTCTGGTATGCTAATCAAAAAATGTGTGTAAGATGGGGCAACATCCTGTCAGGCTCTTTCGCCGTAACCAATGGTGTTAGGCAGGGGGGGATATTGTCTCCGTATCTTTTCAACGTCTACATGGATGATCTTAGTCTGGAGCTGAACAAGACTCGCACTGGGTGCTGTATTGGCAGCACCATTGTAAATCATCTCATGTATGCTGATGACCTAGCCTTAATCGCGCCTTCTGGAGCAGGACTGGATAAATTATTAAGAGTATGTGAAAAATTTGGAATCGAACATTCAGTCAAATTTAATCCTATAAAGAGCAATATCATAATATTTAAATCTAACCTTCTATTGAAATCAAAGCTACCTAAATTCCATTTGTATGAAGAAATTATAGAAGAAGTAAGTAAAGTATCTAGGACACTATATTTCATGTGATCGCTCAGATGATGAGGATATGGGTCGTCAGCGAAGGCAACTTTACATGCAGGGAAATTCAATATTAAGAAAATTTCATATGTGCACATGGGATACAAAAATAACATTGTTCAACTCCTACTGCTCACCAATGTATACAGCACAACTATGGTGGAACTATAAGAAAATGACAGTGAATAGACTAAGTATCTCATATCACAATATCATGAAAATGTTTCTGGGGCTCTCAAAATATGAGAGTACAAGTACGCTATGTGCCTATATGAACTTACACTGTTACAAATCACTCATTAGAAAGCTAACATATAAATTCATTCAGCGCCTTAACACTTCTGAGAACAGGATCATTAAAATGCTACAAACTCCAAGCATAGTGTACACCTCCAGGATCCAGGCACACTGGAGGAAGTTGTTCTATATTTAACCTTAAGTAATGATTTCAGGTCTGCTACTCTACAGAATTAGCATACCGGTACTGATCCTCATAGTGCAGTACAGTACCGATATTCCTATACTGTACTGTAGCAACATACTGTACCGGAAGCTAAATGATGTGAGGCATGGTACTGTACACAATTAGGACAGTGGTTTTGGTAACACAGTAGTTTGATGACCACTGTTTTTGGTTGAGGCAGTGCTGTGAACTACATGATAGCAAGCTGGGTATTATTTAATTTCTTTTTATTTTATGTAGCCTATGTACAGTAGCTTATATATATTTATATATATTTATGTTACTGTAAGGTATATATGGACCCCAGTATGGTCCCCTCTGTACTGTGTGAGTCTGAAATAAAGTATTATTATATTATTATTATATTATTATATTATTATTATTATACAACTCGCGGGCTATATCTCCGATTTTGACCATCCAAACGCTGTTTTCACTCGTTTTATTGTTGTTTCAGGTTAATACCTTTATAATCAACCCATAATAGGCGCATATGGATAAGTATTAATGCTATTAATGGTACAATGAATATTTTAGTGACGGAAACACCTCAAATACGTCAGCACAGGGGGACGTTTCCAATTACCCCCATGCGCACTTGTTAGGTTAAGCCCATGGACCATAACTTAGAGTGGGTACCTCCGAAATAGGAGTTTTGTTCTCAAACATGTTTGTGGAGCCACCTACGGACTTTGAGAGATTAGAGAGATTTAATGGCGTTATGTCCATCCGCCTTATTCACATCAGACCATGGTTTGAAGCGCTTACCCGAAGGCACTGTGGGTGTATGTGTGTAACTAAAGTACTTAGCATCCAACAGAGATGGGAAGGGTTTTATGATTACCGTACATCCAGCAATCGGCCTTGTGCATCTTTTGTATGTAGATGCCTAAGCTCGTCCTTTTTAATAATCCACTCATTTGGTATTTGCACCAAGTCTGAATGACCTGTGTCAGCATTAGTAGGTGCTACCCTGGTAATTGTTTCCAGTATCGAGATTCACCAATTAGTAGAGGGGGAGGCTTCTTGAACATTTCATGAGCAGATTGTTTAGGCTGGACAGGTAAATGAGACAGTGGAACTGTGTCTGGTATGGCATGCTGTAACATGGGTGGAGCAAGAGCACTTTGGAGATCTCGGATAGCCTTATCTAAGGACGTAAATTTCTGTTCAATTTTGTCTGTCAACTCATGCATAGATTTAAGAAAATACCTGAAGTTCACCAAACAAGCCACCATGTGGGCTCTGAGTAGGGACTATATCAGGAAACTCTTCTTCACTTTGTTCTAATGGAGAACCATGGTACTCATTCTCACTCTAATCCTCCTCAGTATGGTTACTGGTTTCCAATTCATACCACCCTACCATAGCATTGCTTATGACCAAAGGTTCTGGGGTATCCTTAGGAAGTACTTTTTTCCGTATTGCCCCAACCGTACTGTAACCAAAATGTCTGGAGCTGCCAGAGAAGGATCTAAACGAACAGGTAAGTCCGTAGAAGGCTGAACAGGTGATTAGTGTATGGGTTTATGTACTTCAGCTTCAATATTCACCTGAGTCAGTTTAGGGTGAATTAATGAGGGTGGAGCAAGCAACTGGGTTTAATCAGATTGCTGTTCAATAGTATCAGCTAACTGTACTAGGGAAAGTGGAGGGGGACTGACACCCTCAGAACTTGGATCAGTCAAGGAAGTAGATGAGACAGGTAATTTATGTTTTTTGATGTAACAGGGTTAGCTGGGTGACTGACCACATTAGACCATTTCAACAGTCTGGGGATATGTGGTGTAGAATGCAGGATTTTGAAATCATGACTGCGAGTCGAGTCGGGGAAGTTTGGTACTTAGCAGGTCGCCTTTTAGTTTGAGATTTGCTCACTTTCTTCTGTTTATTTACTGGAAGACTTTGAGCTGGCCGACCTATGTCTTTTCCTGCTATATCCAGACATGGAGATTTTGTTTAAAGTACCTGAAATGTACGACTTTACCGAACCCCACACAGATAATAACACTTGTTTGCATGTGACCGAGGGTATAAATGTTTTTTGGGTCATGGTTATTAACAAAAATATGATTAGTGACTTAGTCACTTAGCTGGTGAACCGGAAACGTTTAGTGTTTTGTAAAAATTAACTCACCTAAAATTATAGGGTTTTTAGCCGAGCGAGGGGAACAACAGGTGAGAGGATGGCAAGGTCCACCACCACAGTTCCCAACCTGGAACACTGTTCGGATCCTCTCGTGGTTATCACTTGGCCGGAAGAGATTGTTCTAATTGTTGAAAAGATTCTTCTGTGGTAAAGCAGCAGCTCGCCTGAGCCTGTGAAAAATACCAAGGAGTCAATGTTGCATAGTGGGAATAATACCGGAATTATTAGGCCTACTTAAATTTGGCAAAAATAGGAACTACCCTTGCATCGTTTATTTTAAATAAACTACAGTGGAGCCTCCATTCTCGCACCACACACCAAATATTCCCCATTTCAATTCTCGCGCCAAAAGCCTCATTCCTCGCATCAAAATCCCAGCCGAAACCCGAAAAAATAGCAAAAATAACGAAAAACTCGACATAAAACTAGAAAACAAACAAAAACAATAATTTTGTTTTAACATAACGAAAGAATCTGCCAGTAGCTTGCCGTTTAGAGACGAAATCCGAGTGAATCCGAGATCCGATCGTCAAATGCGCAAGATGCCGCCATCTTTGTATGACGTCATCACTAAGCAGACGCTTGCAGTTTAGCTACTATCTGTGTTGACAAAACAACCGTTTGCAAGCCTTTTTGTGCCTGAACCCCTTATCTCTCGCGTTTATTATAACCTCTAGTACATCTAGTGATAGGGATGGTTGGCCTGGTGGTAGCAATGAAGGAATTTCATGCTCAAAACACAGCAAAGACCAGTCCATGTCGGACGAAAGCGATTGAATTGCCTAGCCTAGACGATGTTAGCCTAGGCTAGGCTAAATATGACAATGATTTATAATAAAATCTGTGTGGTAAGTAATCTTCTCATAATACATATTTATACGTCTTTTCCTCATAATATGTATTTATTGGATGTATTTGGGGCGAAATGGGTACTTGAGGGGTGGCTGGACGAATTTAGAACCTAGGCCTAGGCTAGGCCTAAAAATGTTTGCATGATAGAAACAATGCCCCAATCTACAGTATTTATGGTTAGGACTGTCATTTAGCCATGTCTACATTATTATTTACAATGCATAAGATTTAGGCCTAGGCTACTTGATGTAGCCTAGACAAAAAACATGTTTTCATAGCCTAACACTGGGAAAAAGTGCGGTAATTGTTTAGATATTGGGCCTTTTTTTTCTAGTTATTAAAAACTTATTCTATGGTGTATTATATGATACAGTATAATGCATAAAATTTAATTTGTGTACAATAAAACATGTTTTCATAGGCAAAAAATAGAAAAAGACGCAAATTTTGGCATGAGCACGGAACCGATTGAATTTTCCCCATAAGAACAGTGCCCCGATCTTGGATGTTTCAATTCTAGCTCTATTTCTGCGGAACCGATTAGCATCTAGGATGGGGGCTCCACTGTATAGTTGCCGCTAATGGGAGCGACCTTGGTGACCCTGGTCTCTGGGTCTTCTCCTGGGTGACCTGGATGTGTGTGAGTTTGTGCCTTTTATCTGTGTTTATTCGTTGTTTTTATGTTGTTTTTGTGTTTTCCCTGTTCTTGCTCTGTCTTGAGTCGGCTACCCCCAAAATGGGGTTTGGGCCTGAGCATATAGATAGATAGTTGCCGCTTATGTAAGAAATAGCCTAGTGAATTATTACCCGGTATCACTGGATATAATTACTCAGTAATTTTTAAGTAATTTATTTATTTATTTATTTTATTTTTTTCTATATTCCAACTACTCCCTCTCGGGCATAGGCTGATAGCCTTTACACTCTACCGCTGAACACGGTGAGGCCCGTGAGGTCTTGCTCCAGTCTAGGGAGTGAGACATTCGAAGCTTCACGGCTCGAAGCAATTCCATCTCTGAAGCTGCTCCGCCTCTGTGCTTCACAGTCTCATCCCCCAGGCTCGGACCCTCACTCCCAGAAAGCCACCTATTGAGCAATTAACTCACTAGGCATTGCCCCCCTGTAGCATATTTTTGAATATGGGAATATTCATACAATGCTATTTAATCAGGGAATAATGAGGGTATTCATTTGGCATTTCGGTGTGCTGTGGTAATGCACTGATACTAGGTACAGCACAAATTCCATCCCAATAATATCTTCCCATTGACATATTGGGATTCGAACCCGGGTCCATTGGGTTACCAGTCCAGTGGCAAGACCACTCCGCCACACCTCCCCTAGTCTTAATTACACGCTAAGACTAATATATTTGTATACTTGGCAACATAGAGGCTAAGTGTAACCGGTCAACTTAAGCTCTCGTATTTAACGTAATTCTGATAGTAGTGTTAATGACTGGTACCCGGGCCTGTCTCTAATATGGTATGACAAAGCCTAGGGTAACCGGCAAAATTAATATTTGCCTCCATTATTGCAACCCGGGCTTGTCCTATTATAGTATGACAATGCCTAGAGTATCCGACAAAATAATATCTGCCTTAATTATTGGGAACCGGGCTTGTCTTTATTATAGTATGACAAAGCCTAGAGTACCCGGCAAAATTTATCTTTGTTTCCATTACTGGATCTCTGGTCTGTCTTTATTAAAGTATGACAAAGCCTAGAGTACCCGTGAAAATACTATCTGTTTCCATTACTGGCACCCGGACTTGTCCTTGTTATGGTATGCCACAGCCTAGAGTAGGCCTACCCGGTACACATAGATAGCCGTCTCAATTATTTGTACCCGGGGCTGTCATTATGATACTGTGAACAACCCTGGTCTTTCTTTATTAAAGTATGACAAAGCCTAGAGTACCCGGCAAAATAATATCTGTTTGGCATTGTAATATCACCCGTCAATTACTGATACCCGGGCCTGTCTTTATATTGTTTAGACAAGGCCTAGCGGACCCGGGGCTCTACTGGTGCCCGGGCCTGGCTGCCAGAGTAACCGGCTATAGGTTACTGGTACCCTGTCTTTATGTACTTTATTTTTTATTACTGTCTTTATTACTGGCCTGTCTTTATGATACCACACGGGAATATTGGTACCCGGGGGTCTGACATCGTCTTAACAGCCTCCAGAGTAACCAGCCATAGCCTATTTGTACCCGGGGTTGTCTTTATATTTGTTTTGGTATGATGATACCACCCGGGAGTATTGGTACCCGGGTCTGTCATCGTCCAGAGTAACCGGCAATAGCCTACTTGTACCCGGGGCTGTCTTTATATTTGTTTTGGCATTATGATACCACCCGGGAATATTGGTACCCGGGTCTGTCATCGTCTTAACAGCCTCCAGAGTAACCGGCTATAGCCTACTTGATACCACCCGGGAATGTTGGTACCCGGGACTGTCATCGTCCAGGGTAACCGGCAATAGCCTATTTGTACCCGGGGCTGACTTTATATTTGTTTTGGTATTATGATACCACCCGGGAATATTGGTACCCGGGTTTGTCATCGTCTTAACAGCCTCCAGAGTAACCGGCTATGGCCTACTCGTACCCGGGGCTGCCTTTATATTTTGTTAAGCTGGCCAGCTTGCCAGAATGTGCTCGTGCTCGGTAGCGCTCGCCAGGGCAGTGAAATGGGCTATAATAATCGTAGAACGATGTTCTTTCTTTCTTAGTATTCATGTTGTCACAGACAGATCAGTGGTGGTCTTTATTCTTGTCTGTTACACTTTGAAGTATTTTATATCAGTGATAGAGTATAAGATGTGTAGTGTGAAGTTAAGGAGAGAGAGAACGAAGGAGGCAGCGAGGTGGTAATATGTGTGTGTGTATGTACGTGTGCCTCCCTCGCTCGGGCGGAGGTTCCCACGCTCTTGATTGGTCGGCGGGCCTGGCTACGTCATAGGATGCTTGCTCTTCATGACGTAGTGGTCTGTGATTGGGTGCCGCTGTCCTAGTGTTGGTGCTGGGGGGGCTCCTGCCCGCGTGTCTCCTTTAGAGCTTGGCATGGTGTGCTTGGTCCTAGACGTCCCTTGCAATCTGTCCCCAATCTAACCCCCTGTACTACTGTTTCTCTCTCTGAACTTCTTCTTTTCCATTACTTCTCATCTTTATTCAATTACTTATCCCTTCTGGTTCTGCATACGACTTCCATAGTCGGCCAGTCGTATTACCAGTACCAGGTCTCACATATATGTTTTGCACTAGCTTTAGGGATTATTAGTCATAGTCACATGAGTCATATTATCATTGGGTGCTTCTAATTATTGAGTTGTTCTTTGTTACTATTTAATGCTAGACAGTGGAGGGTATCTTTAGTCGTTGTCTGAGTTATGTACATGGCAAGTCAGAGCCTGTACGACTTCGACGGAGCTAGGTGCCTGTAACCTTTGTGCATATTTTTCCTGTGCGAGTGCAGCAGTATACAAGCGAAGGGCTTTTGTCTACACTTACTTGTATGCGTGCTACCTCATTTTGTTGACCTTTGTGGAGCGCCAGGGCAAGACCAGATACTTGAGATCTGGACTTACCAAGAGAGCCTCCTAGTCACTTAACGTAACATAAGGGAAATCTGTTCAAGGGGAGACAGTAGGCTACGAGCATGCTTGCGCTCTGCTTAGCCTCCTGGTACCTTTTATGCCGCTGCTAGACTTTATTAGTAATAAAGACAGCATTGTGTTTATTAACTTTAACTGTGTATGCTTTAGGAATTATTCACGTATCATTTTAGCCTAGGTTGATGCTTGGTGCACAACCCAGTATGGCTGGTACTTTGGCTAAGGAAGTACTGTTTTGAGTGGCTATTATTAGTGCTGTCACAGAGTTGTTGCACTCCCTTGTTATATATATGTATCCTACTTATTGGTGTATTTAAGATACACGCTTTGGTGTCCTGCCCCTGCATTATTTCTGTTCTATATTAACGAGCATCTTAGAGCATCAGACGTTTTCAAAAGATTCCATATCTGTTTGCTGTAGGACTAGACTACCAGTGTTTTCATAGAGCATTGAAGAGTTTAGTGTTGAGTACAGACTCACACTAAAGTTAACGTAAGCAAGGTGCAGAGGGGTCCGGTAGTGTACCAGGTCAACCCTAAACAAGTATTGAGGGACCTCGTCACACAGAAATCACACACGAGTGAAATTTCTGTCACCATTCCTGCCTGGTCTATTTCATATATCGGGAAGGCGCCGCGACTGGGCAAATACTCTGGCACAACCTCGCTACAACACCTATTGTGCTACACTCTAATTAGCTGCGGAGATGTAGAGACCAACCCCGGCCCTTGTTCAACGTTGAAGAAACCTCACCACCAAACAAGTAAGGCAGACACCGACATTTCAACAGTCCCTAGCAGTAAAATTCGTTATAACAAACTGGGCCAGCAGGTACCCCAGCCTCCGGCCGTCACGCTCCAATTCAACCCACAACACAATCCAACACTATCGGTGGCTCAACATGTAACTGGAGCAGCTAGGAAGAAAGGCATCAGTCGCAACAACATCAACAATGGAGCAGCATTAGCAGCCAGGAATAAGGACAACATCATCAAACAGCAAATACAGGTGGGGCAGGGAGGGGTCACAGGGGGAGACATAGCCACAGACAGTCCCCACCCTAGCAGCACAGCTGATCATCACACCGCCAGATGTACGACGAACAATACAAAGAATCTATGTACAGTGTGCGATATTAGATGCAACAAAAGGAGTCCAACATCACAATGTAGTATTTGTAATGAAACAGCACACGATCGATGTTCTTATGTTAACAGCAGAAAAGAAATGGAATGCGATAAATGCAGGGAACTAGTAATTACCCACTCCACCAACTCTACATTACCCACAGCATTACCATTAATACCACAGATATCGGCGACCCAAGTAGCACAACATGCAACAAGAACAACAATAAAAACAGGTAGCACTCGCAAATACATCTACAGGGAAGCAGCATCAACGGACAATGAAAACAACAACAACAGCAAACAACCACAGCCCGACCGCGAGTATCCCCTACTCTCTCCCGCACAAACAGCTGATCGACGCGGACCAAACCACACCTCCATAAACAGTAAGAAAAAACTATGTATAGTCTGTAATATTGGTTTCAACAATAGGAGTTCACTTTTACAATGCAACAGTTGTAATGAAATTGTTCATAACCGATGTACTTACGTTAACAGTAGAAACAAAGTTGAATGTGTTAAATGTAGGAACTCAGCTGTACAACATCGCGAAACCATTTGTTTTATTTGTGAATCACTCATAACACGACGTCAGAAGATCCAAAACTGTGTAAAGTGTAAACAGGTAGTTCACATGAAGTGCATCTCTAAGAAGACCAACAGTGAAGAACGGGAATTCCTTTGCAATAAGTGTGCCTTGCATTCATTACCGAATATTAATGTAAATGATCCAAGTATTAACAACTCAGAATCCAGCCAGGACACATTCAAAATCAAAGATGAATACAGAGTGTTCACCAACAAAGGGCTCCATCTTATCCACATTAACGCCAGATCAATGTACCATAAATTGTCAGAAATAAACTTGTTAGCTAATAAGGCCAAAGCTTCAATAATTGCAATCACAGAAACCTGGCTGGATTCAAGTATAAACGATGGTGAAATAAACATTCAAGGTTTCAACATGGTTAGGAATGATCGCAATAGGCAAGGGGGAGGAGTATGTTTGTATGTAAAAAACAACCTCACACACACAACTAGGACCGACCTACATGTAGAAAATCACGAAGCTCTGTGGATCGACCTACACCTGCCGAGGACAAGACCCATCACAATTGGGGTATGCTATAGGCCACCAGCCGACACACAATTCTTGACCAAATTTGAACGAACTTTGTCATCGCTAGACCCTCGGAATGAATCCATCATACTAGGGGATTTTAACCTGTGTTACAAACAACGAAATGATAGGCTTGTACGAGAATATAGGCATATACTGACAATGCACAATCACAAACAACTCATCACAACCCCCACACGTATCTGTGAGAACACTGCCACAATATTAGACCACATAAACTGTAACAGAGAGGACAAAATATCCCAATCAGGGGTTATGCAGACTGGGATAAGTGATCACTTCGTCACATATTGCACACGGAAAACCACAAAAATTACCCTAGAGAATCACAAGATTATCAAAACAAGGTCACTCAGAAACTACAATAAGGAAACATTTCTGGACATTTTATGGAATACAGACTGGTCTCCAGTGTTTGGAAGTACAAACGTTAATGACGCATGGGTTGGCTTCAGAACCATCATCACAAACATCCTAGACGAAATAGCTCCTCTGAAAGACATACGAATTAAAGCAAGGTCAGACCCATGGATCAACAATGACATACTACACCATCTGGAACACAGAGACAATCTGTTAAAAAGGCTAGCGAAACATAGACAGGATCAAGGTCTGAAACATGAGTTCAACAGGGCCAGGAATAAACTAAGTAGGAAAATGAAATCAGCGAAAAATAATTATTTTCACAATAAGGCAGAGGAATATCAGAATAACCCAAAGAAACTATGGAGGCACCTAAAAACAACAGGCTACAGCAACAAGACAAGGGATTCGTCCAACACTAATATTGCTCTCACCATTAATGATCAGGTTTGCCACGATAAACGACAAATTTCAACCTACTTCAACTCCTTCTTCACTTCCATAGCAAACACACTTGCACAGAACCTACCTCAACCTCTCAATAAATACACGACAACAACGGCCACCTTTCGTAATTTCTACAGAGATAAAGACATACACCCGAACACATTTAGATTGCAAAATGTTACACCAAAATACACTTTTGACGAGCTGTCTAACCTAAATGTACATAAGAGCACAGGACCAGACAAAATTCCTGCCAAATTTCTACGAGATGGAGCCATTGGTATAGCAGGCCCCCTAACCCACATCATCAACTTGTCAATTAACACCAACACAGTACCTGCTGAACTGAAGGAAGCTATTGTAACCCCTCTATTCAAGAAAGGAAATAAACTAGAAGTTGGCAACTACAGACCAGTTAGCATATTATGTATTGTATCTAAAATCCTTGAAAGAGCGGTATACACCCAAATTGAACACTACCTCAAACAAAATGATCTATTCTATAAGTTTCAATCAGGTTTCAGATGCATGTACTCGACAGACTCCTGTCTCATCCACTTAACGGATCACATTCGTAAAGAAATGTCTAAAGGTAACTACACCGGTATGGTTCTTCTTGATCTACAAAAAGCGTTTGACACAGTAGACCATGATATCCTATGTAATAAACTACAAGCTATGGGCATAGGGTCTGTGAACTGGTTTAAATCTTATCTTAGTGGTAGAACCCAAAGAGTCAAAATTGATGATAATATATCTGATCCTATGCCAATTAACTGTGGGGTCCCGCAGGGAAGCATCCTTGGTCCCTTACTCTTTCTCTGTTATGTGAACGACATGGAACTGAGCGTCTCATGTAAATTATTACTGTATGCAGACGACAGCGTGCTCCTGGTTTCAGGAAAAGACCCAATAAGTATTGCCGCTTCACTTTCCAAAGAACTAGCATCATGTAGTGAATGGCTAGTGGACAATAGACTATCTCTTCACCTGGGCAAGACGGAAGCCATCTTATGTGGAACAAAACGCAAACTGAAAGACATTGTGGGCTTCTCGGTCAACTGTAATGATATTCCTATAACAACAGTGTCACAAGTTAAATATCTCGGACTGAAACTGAACGCGAGTTTGTCAGGTGAAACAATTTTGGAATCTATCCTGAGTAAGTGTAGAGCACGTATAAAATACCTGTATAGACAGGTGGGATGCTTGCCCGCGGAGACCAAAAAGACCCTCTGCCAAGCGCTAGTTCAATGTCATTTTGACTATTCTGTGTCATCCTGGTACTCTGCATCATCTAAATCAGCACAGCACAAACTTCAGGTCACTCAAAATAAAATGGTTAGGTTCATGCTGAACCTAGGACCCAGATCACATGTTGGCCAGGAACAACTTCAGTCACTAGGTATGCTCAATGTCTCTGACAGGGCCAAACAAATCAGGCTAACTAATGCCTTCAAAATTTTCTATGACAGAGCTCCAGAGTATCTAAAGAATGATTTTGTTAAAGCAAATGAGAGGAGTGGACATAATACAAGAAACATGATGTTTAATTTTAAGGTCCCGAGAATCCAAGGACAGGGTAAGCAAACATTCTTCTTCACTGCCATCAAAGACTGGAACGACCTACCCCAGTCAGTCCGTGAAAAGAGAACACTGTATTCCTTCAGACGTAGCCTGAAGGAAAACCTGAACCGGATAGCTGCGAGAAGGGAGCACCAAGCTTATGTCTACTACTAAATACGACATAAGAGATAGACAAACCAAACTGAAATTATTACTGATTACGTATTACTGATATTTACTATAGGATGTAAGGTATCTTAAAATAACCCCCTAGAAATACTTTCTCTAAAGTATCTATTTCTTTATCCTCCCCTTTTCCCCAGCTAACCTAATCCCACAAGGACCCCAATGGAAATACGCCTAACGGCCTTATTGGGCTATCCTTAGTTGGAATTATGCAAGGCTGGTACATGTCATATTTGTAACAAACTATGTGGTACCAACTCTGTAAATTGCTGACTGAATAAATATTATTATTATTATTATTATTATTATATACTCCTTTATTAAATCTTGTTATAGTTTATTCAAGCATTGTTATTACTTAACCTCTGAAGTGCGCATGGGGGGTATGAGACACCACACTCCTGTGCTGACGTATTTTAGCTGTTCCCATCACTAAAATATTTATTTTACCATAAATAGCATTAATACTTATCCATATGCGCCTATTATAGGTTGATTATAAAGGTATTAACCTGTTACAACAATAAAACAAGTGGAAACAGCGTTTGGATGGTCAAAATCGGCGATACAGGCCGGGAGTTACACAATGTATGGCTGAGGCAACCTCCCAGCCCACCACTTTCCTCCACCTCTGGAGAGAGACTGTCGATCGATACTCTCTCTCTCTCTCTTGCACTCGCTTGCTAACAGTGATGACAACGCCCTGCTACCAACTCGCTAATGTTAGCACGAAAATAGACCACAGGAAAAGGGAATAACAGGGAAAATAGGTGATAACTGAAGGAGGGGAGGAAACTGGGGAAGGAGGGGAGGTGGAGGAGTGATATTTGGCATGGCCCAGGGGCAAAAAAAAATAAAAAAAATAAAAAAAAAATATATTTATTATTTTTTTATTTTTGTTTTGGTGTTTTAAATTGATTTTTTTCCCCCTGACTCTTAAGAGTCTTCCCGCAGTTCCCGGGTTAAGAGCATTTTATTAACGTAAAGTACTCCTGTTGTGAGTAGGCTTTGCCGTCACCGGAAAGCCTTTGTAGAAGTGCACTAAAACCCAGTTAATTGATACCCCGTTATCCAGTAGATTAACTCTGGAGGGTTTAAGTGTTTTGTTCACCGGCGTAATAGTTCGAGGGTTTGAAATTAGCGTACCGTTGTTGCAGATATAGCCTATCATCTAGTCCATTTAATATTAAGTGCCCTTGTTTATTTCGTAGTGCCGGTCATAACAAATGGCGACCTTAGACCAGTATATAGTGAACTGAATAATGCATTTTTTTGGAGAAATCTTATTGCCATTTGGGGTTGAATTTATTTCTCGCATTGTTGGCAGTAGACATTGTTTTGAGGATACATAGAACTTGTTGGAGTTATTGGTGACCTAGTATTGCACTCAAGAACATCTTCGAATATTTTTTGGTGAATAAAGTTACGCAAGAGTTTGGCTACTTTTGTCTTGACTTGAGAATTTTTGTTGTTGACTCCATCATGTCACTGGACGGGTCTGAACATAGTGAGGGCACAGTGCGAGAGACAGGCGAGGAGGTGGAGAAGGTGGAGTTGTTAAACGGCGTTCGGGTGGTGAACAATGAGGAGGATGCTCGGATTTTTTTGGAGGAGCCTGTGTCGGTGGACCGGGTGTCGGGGCTGGACCGGTACGGACTGCAGTGTGTAGCCACGGTCTTAGGGTTTCCCGGTACTAGCGGTTTGTCGAGAGGTGAGCTGGTTACCTGTGTGCTCGGTGGGGTGCATGGGGCTTCGGGTGGAGCGGGAGCTGGGGCACCTTCGGCCCAGCCCCCATTCCACTCGACTCCTATCATGGCACCCCCTCGGGCTCCGGAGCCGGGTACGTTCCCGCAGGCCGATGCCCGCTGGCGGTTGGGTATGCCTCTAGGTGATTCACGGGGTGGGTCCCCAATAGTAGCACCCCCTCCTCAAGGTTTGTCTTCTGAGATGTTGTTTCAGCTCGAGCTCGCCAAACTTAACCCTTTGGCGCACCTATAGTTTCCAATCAAAGTTTTTCCCACTCCCAAACTATATCTCAGCTCACTCAGAGCCAGTTTTGTGCCCGGCGATAATTTGATTCTGTGACGTTTGTATCCACCAAAAAATCCTTGTATTTGAAATAATGAGATACCATCGGCTTCGTTATTAATTGAACTTGAAGATAAGCGAATAAAAACATAGAATAAATACAAAACAACCACATTGGGGCACTCCGAAATAAGAATTGTAAAACAAAAAGTAAATACCTTATCTCCAACTCGCGCTAGCTCAAAATTTTGCCCGCAACATTTTTGATTTGCATACATATATGGAAGCGGAATTTAATGAGGATTCCACTGGTAACTTCAGAATTACTATACACCAAATAGTTACTGAGATACATGAATAAACGTGAAAGTATCGAAACACAGACTGAGCTGTACTCTGCTCACTTCCCAGCCAGCCGTGAGTAAACGGTTAAACTGAGGGCGTTGCCAATTGTACCCATTGAACTAGACGTAATACTTAATATATATGCCAGATATGACGCGCGTCAGACGAAAACTGAATTTTTGGCGAATATTTTTAAGTTTAATGACTCTTAACGAGTCATCGTGCGCCTAGGAAAAAAATACCTAATGACTCTGAACGAGTCATCGTGCGCCAAAGGGTTAAGCAGCAGTCTGAGCTTGAGCAGCAGAAACTCGAGCAGCGAAAGCATGAGGCTGAGCTCGAGTAGCGGGAGCGAGAGTCTGAGCGCAAGTTTCAGTCTGAAAGGTATTGTGCCGATGTTGATCTAGAGAAAACTCGTGTAGAGGTGACAAGGAACCGAGTCGTCCAGGGGGGTCGAGCCCATGAACAGTCCCTGTCGCATCTACTAAAGTTGGTTCCAGTGTTTGATGAGTTAGGAGTTACCGAATTTTTTCTCCGGTTCGAGAAAAAGTGCCAGGAGCACCAATGGCCCGAGGAGAAGTGGGCAGCCCTTGTTTCGTCACGTTTGACGGGGAAAGCACTCAAGGCGTATGATGCTTTGCCCCTAGATTCCTGCGTGAATTATGAGGCGTTGAAAGAGGCTGTCCTGAGGGCGTATGAGTTGCAGCCAGAGACCTATAGGCTGAAATTTAGGGCTGTTCCCAAGAGAAAGGAGGAGACTTTCCAGGAACATGCTAGTGAGCTGTCAGATGCATTTGAGAATTGGTTAAGGTCGGAGAAGGCAACTACTTTTGAGGCAGTGAAGCAATTAGTGTTGTTAGAGCAATTTTTTAAATGTACTGGCAGTGACTTGACTCTTAACCTGAAAGAAAAGCAACCTAAAACTCTGCAGGAGGCGGCTAAGATGGTTGACCTCAGGTTGTCATTGATTCGTGGGTGCAGGTCTGCACAGAGAGCTGAGGCAGGTAACAAGGGGCGTACCACTCCACCCCCCCGAATTAATGACACAAATAATTATCCATTTAAGAGTACTGTTGCCAATGTTGATCCCAAGTCGAAACCCTTCCTGTTAAAGAGAGGCCAGGGCCCTTCCTCACCTCAGAGGAAGTCCATGAGCGAAGTGGAGTGTTTCAGGTGTCATGAGAAGGGGCATATTGCGTGCTCATGTCCAAGCACACCGCCTACAGCAGCGGTGTCACTAGTGAGCAACATCGGTGTGTCTTTGAGGTCTTCCGCGTTTACCCGGGGTAATATGTCGGCTGCGAAGTCACAGTCGGTGCAGAAGCAGCAGGAGGGCTCGTCACCCGTCCGAGATGCTTTTTGTGGTCATAGGGGGCACGGCACTGTGAGGTGGGCTGGTGTGGAGCATAGGCTTGAGTTGTTGCGTGATACGGACGCTTCCCAGACACTTGTTAAGAATTTCACTGGCAAGCCTATTAACGCGGCTCGGGTTGTGGTGGTTCAAGGCATCAATGCTATGCGGTCTTACCCGCTGGTCAGAGTAGAGCTTGAGGTGGACGGTGTGACACGAGAGTTGGATGTGGGGGTTGTGGAGAAGCATTGCTAAGAATGCCTCTAAAAAACTGGGACTCCTGTACAGAGTTCGAGAATTCTTCACTGACGAGCAGTTGGCCGTGATATATAAAAGTCATGTGCGTTCTCAGATGGATTACTGTTCACCTCTGTGGGGTGGAAGTGGAGTGGTTGCATTGAGGCAGTTGGACAAAATTCAAAATAAAGCTATTAGATTAATCAATAACCCTGCAATCACACAGGACCTTCCTACATTATCCATACGAAGAAACGTTGCATCCCTTGCATTATTCTACAGATATTTTCACAGCAATTGTTCCGAGGAACTTGCTTCAATTGTGCCGCCTCTCCACATCTTTCCCCGTAGAACTAGGGCAGCTGAGAGTACCCATGAATTTACACTTTCTCCTCCACAATGCAGGACTTCTGCTTATCAGAATTCATTTATCCCCAGAGCTACTACTCTTTGGAATTCACTTCCCTCGAATTGCTTTCCACAAACTTACAATCTACAAATGTTTAAATCCAGTTGTTACAAACATTTTATGAATGGAGGATGCCTTTAGGCACATGGACCTTTTTGTTTTATCTGTGTTTTTCCTTCCTCCGTTCATTGTCTCTTTAAAAAAAAAAAAAAAAAAAAATTGCCAGTTGAGGGGGTCGACCTCCTTCTCAGTACTCACTTTCGAGGTTCCACCCTTAGCCGTTGCCGAGAGGGCGGCCGACACGAGTAGGGAGGGGCAAGAGGGGCTCGAGAGATCTCAGTCCGCTCAGGTGTCACAGCCTAGTACCCAAATTTTAGACCAGCGGAGGAAGGGTCGGAAGGAGAAAGTCAAGGCTGGTCGGGTTGAGAGTTTGGACCCAGCGACACTCCTTGGTGACTCGGTACTTGACCCAAAGGTGAGCTCCGGAGTGGCCCCAGAACCTGTCCCCCCTAGTGACATGGTAGGGCGTGATGGCACTCCACGACAGAGTAGTTCCCAGGTGCAATTAGAAGATCTTAGTCTTGAGAGTTGTGGGAACGGGGCTATTGAACTCGACGAGGACGGGGAAGCATGTCATGTGAACCTGTTAAAGGAGTTTGTGAGGCAACCACCTTAGCAGCCTACTGTCCCTGTGTTGGTCTGCAGCGGCCAAGGTGGAGAAGGAGAGGGGGGCAGTGAGGCACAGGTGGTGCAAAGTTGGGATTGTCATGTCTCGGCGGAGCAGTGGGCGGGGGACACGAGTCAGGTGGCTGTGGAAGCGCTTGAGCACCTGCCTGAGCAGCAGTGTGCAGCGCTCCAGCCCCTGCTCGGTTCATACCCCACTGTTTGTGCCGAGCACCCAGGCCTCACAACTCATGCGGTGCACGAGGTTCCGCTGGCAGGTCACTTGAGTGTGAGTAAACCGTTGGCCTCGTTGTTTCAGTTGTTCAAGGTGGGCGACGAGGCTTTGGCATGGTTGTCAGGTCAGGGTCGACCCATGGCTGCTAAGGGTGGTGGTCAGAATCAGGACATTGAGCAGATTGGTGAGGTTGCCTGTGGAGTGGATGCGCCCGGTCGTCGCATAGCCTCCCAATGCTGCTCTAGTAATATGCAACAGCCCTACCATAGACCGACTGTATCTGGCCATGTCGCTGAAGGCGGTGATGCTGCGCAGGCAGATGTAGTCGCAAGGAATGCGGGGGTGCGCATGTACGGTATCGGCAGGGGAGCATTAGCAATTATGAACTGTGGGAGTGACTGCACAGGTGGTACAGATTGTCCCTCCCATGACCTGGCTGTTCTAGGGACAAAGGTGGAGAAGGAGGGAGACTATAGTGTAGAAACTGCGGTCTCGGCTGGGTTGTGGGAGGGCAATTAGCATGTTGTTCTTCGAGATAAGTTGCAACCTCTTGTTCCTAAGCGTCAAGAGAAGTTGTTTACTAGGCTGTGGCAGTACGTCCGTACGTTTGTTGATTCTCCAGGCCTGATGTACGGGGTAGAACCCGACATAGAGGCTGGAGCCAGTGCAAGGCTTAAATTGACTCCCTACCGTATAAATCCTGCTCGACAGCCTGTTGTAAAAGCAGAGCTGGACTACATGTTGAAGAAGGGGCTGAGGGATAAGGGATATTGTGAGTGGTCGTTGCCAGTAACTTTGCAACCTGAGTTAAGTGGCAAGACCCGTGTGTGTGTTGATTGCAAGAGTGTGTGTGCATTATCCCTGACAGACGCCTATACCATATCCAGAGTTGACGATCCCATAGACCGCATCGGGGCTGCCTCGTTTATCACTAAGGTAGAAGTAGTGAAAGGTTATTGGCAGGTCCCGTTGCCGGAGAGAGCGAAGAGAAGTGCCAGTCTTGTGATGAACTGGGCAGTTTATCAGTGTCAGGTGGTGTTTTGCTGCCGGAACACAAGTTGGATGTGTGGCATGTTTAGGGCACTGATAATGTTTTGGCTGATTGTTTGTCACGGGAGGGTATGTCTTAAGGAGCACCCTCGCCGTTCAGTCAGTGTGTGTTTGAGAGTGAAGAAAAATTAGGCTTGCCCCTGTAGTGCAAAGCCGCCAAAAACACTATTAACCCGGGAGCTGCGGGGAGACTCTTAAGAGTTCCCCCGGCGCACTGCGGGGAGACTCTTAAGAGTCAGAGAAAATAAAAATCAACTTTTGACATCGAAAAAAAAAAAAAAATTTATATTTTTTTTTTTTTATTTTTTATTTTTTTTTGGCCCCTGGGCCATGCAAAATCTCAGTCCTCTACCTCCCCTCCTTCCCCACTTTCCTCCTCTCCTTCAGTTATCACCTATTTTCCCTGTTATTCCCTTATTCTGAGGTATATTTTCGTGCTAACATTAGAAATCCGATTGGAGGGTGTGGTCATCACTGATAGCAAGCGAGTGCAAGAGAGAGAGAGAGAGTATCGATCGACTGTGTCTCAGTGGCCTTGGGGGAAATTGGCGGGAAAGCAGATTGCCTCACCCATACATTATACAACTCGCGGGCTATATCTCCGATTTTGACCATCCAAACGCTGTTTTCACTCGTTTTATTGTTGTTTCAGGTTAATACCTTTATAATCAACCCATAATAGGCGCATATGGATAAGTATTAATGCTATTAATGGCACAATGAATATTTTAGTGGCGGAAACACCTCAAATACGTCAGCACAGGGGGACGTTTCCAATTACCCCCATGCGCACTTCAGAGGTTAAAAATAATACAAAAACCTCACATAAAAACTCTTTCTTTTGATAGTATATAAGTGCAGTATGTTACAGCAAGAATCTAAGACATTCTGAGTTTTTGTCTTAGTAGGCTAGGCTTGTTGAAGCTTGCTCGTTGAGCGTAATATTGTGGGGAAGTGTTGTGTAGATTTTTTTATATAATGAAGTGTTTTATGTTGTGATTGTGCCTTGTTTTCACAACTTGGGGGAGTAGCTGGGTGAGGCGGGGTTTATGAGCATTCTGTCTGGTCAGATGTGGCGTTTACCTGAGGTTAAAACGTCCCACATTTTGGGCGGGGTCTTACGCTGGCCAGCTTGCCAGAATGTGCTCGTGCTCGCTAGCGCTCGCCAGGGCAGTGAAATGGGCTATAATAATTGTAGAACGATGTTCTTTCTTTCTTAGTATTCATGTTGTCACAGACAGATCAGTGGTGGACTTTTTTCTTGTTTGTGACACTTGGAAGTATTTTATATCAGTGATAGAGTATAAGATGTGTAGTGTGAAGTTAAGGAGAGAGAGAACGAAGGAGGCAGCGAGGTGGTAATTTGTGAGTGTGTATGTGCCTCCCTTGCTCGGGCGAAGGTTCATACGCTCTTGATTGGCCGGCGGGCCTGGCTACGTCATAGGACGCTTGCTCTTCATGATATAGTGGTCTGTGATTGGGTGCCGCTGTCCTAGTGTTGGTGCTGGGGGGCTCCTGCCCGCGTGTCTCCTTTAGAGCTTGGCATGGTGTGCTTGGTCCTAGACGTCTCTTGCAATCTGTCCCCAATCTAACCCCCTGTACTACTGTTTCTCTCTCTGAACTTCTTCTTTTCCATTACTTCTCATCTTTATTCAATTACTTATCCCTTCTGGTTCTGCATACGACTTCCATAGTCGGCCAGTCGTATTACCAGCACCAGTTCTCACATATATGTTTTGCACTAGCTTTAGGGATTATTAGTCATAGTCACATGAGTCATATTATCATTGGGTGCTTCTAATTATTGAGTTGTTCTTTGTTACTATTTAATGCTAGACAGTGGAGGGTATCTTTAGTCGTTGTTCGAGTTATGTACATGGCAAGTCAGAGCCTGTACGACTTCGACGGAGCTAGGTGCCTGTAACCTTTGTGCATACTTTTCCTGTGCGAGTGTAGCAGTATACAAGCGAAGGGCTTTTGCCTACACTTACTTGTATGCGTGCTACCTCATTTTGTTGACCTTTGTGGAGCGCCAGGGCAAGACCAGATACTTGAGATCTGGACTTACCAAGAGAGCCTCCTAGTCACTTAACGTAACGTAACATAAGGGAAATCTGTTCAAGGGGAGACAGTAGGCTACGAGCATGCTTGCACTCTGCTTAGCCTCCTGGTACCTTTTATGCCGCTGCTAGACTTTATTAGTAATAAAGACAGCATTGTGTTTATTAACTTTAACTGTGTATGCTTTAGGAATTATTCACGTATCATTTTAGCCTAGGTTGATGCTTGGTGCACAACCCAGTATGGCTGGTACTTTGGCTAAGGAAGTACTGTTTTGAGTGGCTATTATTAGTGCTGTCACAGAGTTGTTGCACTCCCTTGTTATATATATGTATCCTACTTATTGGTGTATTTAAGATACACGCTTTGGTGTCCTGCCCCTGCATTATTTCTGTTCTATATTAACGAGCATCTTAGAGCATCAGACGTTTTCAGAAGATTCCATATCTGTTTGCTGTAGGACTAGACTACCAGCGTTTTCATAGGGCATTGAAGAGTTTAGTGTTGAGTACAGACTCACACTAAAGTTAATGTAAGCATATACTCCTTTATTAAATCTTGTTATAGTTTATTCAAGCATTGTTATTACTTAACCTCTGAAGTGCGCATGGGGGTATGAGACACCACACTCCTGTGCTGACGTATTTGAGCTGTTCCCATCACTAAAATATTTATTTTACCATAAATAGCATTAATACTTATCCATATGCGCCTATTATAGGTTGATTATAAAGGTATTAACCTGTTACAACAATAAAACAAGTGGAAACAGCGTTTGGATGGTCAAAATCGGCGATACAGGCCGGGAGTTACACAATGTATGGCTGAGGCAACCTCCCAGCCCACCACTTTCCTCCACCTCTGGAGAGAGACTGTCGATCGATACTCTCTCTCTCTCTCTCTCTCTCTCTTGCACTCGCTTGCTAACAGTGATGACAACGCCCTGCTACCAACTCGCTAATGATAGCACGAAAATAGACCACAGGAAAAGGGAATAACAGGGAAAATAGGTGATAACTGAAGGAGGGGAGGAAACTGGGGAAGGAGGGGAGGTGGAGGAGTGATATTTGGCATGGCCCAGGGGCAAAAAAATATAAAAACAAAATAAAAAAATATAAAAATATATACTGTATATATTTTTTTTTCGGTGTTTTAAATTGATTTTTTTTTTCCCTGACTCTTAAGAGTCTTCCCGCAGTCCGCCGGGGGAACTCTTAAGAGTCTTCCGGCAGTTCCCGGGTTAAGAGCATTTTATTAACGTAAAGTACTCCTGTTGTGAGTAGGCTTTGCCGTCACCGGAAAGCCTTTGTAGAAGTGCACTAAAACCCAGTTAATTGATACCCCGTTATCCAGTAGATTAGCTCTGGAGGGTTTAAGTGTTTTGTTCACCGGCATAATAGTTCGAGGGTTTGGAATTAGCGTACCGTTGTTGCAGATATAGCCTATCATCTAGTCCATTATCAAGTGCCCTTGTTTATTTCGTAGTGCCGGTCATAACAATTTGTTATGGATTATAATATCACCCGGGAATATTGGTACCCGGGTCTGTCATAGTCTTAACAGTCGCCAGGGTAACCGGCATAGCCTATTTGTACCCGGGCCTGTCTTTATACTTGTTCTGGTATTATAATATCACCCGCCATTATTGGTACCCGGGTCTGTCTTTATAACCGGCAGTACTGGTACCCGGGCCTTGTTGAGATAAGGTCTAGGGTGCCCGGGGACTTGAGAATTCTCAACAACGCCATAGTCTTTGCACTCGTAAGGTTAGGCCTACTCGGCCACGAGTGTTATTTGGCGTTCCTTTATGTATGTTCTTTAAATTCTTATATCTTTGTAAGTCAGTGAGATATATATTCAATCAAGATATTATTTAGAGTTCTCTGGCCACTGGTTGTAGGCCTACTTGGTACCATTGGAAATAATTAAATATGAGTGCCTAAATAAGTAGCAAAGAAGGCTACTATTAAAATGTTGTTATTGAATTTAACATCACAATATAATGCCATCAGCTATAAGTATTTGATGGCTATCACTGAAAATAATGCCAAATAACTGTCTTCAAGGCACTCTTGATTGAGTAATGTAAAGCATTACGAATTCCACCATCACATAGAAAACTTTGATGGTAAATACTGAAGGTATTGTAGTAGATATGGTATGAACCATTTATTCCTTACAATGTGTATTTGTGATAAATTAATGAATAACTTAGCATTGATTGGAATTGAAGGAATTGGTCAAAAACTTTCGAAAATAAAGTTTGGGAACTAAAACTCTGATAAAAATTAAAATTAGTTATGAAAAGTAACCCCTGGCCAACGCACAACCTTGGGGAGTACAAGCAAAGAATTAAAGTTCTATGAATTTGACATTAACCCTTAACTGGCGGCGCGCAACTTATGTCGAGTGAAATAAATATGGACTATGTGGCGGTGCACAACTTATGTCGACCGCCATTTTCAGCACGTAATGTTGCTGAGAGAGAGAGCTGAGCGGTGGGACGAGCGTAGCAACGCTATGACCGGTCCCCACCACCGCGGTGGACATACTGAACTGTATTCTACTTTCCTCCCACCTCCCTCACTCGCTACACAGGGAATTATGTAAGGAAATTACCTAATTATAGGGTTTTTGCACTCGTGTTGCACGATCGTTGCAAGAGAACCAGTGGTCGTACAAGGATGGTTCGGGTGTCATTGGAAAGCTCTGTTTACGCCCTTTTAGGGATAGATACTAGTTTTACGCTCTGAGTCTTATTTAGGCATGGAAATGATCACGTAAACAACCCTATTTAGGGTAAAAAAAAAACGCTGGGTGCTACGGTCAAATAGACCACCTAGCCCGCTAAATAAGGGTTAACACAGTACAGTACTCAACATTTAAGGAAATTAATATCAAGCTACAATGTTAATACTGTATACACACTTTCACAGAAAAAAAAGACACTGCAGCTAATGAGCCAAGGCTCGTATGATAAAAAACATTTAGTTGAAGTAAAGTGGCGTCCTGAATACACGATCGTCGACCAGCCCAGAAACTAAGTCCTTGCATATTCAGATTTACAAGTGAATACAATTAAAATAAATACATACCTAAACGCATATATAACTTAATATGCAAATAGACTCGCTATGGACTAAAAACTGATGCGTTTAAGAGGGGCTATGTAAACTGAATAGGGGAGCAAGAAATATTGCTTCCTTTCTTGATGGGCGACGGTCGAGAGAGAACGCACCTGGAGAGGTGGGGATAGCAGGCAAGGTATGGGAAACAGAGGAAGATCAGAATGCGCGTAGGTGCGGTGTTCAAACTGTGTTAATTCTTTTCTTTTTTATTTTCTACTTTTCAGTGGCTCCGTCCCAATGACGTACCTTAGGAATGATTAAGGGGTACCCCCTAAGATGATCTTGGTTCTCGACTGTAGTGATCGAGGTTAACCCGGGCTCTGAGGAGCCCGGAACGAGGCCATATTATCATAGGCTCTTACGTCATTGACGTAAGGAGCCACCAATAAATTATATATTTTAGTGTCACTTTCACTTGTTTATATTGTTGTGAAGGCACTTATTATTAGTTATTTGTGTCTCTTTCACTTTTATTAATTATTTTATATTATTATAACCTACATTTTAGTGTCACTTTCACTGTTATTGTCACGGGCACTTCAATATTGTATTAGAGTGTGAAAGTCGTTGAAGCACCGTCCAGCGCACAGTGCCACTTCACACTCGAGGCATTTCCATGTGTTTTTGTTACCGGTACTTTATGGGGTCTGCGAGTTGTGTGGCTGCACACATGGCACCTCTTCTGACTCCTAACTCTACCACCTGGTGTTTTGAAAGGAAGGGGGTTGAGCTGGTGCTTCCTGAAGAAGTCAGCACACCCCGTGCGGTCCAGCTGGCCTGGTCCTTGTAGTGGTCTCCCAGGTTCCGCATGTTTAACCAGGAGCTCAAGTATCACCTGCTTGTGGAACTTCCGCAGGGACTTGTACTTCTTGGCTCAGGGAGTCCTCAGACGGTAGATGTTGTAGGCATTGAGGGCCGACCTATCTACCGTATGCAGAATAAACTTCTTATACCACCTGCAAGATGTTCGCAGGCAGTCGATGAAGTCGATGAAGCCCATCTGCATGTCGGACTTGTCGATGAGGCGCATGTTCAGGTTATAGTCCAGGACAGCAGCTGGTTTCTGGATGGGGTTTTTCGTTCTTCGGTCCACCTTCCCTGTGGCGACCATCTCTGCCTTGTGGCATGTGGTGAGGAGGTTGACCTTCCGCTGGTCATGCCAGTGGATGGGGAGGATGGGGCCACTCTTCTTATAGTAGATGTCCGTCTTCTTCGTCTTTGTTGGGTATGTTGGTATGCCTTTCCTCTTGGCCTTGACTGTGCCGACAGTTCCGGTCTTGCGGTCATGGAGGTACTTGGTGAGGATTGGCGATGTATAATAATTGTCTGTGTACAGGATGTGGTTCTTGTGGAAGTATTTCTCCATCATCTTCTGTATGACAGCGCCGCCAAATCCAATGTCGGGGTCAGTTACAATCTCGCCACCACTGCCGCTGTTGTTGTTGTTGTTGTTCCCTAAGCTGCCTGGCCGAACAGCCCCGAGTCCCTGAGAAAGGCCATGGCCACGATCGGGCTTTCCCACAGAGCTCCCATTGAGTGTAGATTGTGTTGTTGGCGTAAGTGGTTGTGTGAAATTCAGTCTTCTATGATGTGTTTAATGGTATGGGGTGCTGTGTTACATCCCGGGCAGGCGTCGACAACGGAGTCATCCAGTCTCTTCTGATAGCTCAGGAGAGCTGGATGGTGTCCGCATCTCAGCCTGGCCAGGTGGACTCTGTCCTCGCGAGGAAGGGAGGATTCGGAAGGTTGGATTTCGGGAGGTCGTGCATGCAGCTGCGTGTTGTCTGTGAGTGAGTGGATGGATCGGTGAGAGATATGAGTATGGATGTGCTTCTGGAAGTTGGTTCGGGGTGGGCAGGGAGGGAGAGAGGACAATAATTGTGTGTGATACCGTGTGCTGGGTGTTGTTTTGATATTTCTTGGTGTCTGTGGGTGTGTTGCCATGTAGTTTAGTGGGTGGTCTTGGTTCGTGGAGGCTGCTGCCAGGAATTGAGTGCCTCTCATGTCCAGATGGTCTTTGACTTTGAGAATTTTGGTTTCTTGATGTAGGTTATCTGTGGGTGAAGTAGCTGTGCAGCCTGTAATGATCTTCAGGGCTTTGTTTTGAATAGTCTGTAAGGTCTTATGATGTGTTTCAGCTAGGTTAGAAGCCCAGGCTGGGCTTGCGTATTCCATCACTGATCTTATGTATTGTTTATATACTGTGGTGGTAGTTTCTTTGTTGTGTCCAAATTTTGTGTGAGCAAGTGACCTGAGGGCGTTAAGTCTGGGTGTCAGTTTCTTTTTAATGTTTGTGGTGTGCTGTTTGAATGTCATATGAGTATCATATGTTACTCCTAGGATTTTGGGTGTGTGTGTATGTGTTAGGGGTGTGTTGTTTATGGTGAGTTGAGGGATGTATTCGTGTTCTCCTGTCCAACTTGTGAGCAGGGTTGCGGTGGATTTGGCTGGGGCTAGATTAAGTCTGTTTGTAGTGCACCAACCATGTAGTGTGTTGAGATAGGGTTGAAGGAGATCTGTTGCTCTTTTTGGGTCATGGTGTGTGCATGTGAGTGTTATGTCATCTGCATAGGAGGCTAAGTTTATTTGGGGCATATTGGGTGTAGTTATATCGTGCATGTACAGATTGAAGAGTGCGGGCGATAGGACGGATCCTTGTGGGACTCCGTTTGGAAAGTTTCTGATTTTAGATGACTGACCGGCAAAAGATACGTGTGCACATCTGCCTGCTAGGAAGTTGGCCAGCCACCTTTTTGTGTTGTTGTTGTTGTTGTTGTTGTAGATTTTGTTTGTTAGGTTGTGGCGGGGGATGGCATCGAAGGCTTTACTAATGTCGAGTGTGGCTAATAGTGATCTGTGTGGTGGTCTAGCTGAGTTGATGCCGTCGAAAGCTCTTTGTGTAAGGTCTGTGAGAAGAGTGTTTGTGGAGTGCAGTGGCCTAAAGCCATGTTGTGTTGGAGCTAGGGGTAGGTCAGGTGTAATTAGTTGTAATACTAGGCGTTCCATGACTTTGGAGGGGAAGCAAAGAAGTGTGATGGGGCGGTGCGAGGAGGGTAGCGTGGTGTCTTTGTTGGGTTTGGGGAATGTGATGATGATACCATGCTTCCAAATGTCTGGTATTGTGTTGTGTGAATAGCTGTAGTTTGATATGTTAGTGAGTGCTTGTATGCCTTGTGGTCCCAGGTGTCTAAGGTGTATGTTGCTTATGTTGTCTAGGCCACAGGCGGGTGAGTGCTTGAGATTGTTGATGATATGCTTTGTCTGGTGATTGGTGAAGGGTGTATAGTCAGGGTCTGTGGGGAATTGTCTCTTACGTCGGATGACACGTCGGTCGTCTTTGTGAGGTTTTAGGTGGCTGACATGTGAAAAGTGATTGATGAGAGTGTTTGCTTGTTGTGTACATGAAGGAGTAGAGTCTGTTGTTGTGATTGCAGCATGTGATTGTGTTGTGTTGCTGTTGGAAAGTGTGATGCTGTTTAGTGTTTTGTAGAGTTTTTTGGGGTTTGTTTTGTGATAAAGTGTTTGTAGGAAGTTATTCCAATTTAGTTTTTGTTGTTCTTGTATTTTGTTGTTAGTTTGGGTGTTGAGTGCTTGAATTTGTTGTGTGATGTCTTGTGTGTGGGGTGCTGGGGAGTGTTTCAGTATGTCGCGTTGTCTGATGAGGTTTTGAATTTCTGGTGTGAAGTTGGGGTTGTGTCTTTTCCTGTTACCTCTTGGAATGTGTTTCTTGTCAGCGTTTTGGATCGTTTTATTGAGTATGTGTACAGCATTATGTGTACATATGTGTACACATATGTGTACACATATGTGTACATATGTGTACATATGTACATGTGTACATATGTGTACATATGTGTACATATGTGTACAGCATTATGTGTACAGCATTATGTGTTATTATGTGTACAGTTAGTGATGGGTGTACTGTTTAGAGTTGTGAAGTGTTGTTCTGTCTCATTTGTGAATGCTTCCCAGTTAGCTCTTTTATAATTGGTATATGTGTGTTTGTGGCTAGCTGGGGTGAGTCTGGTTTTGGTGGTGATAATTATCAGGAGGTGGTCAGAGCCTAAGGTTCTGACCACCCTCCAGGATGTTGTGGGGGCGAGTTCTGGGGAGCAAAAGGTGATGTCAGGAGATGATGGGTTATAGAGGGCTTGGTGAGGAATATGGGTATGTTGATGGATGTCGTTAAGGATGATGAGGTTATCGGTTTGGTTTTGTAGTACCAGCCCTCTGTCTGTGTCGGGGTTGTCGACAAACCAGGCCGACGTCTTGGCGTTGAAGTCACCACCCAGGATGATGTGTGGGGTGTGTGGGGTTTTTGTGATGTGTTGTAAGTGTGGTCTGTATTCATTTGGTACTGTAGGGGATGTTTGGGGAGGGATGTATGTGTTTATGATGGTTATGTTGGAGTTGTTGCCAGTGCGTATTTTAATTGATTGTATTTCTGTTGTGTTATCATTTGGGGGAGGAGGGATTTGGTTTGTACACTGGTTACTATGTATGATATTTCTTTGTGTACCAGGGTGATGAGTCCACCGCCCCCGCCGACAGCCCGGTCTTGTCTGATGGTGGTGAAATTATGAAATGTGGGTGTTTTTTGTGTTGTGCGGAGTTTTGTTTCTTGTAAGATGGCAATGTGTATGTTGTGTTGTTTGATGAAGTGTGAGAGTTCGTGTTTCTTTGTGTTGATGCCATCTATGTTCAGTTGAAGAATGTTAATGTTATGTGCACGATGTATGTTGGGTGCTGCTGCACGAGGATGGGGTGGGGGTGGGGGTGAGGGAGGGGCTGGGGGTTGGGATGGGTGAGGTGGGGGTGGGGATTGGGGAGCAGGAGATGGGGGTTGGAATGGATTAGGATGGGGTGTGGTGTGTTGAGTTGAGGATGTGACTGCCGCTGTAGACCCACAAAGTCCAGCACATACCCTGTCTTACAATCGCAGAGGACGAAGAGCTTGATGCCGAAGTAGTGTCCCTTGGACGGGATATACTGTCTGAAATGCAGCCTACCACGGAACAGGACCAGAGACTCATCAAGGCACATCTTCTAAAATGGAATCAGGTAGGTGGTAAACCGATGACGTATCATGTCATACAGCTTCCTGATTTTCCATAGTGCGTCGGGAAGGTGGACTGCCATGTTGTTGGTCAGGTGGAGATAGGAGAGAATGTCAAAGTACCTGTCCCTGGACATGTACTTGCCAAATGCTGGAGTTGTGATGAGGTCGGCAGTGATCCAATATTCTGCCAGAGCGTGCTTCCTGATATGTGTCATCAGCATAGTCAGTGCCAAGAACACATACAGTTCTGCCACAGTGACAGCTCTCCATGCCACCATCTTGGCACTGGTCTTCCTGCCAAGAAAGTTGGCACAGATCTCATGATGATTGTTGGTCTCCTCGACGAGGTATTCCATGACTTCACTGTCATAGAAGCCACAAAAAAGTTCACTGGGAGTAGCATTTAGGCCACAGGGATATGCTGGTGACACCCTGGAACCAATCTGCTGCTCGTCAAATGCAGGACAATCTGGCTCAAAATCCGCCCCATCTGTCCAGACAAACAAGTTGGATGAGCGCGCACGTGCAGGCGCAGCAGGCACACGCCCAGGCACACGCCGTTGCCCATGCGGACGCCCTGCATGCCCACGCCCACGCCCAGGGGCAGCGGCGTCGGCAGGCTGAGCCGCACGCCCACAACCTCACCCTCGAACTCGTCATGTCGGGACTTCCTCCTCCTCCACATCCTCTTCATCGTCCTCCTCCTCCTCAGGCGATGTCAGGTCATCTGGGGCAATGTTGGAGTCGTCAGCATCTTCTTCGGGGGACAATTCCGGTGAAGAAGTGACCGGGCGTCGGCGGCATGGGGGGCGGGAGGCTGCGGAAGGTTGAACAATGGGAGCCTCAGCCTCGGGAGTTGGGCTCCTTTTGCGGCGAGCCGAGGTCTTCTCCGCTGCAAATAATGCTCTACGATGCGGGGCCTGTGGTGGCACACTCTGGGAGGACAATGCTGCACCACTAGTACCACTTGAAGAGGCCCTTTCCACATCGTGAGGGAGAGATGAAGCCGAGGGCTGTGGGTGACCCGCGCGGCGTCCCGGGTCAAGGCGTCGGGACAAAGGAATGCGGGTGGTTGCTAGACCAGGGTCGGCGTCACTATCACTATCTTCGCCTTCCTTAGCTTTTTCTGCTGCCCTGCGTGCTTTCTTGGCTGCACTTTTCACTAAAGATTGTTTGTTAAAGTATTTACCCACTTTCAAGGGTGTACGGGCAGGCAAAGGGGAAGGTCCCGGGCTAGGGCTAGGCCTAGTCTGACCACGCAAAGATGGCGACGGGGTAGGCCTAGGCTCTAGCACACTCGGAAGTTCGACTGCACCTTCCTTCACTACTTCCACATCAGGATTATCACTACTATCTCCTCCCTCAAACAAGTCAACATTGTCATCATCCCCAAACCCCACAAAATCATCGTCTTCACTCGCACTTATAAACTGTTCTTTATCAATCAAGTTTTCGCCACTGCTTTCTTCGATGGCAAAAAGTTCTCTCTCAATCGCACTATCACTCAATAATACCTTTGCTTTCTTGCGTTGAGCCTTTTTCTTGCTTGCAACAGGCGTAAAAGTAGCGAGCGGGGTAGCAGTGGGGCGCGCGGGAGGTTGCACGGAATCGGACGCATCGGAAGATTTTTTTTTGCTATTACTCGCTATGGAGGGCACGTAGGAACTGATAACGGTAGTAGTTGAGGCTTGGTGGCGCTGCGATCGCCCCTGCAAAGGAAATTTTCGCCGCGCGGATTTCAAAGCACGCTTTCGAGCATAGGGATTTTAAAAGGACACCCGGGCTCCGGCTCATCTGCCGCAGCGTCATTTTAAAATGATGCCCGGGCCAGAAGGGTTAACCCTTCCTACCCGGTCTGCCTTAGGTAAGGACAGCACGAAAGAAGGGCCGCTACCCGGTATGCCTTATCTAAGGCATGAGCTTAATAGCCTAATTAAGCTTGGTCTGAACGCCGTGCGTACGACGTATGTCAACAAACCCAAGCGTTAGTCACCGCACCTCCGAAAACAAGAAGGAGAAGACTCCTCAATGTTATTGTTCTGACGTCATGACGAAATTAGTGTCTGAAAAGCCCCCATATTGGCAACATCTCTGCAATATTGGCTCCACTGAAATCGTCATCACAACTGAACCAGTTGACTTACAGAGCTCTACTCAATGCCAAAATGCAGATTGAAAACTGCACTACGATTATAGATGAATGGGAAAGTTCTAGCAGTGAAAATAAACATAAATACGGTAGCCTAGGCCTAGATGTTTTTCAGCCATTTCGCCCGGGTAGGGGCGACCGTCATTGGGTAAGACAGCCCGGGGAGGAAGGGTTAAACATACTGACGCCTGTGACGTTACGTCTCGTCTAGGCGGG
Organism: Paralithodes platypus; assembly: GCA_032716605.1. Taxonomy (NCBI): domain Eukaryota; kingdom Metazoa; phylum Arthropoda; class Malacostraca; order Decapoda; family Lithodidae; genus Paralithodes; species Paralithodes platypus. The sequence continues at coordinate 29,065,289 of CM064582.1, forward strand.
TGGCTCAGAGCCTAGCCTTTATACCGGCGCTCCGACGGATCCCCGTTTTGACGGACATTCACCAGGGATGGGGGCGCGTCATCCGACACTTTCGAGACTGACGGACACATCTCGGGAACATACGAGATATCAGACTACGTACATTGGACGGTTATGACGGATATTTGCCCTTAATTGTCCGAAAACTGTTAGAGACTGTCGGAACGATGACGGAAATGTCCGAAAAACGGAAGTACAGTAGACCCCCGCCCTTTCGGACTAATTGGGGGAGACCCCTGTCCGAAAGTGTCAAAAGTCCGAAAGGGCCGAGTCCGAACTTCACACTTCAGCCATTCGGATTTGTCTGAATGGCTGAAATAATGTCCGAAGTTTATAAGTCCGAAACTCGGCTCTTCGGTCCGAATGTGATTTAATTTTTCTCAGCCTTTCAAACAAATCCGAAAGGCTGAAATAATGTCCGAAGTTTATAAGTCCGAATACACATTCACCTACCGTATACCGGCGTATAAAGACATATTTCTAAGCCTTTACAAATCCCACCAAAATCATGGGTGGTCTTATACGACGAATAGGCCTATACCCGGTACTTTCAATATTGGCAAGTGCATTTGGAGCGCCGAGATTCATCAGCTGATTTTCCGAGTGACCGAAATCGTCGAAATAAGATAATTTAATCATAAGTACAGTACTATATATATCTTATATACGGTACTTATCTTAATTCTTTATAATATTTTATAATAATCTTATATAAAACGAGTTATAAATTCAAATGAAAAACCAGTGTACCGGCGATACCATTACCGAAACACGTGTGAGAGATAGCTAGAAATGTGAAGGATAATCCAAAAATATTCTGGAAGTACATTCAGGAAAAGTTAACAAGAAGAGTAGGGATCCCAGAGCTGGTAGGGGGGTTGAATGATGGGAGTAGAGCGGAGACTGATAAGGAGAAAGCAGAGGTGCTGGGGAAATACTTTGGGGGGGTACTAACAGTGGAGTCGGAGGATGCAGTGCCTACTATTCCCATCAAACAGGCACCGGCACTAGAACTAATAGAGTTTTCCCATGCTAGAATAAGAAGGGCTATAGAAAAAATGAACAGAAGTAAGTCACCGGGACCGGATGGGATACACCCAAGAATCATAAAGGAAGGAGGGGAGATGTTAGTAGAGCCATTGAAAATGTTATTTGAGGTATCGTTTAATACAGGACAAATCCCGATGGACTGGAGAGAGGCGAACATAACAGCTATATTTAAGAAGGGAAAGAGAAATGACCCAGGGAATTATAGACCAGTCAGTTTGACAAGTGTTGTGTGTAAACTAATGGAAACGGTAATTAGAGAAGGAATAATGGATCATATGAAGTCAAACCAACTTTTCAGTGGGAGACAGTTCGGATTCTTGCCGGGGAGGTCGACGGTACTACAGCTAATTAAGGTGGTAGATGATTGGATGCAAATTCTAGAAGATGGTGATGTAATAGACGTGGTATATTGCGATTTTATGAAGGCCTTCGATAAGGTCCCACATAAAAGGTTAATAGAGAAAGTTAGAAGCTATAATATAGGGGAGAAATGTGTGAAATGGATAGAAGCCTTCCTGAAAGATCGGAGACAGAGGGTACTGGTGAATGGAATAGGCTCGGGGTGGAGGGAAATTACAAGTGGGGTACCTCAGGGATCTGTGTTGGGGCCACTGCTGTTCGTTATATTTATCAATGACTTGCCTGAAGTTATAACTAATGGAAGTGAGGTATACCTGTATGCGGATGACACTAAACTGTATAGAAGAGTGAGGAGTAAGGAAGATATGGGTTTGCTTCAAGGAGATGTGGAGGGCATGAAGGGATGGTCTGAGCATTGGTTAATGCCTTTTCATCCAAAAAAATGCAAGTACATGCGGATTGGGACCAGCAAGATAGACAAGGTAGGATACAGTATGTATGAAACGATGGAGGAAGTGAGTGCAGAAAAGGATATAGGAGTAGTGATAGACAATAAGTTAAATTTCTCAGAACATTTAGCGGAAAAGATAAACAAAGCCAATAGAATTGTAGGGCTGATAAGGAGGACATTTGTGTCACTTGACGAAGAAATCTTCAGGAATCTCTATACAGCGCTGGTTAGGCCGCACCTGGAATATGCGAACCAGGTGTGGGCTCCATATATGGTAAAGGATATAGAAGCAGTGGAGAAAGTGCAGAGGAGAGCTAGCAAGCTGGTACCAACGTTGAAGAACGCGGGCTATGAGCAGAGGTTGAGGACACTGGGGCTTCCGACACTGGCATATAGGAGAAAGAGAGGGGATATGATAGAGACTTTTAAGATAGTGTCAGGAAAGTACGATGAGGATGTGTGTGAAGGTATCTTCTTGATGCGGGAGGGAACAAGAACGAGAGGACACTCTAAGAAAATTTACAAAGAAAGAAATAGGCTTGAGAAGGCAAAGAACTCATTTTGTGATAGAGTGGTAAATGAGTGGAACGCACTGCCCCAGTATGTAGTCGATTCCGAATCAATAAGGGAGTTTGAAAGTAATCTTGATAAAGCATGGGGAAGACAAGATTTGAAGTTTGATTATAAAACAAAAATACAGAATAGTAAAAATGTTGCGTCTGCTGCCGCCGCCGCCAACACCGTGAACGACCGCAGCAGTGCAAGTACTGGTACTGAGCTGGATACACAGGCATAGTTTGCCTTTTTCCAGAGGATCTACTGTAAGAAACTGTAAGAAACTGTAAGTGTGTGTTATTGGCGTTTGGCTATGTCGAATGAGTGTGTGTGTGTGTTCTTCGGTGTATGTTCTTGTGTGTGTGTGTGTGTGTGTGTGTGTGTTCAACTAGGGATACGCGGCATTGTTTTCGTGTCAAATGAATGGCATTTCATAGTACCAATGGACTGATGTGGCGGCGTCTACGCCGTGGGGCCACCTCCCGAGGTTGCCAACCGCGGATGGCTGCCGACCCTCCACAGCCGAAGACAAAATCAACGACCAGTGGAGGAAAACCGGATTCCGGCCGCGGGGAGCAGTTTCGGGAGCCAAACCGTCACAACCATCCCCTGCCCCCTCCCTGGGGGCACGGGTCCTTGGAGCGGCTTCGGTCGCGCCGGGAATTTCCACACCTCTCACACCACACACACATCACACAGTTTTTCCTACACCGAGAAATGACTCTCCGGCTGTCATTTCTCGAAGACTTCTTCTAGCCGGAGACATTGAGAGCAACCCAGGACCCACGTTCACATACATATGTCCAACTTGCTCAAAACCCATCACTTCGAGTCGCCATACTAAGGGTTCAGTTCTCTGCAATTCATGCGGGAACTGGACCCACTTCACCTGCACAACACTTGCCTCCAAGAAACACTACACAAACACCTGGACCTGTTCCTCATGCCCCTCCCTCTCCAAGTCAAATCCCTCACCTAAAACCCGTCCACCTCTCCTCCCCAACCCACCTAACCTTCCCATATGATCCACTCCCCCCCCTAAAACCCGCCCACCTCTCCCACCTAACCTTCCCATACCATCCACATCCTCAACTCAACACACCACACCCCCATCCTAACCCATTCCAACTCCCATCTCCTGCTCCCCAATCCCCACCCACACCTCACCCATCCCAACCCCCAGCCCCTCCCTCACCCCCCCCATCACCCCCACCCCCACCCCATCCTCGTGCAGCAGCACCCAACATACATCGTGCACATAACATTAACATTCTTCAACTGAACATAGATGGCATCAACACAAAGAAACACAAACTCTCACACTTCATCAAACAACACAACATACACATTGCCATCTTACAAGAAACAAAACTCCGCACAACACAAAAAACACCCACATTTCATAATTTCACCACCATCAGACAAGACCGGGCTGTCGGCGGGGGCGGTGGACTCATCACCCTGGTACACAAAGAAATATCATACATAGTAACCAGTGTACAAACCAAATCACTCCTCCCCCCAAATGATAACACAACAGAAATACAGTCAATTAAAATACGCACTGGCAACAACTCCAACATAACCATCATAAACACATACATCCCTCCCCAAACATCCCCTACAGTACCAAATGAATACAGACCACACTTACAACACATCACAAACACCCCACACACCCCACACATCATCCTGGGTGGTGACTTCAACGCCAAGACGTCGGCCTGGTTTGTCGACAACCCCGACACAGACAGAGGGCTGGTACTACAAAACCAAACCGATAACCTCATCATCCTTAACGACATCCATCAACATACCCATATTCCTCACCAAGCCCTCTATAACCCATCATCTCCTGACATCACCTTTTGCTCCCCAGAACTCGCCCCCACAACATCCTGGAGGGTGGTCAGAACCTTAGGCTCTGACCACCTCCCGATCATTATCACCACCAAAACCAGACTCACCCCAGTTAGCCACAAACACACATACACCAATTATAAAAGAGCTAACTGGGAAGCATTCACAAATGAGACAGAACAACACTTCACAACTCTAAACAGTACACCCATCACTAACATCAACAATGCTGTACACATACTCAATAAAACTATCCAAAACGCTGACAAGAAACACATTCCAAGAGGTAACAGAAAAAGACACAACCCCAACTTCACACCAGAAATTCAAAACCTCATCAGACAACGCGACATACTGAAACACTCCCCAGCACCCCACACACAAGACATCACACAACAAATTCAAGCACTCAACACCCAAACTAACAACAAAATACAAGAGCAACAAAAACTAAATTGGAATAACTTCCTACAAACACTTGATCACAAAACAAACCCAAAAAACTATACAAAACACTAAACAGCATCACACTTTCCAACAGCAACACAACACAATCACATGCTGCAATCACAACAACAGACTCTACTCCTTCATGTAAACAACAAGCAAACACTCTCATCAATCACTTTTCACATGTCAGCCACCTAAAACCTCACAAAGACGACCGACGTGTCATCCGACGTAAGAGACAATTCCCCACAGACCCTGACTATACACCCTTCACCAATCACCAGACAAAGCATATCATCAACAATCTCAAGCACTCACCCGCCTGTGGCCTAGACAACATAAGCAACATACACCTCAGACACCTGGGACCACAAGGCATACAAGCACTCACTAACATATCAAACTACAGCTATTCACACAACACAATACCAGACATTTGGAAGCATGGTATCATCATCACATTCCCCAAACCCAACAAAGACCCCACGCTACCCTCCTCGCACCGCCCCATCACACTCCTTTGCTCCCCCTCCAAAGTCATGGAACGCCTAGTATTACAACTAATTACACCTGACCTACCCCTAGATCCAACACAACATGGCTTTAGGCCACTGCACTCCACAAACACTCTTCTCACAGACCTTACACAAAGAGCTTTCGACGGCATCAATTCAGCTAGACCACCACACAGATCACTATTAGCCACACTCGACATTAGTAAAGCCTTCGATGCCATCCCCCGCCACAACCTAACAAACAAAATCTACAACACAAACATGCACAACAACACAAAACGGTGGCTGGCCAACTTCCTAGCAGGCAGATGTGCACACGTATCTTTTGCCGGTCAGTCATCTAAAATCAGAAACTTTCCAAACGGAGTCCCACAAGGATCCGTCCTATCGCCCGCACTCTTCAATCTGTACATGCACGATATAACTACACCCAATACGCCCCAAATAAACTTAGCCTCCTATGCAGATGACATAACACTCACATGCACACACCATGACCCAAAAAGAGCAACAGATCTCCTTCAACCCTATCTCAACACACTACATGGCTGGTGCACTACAAACAGACTTAATCTAGCCCCAGCCAAATCCACCGCAACCCTGCTCACAAGTTGGACAGGAGAACACGAATACATCCCTCAACTCACCATAAACAACACCCCTAACACATACACACACACCCAAAATCCTAGGAGTAACATATGATACTCATATGACATTCAAACAGCACACCACAAACATTAAAAAGAAACTGACACCCAGACTTAACGCCCTCAGGTCACTTGCTCACACAAAATTTGGACACAACAAAGAAACTACCACCACAGTATATAAACAATACATAAGATCAGTGATGGAATACGCAACCCCAGCCTGGGCTTCTAACCTAGCTGAAACACATCATAAGACCTTACAGACTATTCAAAACAAAGCCCTGAAGATCATTACAGGCTGCACAGCTACTGCACCCACAGATCACCTACATCAAGAAACCAAAATCCTCAAAGTCAAAGACCATCTGGACATGAGAGGCACTCAATTCCTGGCAGCAGCCTCCACGAACCAAGACCACCCACTAAACTACATGGCAACACACCCACAGACACCAAGAAATATCAAAACAACACCCAGCACACGGTATCACACACAATTATTGTCCTCTCTCCCTCCCTGCCCACCCCGAACCAACTTCCAGAAGCACATCCATACTCAGATCTCTCACCGATCCATCCACTCACTCACAGACAACACGCAGCTGCATGCACGACCTCCCGAAATCCATCCTTCCGAATCCTCCCTTCCTCGCGAGGACAGAGTCCACCTGGCCAGGCTGAGATGCGGACACCATCCAGCTCTCCTGAGCTATCAGAAGAGACTGGATGACTCCGTTGTCGACACCTGCCCGGGATGTAACACAGCACCCCATACCATTAAACACATCATAGAAGACTGCATTTCACACAACCACTTACGCCAACAACACAATCTACACTCAATGAGAGCTCTGTGGGAAAGCCCGATCGTGGCCATGGCCTTTCTCAGGGACTCGGGGCTGTTCGGCCAGGCAGCTTAGGGAACAACAACAACAACAACAACCAATGGACTTATTTGGATATACAGTCGAACCTCGCATGAGCGGACTAATAGAGGGGGACCCTGGTCCGCACATTGAAAAAGTCCGTACATTGAAAATCGAGTAAAAATCGAGATAAATTTCACAAAAAAAAAAAAAATAAATAAAAAAAAAAAAAAAAAAAAAAAAAATACCCTCCCCGTGGCCTCAACCCCGACCCCGTTACTGTGATGATGTTGATAAGCCTTGTCCTACAGCCTTGTGCTATCTTATGTATTGTTTATCTATGTGCTGGAAGGATATTATATTTTTCAATTCCATTGCGTTCGATATGATTCAAAGATTACAAAATGTCCAAATAAGACATAGTTATGTTAATGTATAAGGGAGTTAGGTAGATGCATTAGAGAAATAGATAGATAGAAAGAGAGAGTTGCAGAGGGGGAGTGAGTGATAAACACGAACTATTATGAGACGGACTTAATTGGTTCTGAAAAGACAAAGGAGACTTTTTTATTGACTCTCTTTTTCATGTTATTATTTGTGTGCTAGAAGGATAATATTGTTTTCAATTCCATCGCATTAGAAATTATTTATAGATTACAAAAAGTCCAAATAAGACATAGTTATGTTAATATATAAGGGAGTTAGTAGATGCATTAGAGAGATAGATAGATAGAAAGAGAGTTGTCCTACCGGACAGCTTTCAAATTAGCGGTCTTTTGCCAGATTTGTCCGGACTTTAGGGTGCTTGTCTGATCTCAATTTTTTGTCTGTACAAACCGAAGTCCGTTCACCAGGGGTCCGCTCATGCGAGGTTCGACTGTATTATTGACCCCTGGTATGAAGGTATGTTGCCACTGTAATAATACTGACAAATAAATAGATAAATAATTAATAAAATAGGCCTGGGCTTATATGGCGAATATATCACTAGAACCTATTTCCTAGGGTGAAAATAATTACTGCTCTTCATACCAGGGGTCAATAATATATCCAATCAAGTGCATTGGTATTATGAAATGCCATTTATTTGACACAAAAACAATGCAGCGCATCTTTAGTTGAACACACACACACACAAGAACACACGCTCATCTTTAGTTGAACATTAACAACACATGTCATCTTCAAATGTGGCTACAAATTGTTGTTGTTGTTGTTGTTGTTGCTAGGCCAACAATATAGCGCCTTCAATAAAGTTACAGTTTAATGGATTTTATTTTGGCTTTTACTATTATAAATCTTATTTGGTAAAATTCAATTCAATTCCATAGAGTATCATTATAATAAAATTTTATTGCATGCAGAAATAACTCCCTACCTAGACCGATCATTACGGCCGACATAGCCACACAAGAACACACACACACACACTCGACATAGCCACAAAACAATAACACACACGTGTGTGTTACAAGTTGTTGTTGTTGCTAGGCTGGCCAACAATCTACTGCCTTCAATAAAGTTACAGTTTAATGGAGTTTTCTTTGGCTTTTACTATAATAAATATTATTAGGTAAAATTAAATTAAATTCCATAGAGAATAATTATATAAACATTTATTGCATACCGTATATCAGTGGTGACGGACATAACCACACAAGAACACACACACACATGTGATGAAATCATGGCAGTAGCAGCTAGGCTAAAAGGGTTAGAGGGTAAGGACAAAATCTACATCAGGCGAGACTTACCAGAAGAAGAGAGAAAGAAGGAGGCTGAACTAAGGAAAACCGCCAAGGAGGAAAATAGCAAGAGGACAGAACAAGAAAAGAATAAGTTTTTTTACGGAGTAAGAAAGGGGAAGATTATGAAACTTTCGGTGAAAAGAATCTAAAAGAAAAAGAGGGTAGGGAACAGACCGCCGCAGATAAGGCGCTTGGAGCAGGTAATGGGGGACTAGAAAGTATAAGGATTATATATAGCAATGTCGATGGGCTAATCTCTAAGAAACTAGAACTAACAGACTTACTCAATACTAAGAAACCAGAAATAGTATGTATCACTGAGACAAAACTAAGAGAGGACCTTGATATAAATTTGCTAGGATGGTCTGAATACAGGATTTGGAGGAGGGACAGAAAATTTTGACATGGCGGTGGAGTGTGCATCCTTACTAGGAAAGATTTGATTGTGTCTGAGATAAAACTAGAAACTTCAACAGCAGAAGTTTTAGCAATAGAGATTGGTGGAAACGAAAAAATAGTGGTGATAGTAGCGTATGTACCTCCCAGGACGAAGACATGGGGTAAGGAGGAGCATAGCCTAATGCGTAAGGAAACAATTAGTCTATCTATCTATCTATTGCCTGACGCCGTGATCCCCGAAGGGGTGGCCACGAACAAACCGCCCCCATGCACCTCTGTCCCCAGTCAGTCGACGCCCCTCCCCCCAACCAGCACCACCTTCGTTCATGTACTTCCTCACTCCATCCTTCCACCTCATATTCGGTCTACCTCTCCCCCTCTGTCCCTCCACCTCGCTCTCATACACCCTCTTAGTCATTCTCTCGCTTTCCATACGTTCCATATGGCCGAACCATCTCAAGTTGTTCCTTTTCACACTTTCCAGCACATCTACCTCCACACCACACCTCCTTCTTACTTCCTCATTAGTCTGTCTATCCCTCCATGTAACTCCGCACGCACTCCTTAAGTAATTCATTTCCACTGCTCTCACTCTTGGTCCGAGTCTCTCAACCAACGTCCATGCTTCGCTTCCGTAAGTCAGTGTCGGGATTACCACACTGTCATGCAAGGACTTCTTCACTTCCATACTGTGTGCTAGGAAATATCTTGGCTTCAAAGGATGAAATAGTCATGTGTGGGGACTTTAACTGCAAGGAAGTGAATTGGGAAGATCTTGAAGCCGGAACAGGGGAGGAAAGTTGGGGCTATGAATTTTTAAGTATGGCCATGGAAAATTCTATATACCAACATGTAAAAGAGGACAAGAGGGAAGGATGGGTAGACTGTGCCTACCTAGACTTTAAAAAGGCATTTGACAAAGTTCCACACAAGAGATTGCTGTGGAAATTAAAACATGAGGGAAAAGTAGGAGACAAACTGCTGAAATGGATGGAGAGCTACCTTAGCGGAAGACAGATGAGAACAACAGTAAGGGGGAAATCGTCAAACTGGCCTCAAATTACGAGTGGAGTACCACAAGGATCTGTCCTAGCCCCAATCATGTTTCTAATATTTGTAAATTACTTACCTGAGGGACTAACAAGCTACATGAGCATGTTTGCGGACGATGCTAAGCTGCTTAAAACGATCAGAACCCAGGAGGATTGCCTTGAGCTCCAAGCAGATTTGCAAAAGATCCATGAATGGAGCATCAAATGGAATATGGAGTTCAATGCAGGGAAGTGTAAGACTCTAGAAATGGGTAAAAGCAAGTACAGACCTAGAAAAGATTATAAACTAGGAAACGAAGTGATTCCCAAAGCAGAAAAAGAAAAAGACTTGGGGATAGAATTTATGGATAACATGTCTCCAGAAAGCCACGTAAATAAGATAGTGAGAGAATCACTAGCACTATTGGCAAATATCAGGATGTCTTTCAATTATCTTAATGAAAACACCATGAAACAAATAATAACGGCAATAATAAGACCCAGGATGGAATATGCATCCGTAGTGTGGTCCCCTCACATGAAGAAACATATCCACAAAATTGAGAGGGTACAGAGAGCAGCTACGAGGATGATCCCAGGTTTGGAAAATTTGGAGTACCAAGAGAGGCTCGAGAGATTGAATCTACCTACACTGGAACAGAGAAGGAAACGAGGACAGCAAATTCAGATATACAAATGTGTTAGAGGTATTGACAAAATCGACCAAGAAAACTTCATAGAGAGGGATGGAGGTGAGAGAACAAGAGGTCACAGCTACAAACTAAAAGTGCTTAATAGTAAATCTGATCTGAAAAGTAAAAGATTTCCTACCAACTCGATTAGTGGGTGGAACAAATTGCCAGCCGAAGTAGTGTCTGCACCATCAGTGCATAGTTTCAAAGCACGGTATGACAAACATATCTTAGGAGGCGGGAATTAACGAGCATGCTCACTCCCGCAAATACAACTAGTGTAAGTACACAGTCACTCGACATAGCCAAACACCAATAACACACACACGTGTTTCGGTAATGGTACCGCCGGTACACTGATTATTTATTTGAACTTATAATTCGTGTTCTATAAGTTTATTATGAAATATTATAAAGAATTAAGGTAAGTATATAAGAGAGATATAGTACTTATGATTAAATGATAGTATTTCGACGATTTCGGTCACTCGGAAAATCAAGTAGTCCGAAAAGGACGGAGGTATTTTCGCAGCCTTTCAGACAAATCCGAAAGGCTGAACCATGAGTCCGAATTGAAATGCTAGTCCGAAAGTCTTGGAATTCCGAAAGAGCGGAGTCCGAAAGGGCGGGGATTTACTGTACGTATCCGGGAGGCCGTCACCGATCCGGCTAGTACGGGTTTCCGACAATTAGAGGTCCAAAATGGCGAGGGGTTACTGTAGTTGGAGTGTACTGTATACAATAAAGTCCCGCCACAGCACTGCCCCACTAAGTCATCACTGTGGCTGATGTTGGTATCTAACCGTGCCTCAGCAAGACTCGACAGTCACCCTGCAGCACTTGCACCTGCAGTATCTGCAACCACACCAGCCTTAACAGTGTTACAAAAAGACAGCACCATAACAAGACTCTACTGTATATTAGGCAATTGGACTATAGAACAATAAAGTCCTGCCCCAACATGCAAACTGTTGCCGACACAGGTGTGGTGCCAAACAGCGCCCAGGTAAGACTCAGTCCCCTGTGGCACCTATCTGCACCCCACCAGCCTCAGCAGTGCCATACCAAGACAGTGCTAAGATAAAGACTTTATTGCATAGTAATGGCTGTTGGTCCACAAGTCTAACACCATCCCCCCTATTAGTCGCCTTGTGCGACACGCAGTAGGATGCATGAGGCATATTCTATTTTTCCTCCACCATTAGATGAAGGCCCCCTAACCCACTGGGGGGAAATGGGAAATGATGTAAGTAGACATTTTAAATGTTTGTTCTAGCTCTTATAAACCAGTTTGAACATACAGTAAACCCTCGCTATCTCGGACTAATTGGGGGGAGACCCAGTCCGAAATGTCCGAAAATCCGAGATGTACGGAGTCCGACTTGTGTCCGACCTAACAGAGGATAAAATCCAACCTAACCAATGCATGTCCGAGGCAACAATGAAATCGGAGACTACGGAAAAAATCCGATCTCAAGAGAGAAGTCCGCATTAACCTAGAAAACGAAGACAACCCTATTCGAACCCTATAATCTGTAATAGAAAACACAGTACAGTATATGTACAGTATATTTTAGTTTTACAATATGTATTGTACAGTAGGCTACATTACACTTACCCCTTCATTGCTCTTGTCTGTAGTCTTGATGTCCTTCCTCCTCCCCAACACTGCATTAATTACTGCAGCATCCCCTTTTCACCCCCACCTCCACCTCACTGTCCTTGACCACCTCACTCCCCTTCTCCACCTCACTTTTCTTCTCCACCTCAATGTCCTTTTCCACCTCACTGTCCTTCTCCACCTCACTGTCCTTCTCCACCTCACTGTTCTTCTCCACCTCAATGTCCTTCTCCACCTCACTGTCCTCACTGTCCAGATCCTTCAACATCTGAAGCTTAGTTTCGAGTGATATAGAGGTCACCGTACGCTTAGGCTTATCCTTGGGAGGCATGGCAAACTTGATAAATGCACGCATCTATGTGTAACACAACAGAGCTTGGTGCGGACTGACGCTCCTAGCTCCGACGCTTGGGCCCCGGATGTAGATGGCGTCGGACGTCCCTTCTGTTTGTCGGATATTCACCCTTATTGTCCGGTGACGTGAGCGCATCATCCGACACGTCATCCGTCTGTCGGATAGTCGGAACGATGATGGAAATGTCCGAAATACGGAAGTACGTGTCCGGGAGGCCGTCACCGATCCGGCTAGTACGGGTTTCCGACAATTAGATGTCCGAAATAGCGAGGGGTTACTGTATTATATAGGAGAATGTTATCAGCCATGACTAGAGTACAAGATATGCAATGCATAATAATGGCTATCTGTTAAATGTGCACAATATCTTCAATAACAAAGGGGCCATGTGATTGTGATTGTGATTTTGTTTCTGTTTACTCTGTCAATTTGTCAAATAGCAGTGATATCAATAGGGCTAGGCTAGGCCTCTAGGGAAATGGATGGGATTCTGAAAACTACAGTTTATGCTTCAGGTTGTTGTTGTTGTTGTTGTTCCCCATGCTGCCTGGCCGAACAGCCCCAAGGCCCCGAGCAAGGCCAAGGCCATGACCGAGCGCCCCCACAGAACCCTACCCGCCGACCACAATAAAGCCTGGGTGACCGAAGCCACTCCATGGCGGGGAGCTGAGGAGGGTGCGGAAACGCCCGGGAAACCAAAGCCCCACCCAGGGCCCTGTGCCCCTCAGCAATTATGAAGAGAAAGCTGAGGGGCAAGGGAAAAATGTGATGCTTTGGCTTCCAATCTTGGTAGATTGGGAGGTCAATCCACGGAAGAGATGCCGTCACTTGAGATCTAGAAAATATATAAGTAAAAGGAACAGTCAGAGTAAGCTATGGGTATGGCAGAGATTGCTCAGTTCTCACTCTGATAGACCAGCCCATCACCACATGACTAGAACCCAATCCTCTCGGCATCAGCTAGGAAAGGCCCTAGAAAGCCGCCTTTGGCGGGGGGATAGCTCCCCTATTTCAACCCTTTTCGGGGTTGGGCACCTACCCTTCTTCAGGTTATCAGATAGCCTAGCCTATGCACAGTACATTTCAATAAGTGCACCATCATGAATTTTTATTAGGAATACATGGCTTTTCAGCTAAATTTTCATGTGATGTGTCTTTTGATAAATAATTTATTGAGGAAATGCTTAATTAGAGATGTGACACGGCCCTTGATAATAGGGAGGGCTAGGCTATACTTCTATAAGTTATGAAGATCATGGAAAATGTGGGGTTAAAGACTTAAGACTTAAAAAGCCTACAGCTTTTTTTTATAAAACTTGGCTCGGGATTTCTTGTTTTTCTACTTTTTTCAGTTTAATTAACCCTCCGGATCCGGAGGCCCTCATATGAGGCCGATCGCTGTGTCCGGGGCCATTTTCGTACAGTCAAGCTTCATAATTCAGTAGCTACTGATTGAGACCACCTAGAGCAGTCATTTTTTTTTTGCAAATTGTAGAACTTTTTGTTGTCTGTAGACCGCCGTTGAGATGACATCGCTACGACGCGTGGTTGCCGAGTTGTGATGATTTTAGCGGCGATTTCTAGCCGCGCATTTTGCCTCATATGAGGCCTCCCAGATTCCTGCCAATATTTTTGTTTGCCTCATATGAGGGGTTAAGGAAACCTTAATATCGAACCAAGTTTTCTCAAAACTTGCCTGGATTTCCAGGATTTTCAGAATATAAAAACCCTAGCCTAGGCTATTTTGTTTTGCCGTGGGATACATGAACTCATACAATACTGAAATTCAGATCGGAAACTCATATTTTACATCTCTTGGAGCTTTTAAGGTAATTGTTAAGATTTGGACCTTTCATATTTTTATCTCTATAACTATTCCAGAATAAACACAATGACATTAGGAACCCATGCAATATTTAAATTAAAAAAATTAAAACATATTTTACAAGGCTTTGTAGCCTATTTCTTTAGATTTGGGAATTTTGGGTCTTCAGTGTTTTTGCCTTTACAACTATTCCAGAATATACAAAATTACATTAGGAAACCTTACAATATTTAAATTCAGAACGGAAACGACAGAAGACCTAAATCTAAAGAATTACCTTATACCAGTACCGGTAAGTGATGAATCAAGAGTTGAAGAGTGTTAGCCTGCCAGTAGGCCTATATACCGATCTACCGATATTATTTCTTGCTAACCCTTCCTACCCGGGCAGCCCGGCTGTATCCGGGCGATCTGGCTGAAAACACAACAAAAGTAAACTAAGGCTAATCTCACTTAATATACTACCTACAATAATCAAACATGTGTCAAAATGGGCGCCTTACCTTCCCGCGTAGAATGGCGTTGAGTACAGCTTTCTAGCTCAAGTAGTTCCGGAGTTATGGTGATGGAAGTGGAGGTAACTTTTGCCGCGTATTTACCTCGCCGCGTCCGAACGCTCAACCGCGGCCCAGGCTACGACGAACGTTTTGACTCGTCGCTCTACCTTGAATTATGGCGGGAAGCGATTTTTTAGTGTTTTATTGTTTATTATGCCATATATTATTGTTATTATGATATTTTCACTCAATAAATATATTTTTCTGAAGTAATTTGTGTCTCTGTCACTTATACTTAGTTTTATTGTTATTATTATAGTAGTTATGATTATTTATACTGGACTATGGTAATTGATAGTGTCATTTTCACTTCTTTATTGTTAGGAATATATATTTTAGTGTCACTTACACTTGTTCATATTGTTCAGAAGGCACTTATTATTACTTATGTGTGTCTCTTTCACTTAGACTAAGTTTTATAGTCATTATTATAGTAGTTATGATTATTTATACTGGACTATGGTAATTGATAGTGTCATTTTCACTTCTTTATTGTTAGGAATATATATTTTAGTGTCACTTTCACTTGTTCATATTGTTCTGAAGGCACTTATTATTACTTATGTGTCTCTTTCACTTATACTTAGTTATATTATTATTATTGAGTGTCACTATCACTGTCACTTACACTTCAATAGTTTGCCAGAGTGTGGAAATCATTGAAGCAGGTGCCGGCACACAGTCCCACCTGACACTCGAGGCATTGCCAAGTGTTTTTTGTGGGTTTGCTTGGTCGTCGAGTTGTGCGGGTGCACACATAGCACCTCTTCTGCATCCTTATTCGGCTGTTAGGACCCTGGAAAGGAAGGGCGACGAGCTGGTGCTTTCTGATGAAGTCGGCACACCCTATTCTGTCCATCATACCTGGTCCTTGTAGTGGCCTCCCTGGTGTACCCGCATGTTTTACCAGGAGCTCATGTATCAGCTGCTTTTGGAAGGTCCGCAGGCTCTTGTACTTGATGACTGGACACCTCAAACGGTAGATGTTGTACGCGTTGAGGACAGACATATCTACTGTATGCAGGACAAACTTCTTGTACCACCTGCAAGATGTTCGCAGGCAGTCTATGAAGCCCATCTGCATGTCGGACTTGTCGACGAGGCGCATGTTCAGGTTATAGTCCAGAACAGCAGCTGGTTTTGTGATAGGGTTCTTCGTTTTTCGGTCCACCTTCCCTGTGGGGACCATCTCTGCTTTGTGGCATGTGGTGAGGAGGTTGACCTTGCGCTGGTCATGCCAGTGGATGGAGAGGATGGGGCCACTCTTCTTATGGAATATGTCTGTCTTCTTAGTTTTTGTTGGGTAGGCTGGCATGCCCTTCCTCTTCCCCTTCACTGTGCCGACAGTTCCGGTCTTGCGGTCATGGAGGTACTTGGCGAGGATAGGCGACGTGTAATAATTGTCGGTATAGAGGACGTGGTTGTCATGGAAGTACCTCTCCATCATCCTCTTTACCACAGCGCCGCCAAAACCAATGAGGGGGTCAATCTCCACCTCACCACCCTTGCCGCTGTAGAATAACAAATGTTGAGCTGAGGAGACGTTTAGGTATAAAGAGTATTAGCGAGGTGATGCGTACAAGTAGACTGGGATGGTATGGACATGTGGAGAGAATAGATGAACAAAATTGGGTGAAAAAATGCAGGTCTGTGATTGTGGAGGGAGCTGCACCAAGGGGTGGACCGAGGAAGACCTGGGATCGGACTATACGCGCCGATCTCAAATCCAAGAACTTGACAAGTGAAGCAGCCCTTAACAGGGTTGCCTGGAATGCCGCCATTAGGACAAGAGACTGAAACTGCACTTATGTGTGGAACACTCAGTCTTAAAATTTTATGTATGTATGTACTATAAAGTCGAGCACATATCCCGTCTTGCAGTCGCAGAGGACGAAGAGCTTGATGCCGAAGCGGTGTCTCTTTGACGGGATATACTGTCGGAAGTGCAGCCTACCACGGAACAGGACCAGAGACTCGTCGATGCACAGCTTCTGAAATGGAATCAGGTAGGTGGAAAACCGATGACGTATCATGTCATACAGTTGCCTGATCTTCCAGAGTGTGTCGGGCTCGTGGACATGCATGTTATTTGTCAGGTGGAAATATGAGAGGATGTCGAAGTACCTATCCCTTGACATGAATTTGCCAAATGCTGGAGTCGTTGTGAGGTCGCCAGTTATCCAGTAGTCGGCCAGAACGTGCTTCTTTATGTGTGTCATCAGCATTGTGAGTGCCAAGAACACATATAATTCTGCCACAGTGAGAGCTCTCCATGCCACCATCTTTGCACTTGTCTTCCTGCCAAGAAAGTTTGAACAGATAGCCTGGTGGTGATTTGTCTCTTTGACAAGGTATTCCATGACTTCATTGTCGTAGAAGCCACAGAAAAGTTTACTGGGGGTGGCATTTGGGCCACAGGGATATGCTGGTGACACCCCAGAACCCTGTTGTACCTCGTCAAAGGCAGGAAAATCTGGCACAAAATCCGCCCCATCTGACCACACAAACATTTCAGCAGCTCGAGGACGAGGACGTGGAGCTGCAGCAGGCACACGCCCTGGATGCCCTGGCACATGCCCTTGGCCACGCGGATGCCCAGGCGGACGCCCTGCACGCCCACGCCCAGGCCCAGGCCCAGGGGCAGCGGCGTCGGCAGGCTGACCACGTCCACGACCTCGAGGTCCTTTGACTCTTCTTGTCGGGACTCCCTCTTCCTCTTCCTCTTCCTCTTCCTCTTCGTTTTCCTCTTCCTCAGGCGACGTCAGGTCATCTGGGGCAATGTCGGGGTCGTCAGCAGCCTCTTCAGGAGTCAACTCTGGTGAAGAATAGACCGGGCGTCGGCGGCGTGAGGCTGCGGGAGGTTGAGCAATGGGAGCCTCGGCCTCGGGAGTTGGGCTCCTTTTGCGGCTAGCCGTGGACTTTTCCGCAGGAAATAATGACCTACGATGCGGGGCCTGTGGTGACACACTGTGGGAGGCCAATGGCGCACTTGTAGAGGCCCTTTGGTCATCTTGAGGGACAGATGAAGCTGAGGGCTGTGGGTGGCCCTCCCGGCGTCCCGGGTCAAGGCGTCGTGACAAAGGAATGCGGGTGGTTGCTAGGCCTGGGTCGGCGTCACTCTCACTATCTACGCCTTCCCTCACTTTTTCTGCCTCCCTGCGTGCTTTCTTGGCTGCACTTTTCACTAAAGACTGTTTATAGAAGTATTTACCCACTTTCAAGGGCGTACGGGCAGGCAAAGGGGAAGGTCCTGGCGTAGGGCTAGGGCTAGGCCTAGGCCTACCCTGACCTACGAAACTAGGCGAAGGGGTTGGCTCTAGCACACTTGGTACTTCAATAGCACCTTCCTCCACCACTTCCATCAGGATCATCACTACTATCACCCCCCTCAAATAAATCAACATTGTCATCAGCACCAAATCCCACAAAATTGTCAATTTCGCTCCCACTTCTACTCTGAATATAGAGGTTTTTGTCCACAGAGCTTTCACCACTGCTCAAATCCTGGTTGAAAAGTTCACGGTGTATTGCACTGTCACTTAGCAAACGTTTCACTTTCCTTACTTTCCTTTTCTTCTCGGTTGGCAGAGGCGTAGATGTTGCAAGCGGGGTAGCACTGGGACGCGCGGGAGATTGCACAGTATCGGACGCGTCGGAATTAATTTTTTTGCTGTAGCTCTCAATGGCGGCAACGTAGGAACTGATAAGCGTGGTAGTTGAGGCTTAGTGGCGCTACGATCGCCCCCGTAAAGTAAAATTTGCCCGCGCAAAATTTAAAGCACGCTTTCAAGCAAATGCCTTACATAAGGCATACCGGGTTGCGGCCCTTCAGCCGCGCTATCCTTACCAAAGGCAGCCCGGGTAGGAAGGGTTAATGTGCTTTTAGAGATATGTTTAGCCTAGCCTACTGTACTCTGTAGAACAGACAAACACGGTCCGTTGGAAGTGATGCAAACCATATTATAGAGATGTGACATCATAGCCTATGCCCAATGGCCCTAATACCCTCCCCTAACCCTATGAGGCTATGCTGCGCCGTGAGTGATCCAGCACAATTTTTGATTTAGGGCCTAGGCTAGTGGCCCTAGCCGGAAACTAGCCTATTACCGAAACTACCACTAATTTTTCCGTGGTTTTTCTTTTTGGTTTTAGGTAGTTTTCATCACTACACTAGGCCTGTACAGTAGTGGAAATTAGTTTCATTCCCTGGAAAATGTTATTTCTCCCATTATCAAACGATCTTAAAACACTCTGTAAGTCATTTTCAGAGTAGCCTAAATAGGCCTAGGCCTATACAGTACAATTTGTTTTGCCTTGGGATACCGGATGGGTCCCTGATCCCTCACCCCCCATGACTTATTGAAATCAGCATCTATTTAGACAATTGACAGTAAGGGGGCTTAACCCTTGTCTAGCGGGGTGTTTTGGGCTCATTTGGGCATATTCAGGCCCTCCTGAATGATCAATCAAGTATCTGCATGAAAAGAAATGTATTCAGCAAAAAAATAGGCGCTAAAAGCTTCAAAATGAGACCAGAACGAGCTACGTAGCACTCGTGGTTCTCTTGCAGTGGTGCCACGAACATGGGAGTTTAGCATATAGCGGTATATTTTTCCCAGCTATGCTCACTACTGGCTACACTGCCGGCCTCTCGAGAACACAGGGAACATGAGTTAATGGGCGGCGGTAAGCCCTGGGAGTCGGCTGTCTGGCCCGCTGCGCTCCCGGCCATTTGCACTCGATTTTAACCCTTTAAAAGCCTTAATAATACTCCTAACTTGCTGCAAATTGGTGCACGACTTAAGTCGAGCGCCGCCAATTTTTCGCGAGTGGAGGGGCGTGTTTTTAATTGTTTAATGGGTAAATATGCATTTCCGCCTATTATCACACATCAAAACACCCTTACACAAATCTAAAGTAGATTAAAAACAATCAATTTTTTTTTTAACAATTTAATTACAAGATCTTTATATTGACTAATAAGATTTTCACTGCCGTCAATAAGTATTTTTTTTTTTTTTTTTTTTGGTAAGTATAGGGAATAGGCTCGCACCCTTATTTTTCATGTTTTTTCCTCCAGATTTTGAGAAATTAGTGTTTTCATAGTTTTAGTTATAATTCCAATGTGGGATACAAGATGGGTTGAGGGGGGGGGGGGGGGGATTTGTCTCCCCTCCCCTCACCTCCCCCCCCCCCCCCATGACTTATTGAAATCATCATCTATGTTGCCAGCAGGGGGTAAATAAAGAAGGCGTTTGTAAACAGTGAGGATTCCTTTTTCATTCCATCCGGGTGGATGGGACTCGTTAGCCTTGGTTGGCAACCCATCTAGGGGAGACAACCTTATAAAAATCCGGGTGGATGGGCCTCATCAGCCTTGGTCGGCAACCTGTCTAGGGGCGTAAACCTAATACAAATCTGTACTGCTTATCTAAGTGTTGTTGTTGTTGTTGTTTTTCCCCAAGCTGCCTGGCCGAACAGCCCCAAGGCCCCGAGCAAGGCCAAGGCTATAACCGAGCGCCCCCACAGAACCCTCCTTGCCGACCACAATAAAGCCTGGGTGACCGAAGCCACTCCATGGCGGGGAGCTGAGGAGGGCGCGGAAACGCCCGGGAAACCAAAGCCCCACCCAGGGCCCTGTGCCCCTCAGCAATTATGAAGAGAAAGTTGAAGGGCAAAGGAAAGATGTGACGCTTTGGCTTCCAATCTTGGTAGATTAGGAGGTCAATCCACGCAAGAGATGCCGTCCCTTGAGATCTAGAAAATATATAAGTAAAAGGAACAGTCAGAGTAAGCTATGGGTATGGCAGAGATCGCTCAGTTCTCACTCTGATAGACCAGCCCATCACCACATGACTAGAACCCAATCCTCTCAGCATCAGCTAGGAAAGGCCCTAGGAAGCTGCCTTTGGCGGGGGGATAGCTCCCCTATTTCAACCCTTTTCGGGGTTGGGCACCCGCCCTTATCTAAGTGTTAAGTAGGTTAGTGGATGGACTAGCCAAACACCAAGTAGAGTAGAAAAATAGTGCTAACAAGATACATAGAGGGCCTCGGAGTTGGACGGATCCTAAATTGAGTGGTCAATCCTGTAAGTCCTTCAGTAAACTGGCTCGGGTTGTCCCTCTTACAGGGAATACAGTGGAGCCCCCATCCTAGCTGTTAATCGGTTCCGCAGAAATAGAGCTAGGATTGAAACATCCAAGATCGGGGCACTGTTCTTATGGGGAAAATTCAATCGGTTCCGTGCTCATGCCAAAATTTGCGTCTTTTTCTATTTTTTTCCTATGAAAACATGTTTTATTGTACACAAATAAAATTTTATGCATTATACTGTATCATATAATACACCATAGAATAAGTTTTTAATAACTAGAAAAAAAGGCCCAATATCTAAACAATTACCGCACTTTTTCCCAGTGTTAGGCTATGAAAACATTTTTTTTGTCTAGCCTACATCAAGTAGCCTAGGCCTAAATCTTATGCATTGTAAATAATAATGTAGACATGGCTAAATGACATTCCTAACCATAAATACTGTAGATTGGGGCATTGTTTCTATCATGCAAATGTTTTTAGGCTCAGCCTAGGCCTAGGTTCTAAATTCGTCCAGCCACCCCTCAAGTACCCATTTCGCCCCAAATACATCCAATAAATACATATTATGAGGAAAAGACGTATAAATATGTATTATGAGAAGATTACTTACCACACAGAGTTTATTATAAATCATTATCATATTTAGCCTAGCCTAGGCTAACATCGTCTAGGCTAGGCATTTCAATCGCTTTCGTCTGACATGGACTGGTCTTTGCTCTGTGTTTTGAGCATGAAATTCCTTCATTGCTACCACCAGGCCAACCATCCCTATCACTAGATGTACTAGAGGTTATAATAAACGTAAGAGATAAGGGGTTCAGGCACAAAAAAGCTTGCAAACGGTTGTTTTGTCAACACAGATACTAGCTAAACTACAAGCGTCTGCTTAATGATGTCATACAAAGATGGTGGCATCTTGTGCATTTGACGATCAGATCTCGGATTCACTCGGATTTCGCCTCTAAACGGCAAGCACCTGGCAGATTTTTTCGTTATGTTAAAACAAAATTATTGTTTTTGTTTGTTTTCTAGTTTTATGTCGAGTTTTTCGTTATTTTTGCTATTTTTTCGGGTTTCGGCTGGGATTTTGATGCGAGCATTGAGGCTTTTAGCGCGAGAATTGAAATTGGGAATATTTGGTGTGTGGCGCGAGAATTGAATCAGCGAAGACTGATGTAGCGAAAATGGGGGCTCCACTGTAGGTCCACTTGGGGGCCTTCTCTGTATGGCCACCCTCATTAAGGGGAGTAAGGCGTCTGGCAATAGATAGATACTGTATCAACATATTTTCTTGGTTCGACACCTTACCAAGTAACCTACGGATGACGGTCATGATAAGCAAAGGTGTGCTCTTAGATATACTCATACTAAAAAAGTTGTTTTTAACAGTACAGTTAACCCTCGCTAACTCGGACTAATTGGGGAGAGACCACTTCCGAGATGCCCGATTTTCCGAGATGTCCGAGGTCCGACTTATGTCCGACTTAACCCTCTGTTCCCGGAAGGGCTCTTGAACGCCCATAAAAAAGCATACACGAGCTGCCCGGAAGGGCTCTTAAACACCCATGAGGTCAAAGCCTGTGAGCTTCGTGTGCGAGGCGTCGGTCCGACGCATGTAAACAACAGCCGGCTGGACCATCGCCCCGCATCTCCGGCCACAAGAAGGAGAGCGTCGCTTGTTCGTGTGTGCCTGTATGTTGTTGTTAAGTATCGAAAAGTAGTGTAAAGTGGCTGTTTTGGCCATAAAGTTATCTCCAATGAAATCATCATCACAACTCAACCAGTTGACTTAGAGAGCTCTACTTAATGCCATTCTACAGGTAAATAACACAGCTACGCTTGGGGATGCGCGGGAATGCGGGAAGCAGTCAGATTAACAAATATACGGTAGCCTAGCCTAGACGTTTTTCGGCCAAAACACCCGGGTTTCGGGGAATATATATAATACATAGCCGGGGCTGGAGGGTTAAGAGAGGGAAAATTCCGAATTATAAGAGGAAAGTCCGCGTCCGAGAAAATTGATTTTTTTTATTTTTTTTTATTTTTTTTTAATGTGAAATTCATCATATTAACCCTCCAGCCCTGGCTACGCATTACATAAATATTCCCCGAAACCCGGGTGTTTTGGCCGAAAAACGTCTAGGCTAGGCTACCGTATATTTGTTATTCTGACTACTTCCCGCATTCCCACGCATCCCCAAGCGTAGCTGTGTTATTTACCTGTAGAATGGCGTTAAGTAGAGCTCTCTAAGTCAACTCGTTGAGTTGTGATGATGATTTCATTGGAGATAACTTTATGGCCAAAACAGCCACTTTACACTACTTTTCGATACTTAACAACAACATACAGGCACACACGAACAAATCTAAAATCACTTATAACCGAGTATGCCATTCCGAGAAGTGCGGGTTTTCGACTAAAACGAGTCCGAGTTAGCGGGGGTTTACTGTATTTTTCAGTCCTTGGTTAGTCCTTTTAACTGTCTTCAGATGCCAGGAAATGCTGTTTTTGGCACCCTAATTTCTAAAAAAAAATCCAGTTCTGTCCGGACCCCCCTAGGCTCGCTCCTTCGGCGCTCGTGCTCGTCCGCGCTTGTACGGTAACGCCAGACAGATATTACTAGGGGTAAAACACCGATATAAGTACCGTCGGTCAATTAAAGTACCGGTTTTCATTTGCACATTACACATATACTGTAAAAACTTTCTGTATACAACTTTCATTGGTATATTCGTAAAGAGCACAATCTAAACTACTCATGTCACTTAAAACACTAAAATCGGCTTACGGCAGCCATGTAATAACATGGTGAACCTTCGTGATGTTGGCGTGAAACGTCAAATTTATCGGTAAACACAAAAAGGTTCCATTTTTAGGCAACTTGGTACCACCCTTATAATGTTGGTAATTTAACTCATATCTTTCCTTACACACCTACATATGATACAGAAAGCCTTCGGCTTTGCATACATATGCATATTTTGTAATATGCCACATAATAATACGTAATTTGAATACTTACCAACAGGTCGCTGTAAGGCCATCAGAATAGTCTCGATATATTCCTATTTTCGCCATTTTAAACAGCTCCTCGTAGTCATATCCGACTCATTTAAGACGTTCAGTTATTCACAATTGTAAATAATGTGTGGAAATGCTGATACTTAACCCTCCAGCCCCGGGGGCTATAGCTTGCGACTATGCTGCCGTACCGGGTGTTTTGAAGATCTTTGGGCTATGTTAAATACTCTGTAAGTCTATGAATATGGCATGTAATGTTGTGAATAAAAAAGAATAATGTTCCACAAACCTTCCTCTGTCGAATGGCATTGAGTAGAGGTCTCTAGCCCCTCTGGTTGCATAATGGTGAGCGCGGGAAGACGAGTGCTTTTCGGCGGAAAATTCTTCCCGCGTTCGGACGCGTCGCCCCGGCTACGACGCACCTAGCCGCTCGTCGCGCCAAAGTATTTATCTCCCTTAGACGATTTTAGTGTTTGATATTGAGAATGTGATGTTTATTTGATATTTTCTAGTTATTTTGAGGCCAATTATATAAAATATGTTTATTAGGGTATCACTGTCACTGATATTGCTAATTTTCACTCGATACCGTACATTTTATTAGTAATTGAGGTAGGTTATTGTTGTATTAGGCACTGATTATTCGTTATCACAGGTGTTTATTATACTTTGGCCATCAAATATTAGGTCTTGTGTCACTTTCACTTTGACAAATATGCTTTAGAGAGTGTCACTGTCACTGATAATGCTCATTTTCACTCGATACCGTACATTTTATTAGTAATTGAGGTTGTTGTTGTTGTTGTTGTTCCCTAAGCTGCCTGGCCGAACAGCCCCGAGTCCCTGAGAAAGGCCATGGCCACGATCGGGCTTTCCCACAGAGCTCTCATTGAGTGTAGATTGTGTTGTTGGCGTAAGTGGTTGTGTGAAATGCAGTCTTCTATGATGTGTTAATGGTATCGGAGTCATCCAGTCTCTTCTGATAGCTCAGGAGCTGGATGGTGTCCGCATCTCAGCCTGGCCAGGTGGACTCTGTCCTCGCGAGGAAGGGAAATTTATTAGTAATTGAGGTAGGTTATTGTTGTATTAGGCACTGATTATTCGTTATCACAGGTGTTTATTATACTTTGGCCATCAAATATTAGGTCTTGTGTCACTTTCACTTTGACAAATATACTTTAGAGAGTGTCACTGTCACTGATAATGCTCATTTTCACTCGATACCGTACATTTTATTAGTAATTGAGGTAGGTTATTGTTGTATTAGGCACTGATTATTCGTTATCACAGGTGTTTATTATACTTTGGCCATCAAATATTAGGTCTTGTGTCACTTTCACTTAGTTATATGATTTGTAAACGTTTTATATACAATTTATTGTGTCTTTTTTCACTGATTTCTATATTTCTATAGGTTCTAATCATATGAATGTCACTTGGTATATACATATGTGTCACTTTCACATATTATTATGGTGTAATTGTATTTGTATAAATGTTTTCATAATACATGACTTTTGTATAACAATAAATTGGTTTACTTCCACTTTTTGCCTATATATATATACTGTACATATTGTCATTATCTTTGGCACTTTCACTATGATTATTAGAACTCCAGCTTGGAGTGGTAATCAAAGAAGCACTCTAAAGCACAGAGTGCCACCTTGCACTCCACACACTCCAGGGTTGACTTTTTACCTGGCCTCGGCCTCACCCTGCTGTTGTAGCAGACATGGCACCGCTTCTGCTGTGTTCTTCCTGATTCATTCTGAGGCAGGGAACCAAGCCTGTGCCTAATCAAGTATTGAGCACACTGCAAGCGGTCAATAACGGCGGGCCCAGGATGTGCCACTGCCCTCTGTGGCGTAGCATACTTCTCCAGGAGCTCCGTCAACACCTGCTTTTGGAACCTCCGCAGGCTATTGAACTTCATGGGTGTGTTCACATTCCGAAGCTTGTATATATTGTAGGCATTCAGAACTGACATGTCCACCATATGCAGAAATAACTTTTTGTACCATCTGCACGAGGTACGCAGGCAGTCAATGAAGCCTATCTGCATGTCGGACTTGTCCACCAGCCTCATGTTGATGTTGTAGTCCAGGACAGCATCGGGCTTGGTCACCCTGGCCTGGGTGTGGCGATCCACCTTGCCAGTTTCCACCATTTCCCCCTTGTGGATGGTGGTCAGGAGGTTGACCTTCCGCTGGTCGTGCCAGTGGATAGCCAGAATGGGCCCCGACTTCTTCTTCAACACATCACCTTTTTTGGTCTTTGGAGGGAAAGGTGGCATGCCCTTCCTTTTCCCTCATACTGTGCCTACAGTCCCCGTCTTGCGCTCATGCAGGTACTGTGAGAGAGTGGGGGACGTGTAATAATTGTCCGTGTAGAGGACGTGATTCTTGTGAAAGTAGCGGTCCATCATGGCTTGCACCACTGCTCCGCCAAAGCCAATGAGGGGGTCCACAAGCAAGTCCCCTTCCTTCCCGCTGTGGACCAGGAAGTCCAGGACATAGCCAGTTTGGCAGTCGCACAGCACAAAGAATTTTATGCCAAAGCGATGTCTTTTTGAGGGGATGTACTGCCGGAAGTTGAGTTTTCCCCGGAACAGCACAAGAGACTCGTCAATGACGACCTTGCGGAAGGGCTTGAAGTAGGAGGTGAAGAGTTCTCGCATCATCTCGTACAACGTCCTAATCTTCCACAGCTTGTCACCGAGGTGGACGTCGGTGTTGGTGACAAGATGGAGCGCTGCGAGGATATCAAGGTACCGGTCGCGAGACATATATTTCCCGAAGGCAGGGGTGGATATCAGATCATTGGTGATCCAATAGTCAGGCAACCTATGCTTCTTGACATGAGGCATTAGCATGGTGAGTGCCAGGAACACCATGAACTCTTTATGAGTCACTGGGGTCCACTGCCTCATGTGGCCCTTGGTCACCTTGCCCAAAAAGTGGACCTGGAATTGGTGCTGCTTATTTGTCTCTTTGACAACATAGCCTACCACCTCCTCATCAAAGAAGGCCTCAAATAGTTTGTGTGGTGGAGCATTGGGGCCTGCAGGAAAATTGGGGGTAATGCCTGAACCCTCCAGTACCTCATCAAAAGCTGGCACATCAGGGTTGTATCCATCCCCATCAACTACGTCTTGCCACTGAAAAACGTAGAATGGGTCTTGTCTACGCTGACGAGGAGCTCCAGCTGGTGGCCCAGCACGCCCACGGCCAACTCGGGAGGCGCGCGCCCTAGGGCGGCGAGGGCGTCGGCCAAGGTGGCGGCCAGCACGACGGGCAGCACGACGCCGGGCCAAGCGGATGGGTCGAGGGTCGTCGATGTCCATATAGTTATCGTCAGAGTGGTCATCTTGCCCTGACGGTGGACCTATGTAATCATGGCCAGAGTCTTCAGAGAGGTGCCCTTCATCATCAGTGGCCCCCACATAATCTGGCGGGGAACCAGTGATGCGTGGGCGGCGTGCGGGTGGGCGAGGTGGGGAAGGAGTGGCAGGTGAGGCTGTGTCCCCCCGAGGTCCTGGGCTCCTTGGCCTGCGACGAGTGACAGAAAGCAATGTTTCACTGTCACTAGGCCCAGGTATTGGTGATGCGAGCTCAAAGACTTCTTCAGAAAGACATGTTGAAGGCGGGAGAGGTGGGGAGGACCGTGGGGAAAGTTGCGGGGACGTATGGCTGGGGCCGGCAGGGGTGGACGCCGCGGGAGCCTCGAACAAAACTCTCTTACTTTTCTTAATTTTTTTGGTATATTTCCTACCTTTCCCCTTTTCGGCAGCAGTATGTCTCCTGTCGGGGGACCTAGGAGGCAAATAGGCCGAAAGTGTGGGGTCCTCAACCCTTGGCAATGGTGGGGGTGGTGGGGAAGAATGCGGGGCATCTGGGTCATCTTGGGTGGCGTGGGTAGATAAGGGAGACAATGGCGGACGAGAAGGGTCACCACGCTGACCCTCACTCACAGCCTCATCCTCACCAAGTATTTTTGCTTGTTCCCTAGCTGCCGCGGCCGCCTTCTCAAGTATTTTCTGCTTATACAAGTGTAGCTTGAAAGGCGATTTACCTGGGGAAGGGCTTGGAGTCGTGTCACTTATGCGAAATTTGGTGAGTGACCTTGAACTCTCCCACTCACTCACTCTCTCAAGTTCACTGTCTTTAGGTAAACCAGCTTCCTCAACAACTGGTACATCACCTTCATCACTCTCATCACTGTCATCTTCTCTCGCAAATCCCAGGAATTGCTCTTCTTTCTCACTCTCATGGCCATAATCACTCGACTTATAATTACTGGAGTCGTCACTGACTATATCATCAACACTATACTTGGCATCAGCACGCTCATATAGTCTCAATGTCGTCTCAATACCTCCGGGAGATAACACATTTAGGCGATGGCGTCGGGGTAAGGCGCGACGAACTAGCAAGGGCGTCGTAGGAAGCACGGTATCGGACAAAGTGGAATCACTATTTGGCGTACTGTCCATGATGGCGTCGGGGTAGATACTGTTGCTGTGGCGTCGTTTACGCCGGGTGGCGCCACCTACCGTCCCATGATACCAAAAATGTACGCGCGGCATTCGAAAGCACGCATGCAAGCAATGGGCGTTCAAGAGCCCTTCCGGGTTGCGCGGACCGAGGTTGTTATGGGCGTTCAAGAGCCCTTCCGGGTTGGAGGGGTTAAGCTACATTCTCCATATTAGCCTGAAATATGACGAGAGACCGAAAGACCGCCATTTTTAACCACTGAATGAGAAGACTGGTAGCTCTAGGAACCCTTACAGTGCCCTATACTTCGATTATATACGAAAACTACATAAGAGCATGTCAATAAATAAATAGGGTAAGACGGGCTAATTTCGCCCAAAATCAGGTTTTTTGACGAATAGAAACTGCCACAAATGGAATTTTAATTTTTTAATTATTTATCTATACATTCAGTCTTTCTGCTATAGATGTCCAAAAAACAAATAATATATACTGACTGTATAATGTTTTGATCATGTTGCCGATTTGTTTTTTAAAGTTACTCTCGCGGCGAAATTACCCCGCCGGGCGGGGTAATTTCGCCGCGACCTATTTTACGCATCATCTAGCTAGTAAACTAGATAACATTATATGATTAACGGCCAGACGAAATACTAGCATGCAGGTAAAAGCAATGAAAACATTCACAAACCCAAACTGCCACTAAACATGCCAATAGAAAAACGTCGCACGCACACACACACAAACTGAACAGGGCGGGCAGAGATGCAGGTGTGTCACACGTGTAGGCCTAGGCGCCACTGTGTCTAGTGCGTGGTGTGGACGTGTCTAGTGCGGTTGTGGAGTTGTGGACATGTAGTGCGGGTGTGGATGTGTCTAGTGCGGTTGTGGATGTGTCTAGTGCGGTTGTGGACGTATTTATTAGGCCTACGGGTGTGGAAGTATTTAGTGTGGGTGTGGACGTGTCTCGTGTGGGTGCGCCGTGTAGGGTGCTAGTGCAAAGTACAGTAGGGTCCCGCATAAAACGTGTTCAGATAAAACGAGTCTCGATTAAAACGAGCGACCTAAAATATAAATATTTAATTTTCGATAAGAACGAATGTGATCACGTAAAACGAGTCCGCCGCCAAAGTGGGGCAAATCCAAGGAGTTTTCATATAGAGCGCCGAAATATCGTACAAAACGTACAAAATATCGTACGCTTTCATATAGAACGCCGAAATATCGTACAAGACGTACGAAATATCGTACGCTCCTGACGGAAATTTACGCTTCCAGTGAACATTGACGATATTGGGCCACCAAAATGCTGTGTTCACATAAAACGAAATCGCATAAAACGCCCTCGTTTATCGACCAATTTCTCGTTTTATGTGAGACCCTACTGTACTAGGCAGCAGCTGACGGCTACTGCCAACACTGTCACACGCACCACCACAGTGTACGCACCCACATACAAACACACCCACAAACACCCCCACACACACACCCGACCATACCGTCAGACGCGCCGCTAGCCCTGGCGACAGGCCCCGCGAAACTGCAACACAACCTAAGCCAAACTAGCTCTACAACCTAAGCCAAACTGCAGCCGAATCCATGCAATAGTTTCTGAGATATCGGCGTTTGAATGCAAATTATTAGCGTCGCGGCGAAATTACCCCGTTTTACCCTATAACACATATTTATTACACAATTAGTATACTGTACAAGTAATAGAATTTGAGCGATTTATAGCCATTATTTCCAAGGTAATTACAAAAAATTACCACTAGACATAGTAGTTCGGAAAATGGCTTTGGCTTCAACTTGATACACTTATGGTGACCATATCTTACTTTGAAATATATAAAATAAAACATATAAGAGGTAGATTTATGTGATAAAGGTAGCATCAGGCCACCCAAAACAATGGTAGGCCTACATTTATTGACCGACCGCAAAAATCGCATTTGTTTTTATATAATCCATAGTTTGCCACAGGGTGCATTTCATAACTCTGGAATCGAACACATGGTCAGCTGATCACCCCCAGTTCGGTTTCAACTACGGGTTTGACAACCCAAAGGGAAGGAAGGAAAACTAACTATTTAGTAATGGTTCCGTAGTCAATGACGTGAGAGCCTTGTATATATAAGGGCTCCCCGGAGACCCCCGTGAGGGTCCCGGAGAAAGCATAACGCGACCCAAATATATAAAAAGTACATCCTAGGGTGAAACCCTTTACTTAGTTCCTAGGGAACGTCATTAAAAAAGGTAACCATTAGAAAAAGAAAGAAAATTTTTATGAGTAAAAGATTAGAAACTATGAATGTTGCATTACTAAATTAACTAGCGCGCCGTTATACAGTCCTTCCCTTGCACGTGTCCTCCAGCTGACCACGCTGGGTTCATACGTCCTTCATAGTGCTAAGTTGCGCATGTGCATGGGAAGAGGGAGGAGGGAGGGCCGCTTTACGTTATTGACTACGGAACCATTACTAAATAGTTAGTTTTCCTTCCTTCCCTTCGGGTTGTCAAACCCGTAATTTAGTAATGGTTCTTTCCGTCAATGACGCGAGAGCCTAAGAATACCAAGATCGGTGGCAGGGACATCTCATGCTCATCGTCAAAGACTGGAGAAAACCAAAACTAACGGCTCGCGCATTAGATATAGATAATATTTAGATAAATTTAAGAAAAAAGGAGTAAAGAATAAGGCAGCGTTTCTGAGTAAGCCTTAGGAAGCAAGAGAAAGTTAAAGGAAGGTAAGTGGAAGGATTTAGTAAAACTTAATAAGAGAGCAACTGTATAGTGTAAAAAACATAAAAGTTGTATATTTCTATAGCCCACAAATAGATTTGTTAAAAGTGAAAACTTTATCATAATTATCAAACTCAATTTTTTGTTTGTGTATTTACCAAAATCCTGTTAGGCAATTAATTACCTCATTATTATCAATCTTACTTAACCCTAATATTAATCATCACCTGAGAGACGTTCTCCAGGTCGGAAACACTCCCCCCCCCCCTTTTTCTCAAAACACAATTGTATAAGCCAGGATCTTGGGGAACCTCACTCATAGGAGTAACATAAACCAATTGCACTATTGTAATTAAAACAGAAATTAACTTGGCTTATGGAGGAGTTTCATGGCTACACTTGGAACAGTGGGACTCTTCAAATGTACTAACAGGAACAGTACTTGGATAAAATGTGTGGTGGGAGAACCAGACCTTTGTTTGTTTAATATTTTGTATCGAGTAATTAATAAGAAATCGGACAGACATGACCCACTCCCTCACCTCATGAGCCTTTGTTACCGCTGACGGTTCGGCGATTTAGATAACATCAACTAGAATAGATGCAAGTTGTCTTTGAGATAACCTTGATTTGTCATGTGAAGAGATCCACAAATGAGACAGGTGTAAGGGTGAAGTTTGTTATACTGTATCTAATTATATCATGCCATCACAGGGCATCAAGCATGGTGTTGATCGTTTTGATTTATGGCCATAAAATCAAGGAGAGAGAACACATGATCTTCTCATTCATACTTGGCTATGAAATCGGGAGCTGGCGCCAGAGAGACCGCGCTCAGATCCTCCTTAAAGTGTAATCAGTTATCAGATCTAGTCATGGCCGCAAACCCAGATACTCAATGAGCTGTTGCTACAAAAATTAAGAAAATTCATACTTTGCTATGAAATCAGGAGATGGCGCCAGGGAGACCACGCTCAGATCCTCCTTAAAGTGGAATCAGTTATCAGATATAGTTATGGCCGCAAGTCCAGTTACTCTATGAGCTGTTGCTACAGAAATTAAGAAAACCCATTTAGATCATAATTTGTCATATGATGGGTTGACTGTGTAAGGTTTACTGATTAATAAGTTTAACACCTTGTCTAGTGACTACTGTGGGAGAATCTGTCTAGATGGAGCTCGTAACTAAAACAAGTTGTAAGAAAAACTCCTTTCGACTTTTGATGGGTAAGTCGGAAGCCAGTGAGATCAAAGAACGGCTCTTTAATGGCTGAGAATTGATTGTGTAGTGTGTTAATTGACAGTTGTTTGTCTTCAAAAGAGTAATTGAAGTACTTTAAAAATAAACTGACTGAAGCCATGTGTTGGACAGACTCTACAATCCACGTGGTAAATTGTTTCCAATGTGATTAATACTGTCTAATAGTGGAAGGCATAAACTGTTTGGTTAACTTGTCGTGAACAGCTTAATCATAAGAGCTCCGCCATTTGACTTTGAAAAGATCCATAAAGCTAAATGTAGACAAGTCTGCAGGTTGCCAATCTGCTCTAAGTGGAAACAAGACATTGGAAATGGTATTGGAATGGGACACTCGAGAGACAGATGAATGAACTACAGTATACATGTGTTGACCAGACTGGTGTTATAAGGCACACTTGACCCTGAATTAAGTGTATATGTTGCAAAACTTTGGACATTCGTGTGTGTCCGGAGGGAGAAAGCGGTATATCGATAACCACTTGTTCCAAACCTCGCCTCTGGACATCTGTTCCGCTCGCAGGTCAGAAGCAGGAGGAGTTTTGTCGATTGGTGTGAATTAACCCTCTCACCACGGAAGGGCTCTTGAACGCCCATAAAAAAGCATATAACAGGTACCCGGAAGGGCTCTTGAACGCCCAGTGGTTGAAAGCCTGTGAGCCTGGTGTGCGAGGCGTCGATCCGACGCATGTAAACAACAGCCGGCTGGACCGACGCCCCGCATCTCCGGCCACAAGAAGGAGAGCGTCGCTTGTTCGTGTGTGCCTGTATGTTGTTGTTAAGTATCGAAAAGTAGTGTAAAGTGGCTGTTTTGCCATAAAGTTATCTCCAATGAAATCATCATCACAACTCAACCAGTTGACTTAGAGAGCTCTACTTAATGCCATTCTACAGGTAAATAACACAGCTACGCTTGGGGATGCGCGGGAATGCGGGAAGCAGTCAGATTAACAAATATACGGTAGCCTAACCTAGACGTTTTTCGGCCAAAACACCCGGGTTTCGAGGAATATATATATAATACATAGCCGGGGCTGGAGGGTTAAGGAGATTTACCTGTGGATGGAACGGCTTTATCAAGTTGTTGAATGCCGTCTGAGTGATTGTCTATTCGACTAGGGTACCCTTCCCTCGAGATAAGGTGCCCGCCTACAGATTCGCCTTGCTTGGTAGGTAAACTGCTTGAATTGTGATATGGTAATGAAGAGTAAGGAAAAATATTGTCTCCGACAATCTCAGGAGCGTGTGAGATTTCGTTGAACCCTGCCTGTTGATACAGGACACGGCTGATGTGTTGTCCATGTGAAAGGCTATTACTGTACTCTGTGTTGGAGTTAAAGGGCATGATTTTTTAAGAAAATTAGAGGGACAACTAGTTCCTTTGTATTTATGTGATAGAGATTGAGAGAGGTCTAGCGACTTTGGGTCTGGTGACCGTCGGACAATTGGTAATTCCAGCTCGGGGCTCCCGCTGTGTCCAAGTCGACTTCCACTGATGGTGGACGTTCTGAACAGAGAGCTGTCGAGGAAGGGGTCTCAGGTCTTATCCAGAAGCCTAGAAGTCTGATGATACGCTGAGGGAATGTAATTAGGGTATGAGGTTGATTGACTCGGAAAAGCTCTGTTGTCCAGTCCGATGTAAGGATTCAGGCGAAGTTTGTATTGACCCTATTAACGACTCCCACAGTCGTTTGGTAACAATTTTTGGCATGTAATGTCTTGCATACTTGTAGTAGTCAAGCATTTGATGTTGTATGTTGTGTGATAGGGTCTCCCAATGGAGGTATACCCAGGGTTCCCACTTTACTAATCAGACGTTGGGCTGTGATATTTGTTGTATTGTTATCATCTCGAAAAAGTGGTTTACAATAAACTTGTTGAGGATTGATAATTCTATGACTGGTCTGAACTGTAGGCTATCTCGTTTTGGTACTAGAAATAAGTGAGACAGAAAGCTTTTGATGTGGGAGGAATGCTCACTCGAATTCCTCACTGAAGCATCGCTTTTATGAGTGTTGGCACATTTACTGGTATGAGACGGTATATACGTACTTACGAAGGAACGGTCGTCTCTCCCAGTCCCAAGACAGACCATTCTTTATTAAATGTCTGGCCCAAGTTCCTTTTGGTCATGCTGTGTAAATGGCCTGGAAAGAACCGGTTGTGCCTTGAGATATAATGTGATGCAAGGCTAAGATGAACTAAGTTAGTTCCTTGAACCGGTATGTGCTCTTGGAAGGTCAGACTGTTGTTGCTGGTGTGTCTGACGGTGTCTAATTTGTTGTCTGTGGATGAATTAACCAGTCTGCCCAGACTACTGTGGCCTGCTGAGTGTCGTTGAGATCTGAATCTAAGAAAGTTAACACGAGAGAACCTTAGAGACGGTTATAAAAAGTAGTGCTGATACTACAGACCAAGTAGTTGTGGGTGATAATCTGTTAGAATAGATGGAGAGATCAAGATTCTAGTCTTGATGTCCTTTGGGCAGAGTTTTTTAGATAGAAAGATACGGAGGTCTTCACGTGCTTTGGACGTCATGAAAAGGGCTGTTCTGACATCTCCTACTGTCAGAAGAGTGTTGCAAAGGTAGACTTCTCTTATGTGTGATAATGTTGCTCTAGAGTATGTATCATGAATAGAATCTGCCACTCCTCATTAGTGTGAGTGAGTTGTCTGTAAAACAAAAGGTTGGATAATCGCCTATGGGCTGTTTATCTGAGAGTGTAAAGTCATTCCCCAGCCTTTTGTTCCTAAGAAATATCCTCGTCAATGATGAGGACACGGAGTAAAGGATCTGACTCAGCCAAATTGCCAGAATAACCCTGTGTGATTAAGAGGTGTGTGGGGAAATGGTTGATTGAGACCCGTGAAAGTTATTCCGTAATAAAGGATAGATAAAATTATCTACCTGGAGAATTCTGGTATGTGAATGTGGAACTCCGGCGAAGTAGGCAATGAATAGTTATCTAAGAGGCCCCCTTCCTCAGCCTACTTCCTCTGCAACCCGGATTCATAGAGAACGCGGGGATCTCCTACTGACCGGAGGTGTCATTATAAGAGCTCCGGACTAAGTGCTAGCCGACCCAAAGTGGGACCGGAACAACCAGTTGTGCAAAGGTAAGATAGCAATTGAATGTATCGGTTCTGTCTATTTTAAAACAGACCCCAGTCGAAAAATGTATTAAACGGAATGGCTGGTGCTAGGGATACCCAAAACTCTAGCATGTTGCGCTGAGGAGTAAGGAAAACAAGCTAATGAATCATCACTATACTTGTTTAGTAGACAAATGAGGTAGGGAAACACGAACGCCACCGACAGGCGAGTCCGTGATGTGCTGGACATCCCAGAAGGAAAACCT
The DNA here is from genome assembly GCA_032716605.1 of Paralithodes platypus. NCBI lineage: Eukaryota > Metazoa > Arthropoda > Malacostraca > Decapoda > Lithodidae > Paralithodes > Paralithodes platypus. Next base: position 29,101,290 of record CM064582.1, read on the forward strand.
TGCCAGTGAGAGACGGAAGTCTGCCACTGAGAATGTGTCCAGTGGAGAGGATGTGACAGTCAAAGCTCGACTAAACGTCGGCAGCCACCCTGCCTCACAAACATCCACGATGTGAAGGCCAACGAGGTTCCTAGGTCACCAATCGATCCCAAGTGGAAATCGGGGAACGATAGGGGAACAAGACTCGGGCGCCACCGCCACAGCTGAGCGGACCAGGCGTGTGCCGTCCAGATGGAAGTGAACAACCAAACAAAGTCCATGTACGCACTCAGCCTGTGGAGGACTTTGCACATCAAAAAGGGCGTCGGGTGGCGGAAACACATCGAATACGGTGTGTTGGAAAGACCAAACTACCCGGGTGCTCTGTCCCATCGACAGAGCAACCGCCCATAGGTTGGCAGTCCCGGGTAGGTAGGTTACACGCAGTGCGACGGTGTAAAGGAGTGCGTGGTAAAACAGGTACCCCGCCAGGTCCTGAAGAACGAAAAGACTACGCAGTCACCTGACTCATGGTGCTCGACCTGTCTCAGTCGAGGCCCGCCCACGGCACATCGTGCGACGGTGGAAGGCAGGACTCGGGAACGACGACTAGGAAACCGAACCGAGGAACGAGGAGGAACAAGGAGAGCGTCGTGTACACAGTGTGTGGGAGAGTTCGCGGAGAAGATCCCACCCACCAAGGAAAAATAGGAGCGGAAGACCCCGAGTGAGCAGGGGAGGCAAGGCCAGTCCGACGAGGGTCGTAAAGACACGAGGGGCGACATGGAGACCGAAGGGTAAACCGCCAAACGTGACATAATTAGAGTCATCAATACGAGGCACGACAGGTCGACCACCGGTCACAACACCTCGCTGTCCGTCACGGAGACCAGAAAGACATGCGACAGGAAGCCCCGCTGGTGAGGCGGGACTTCCCGAATAATCCCATCCACGTGCATGGACAGAATAACTTAGGCGACGTCTGGGGAAACGCCTATGTCACGCAGGTCGCCGAAGTGGAAACGTGGACTGGCACCTCGAGGACAGACCCCGCCGTATTACCCGGCATGCCCACGAACGGCGAAGCTAAACCGAGAGTGGGGGCGCAAGAGCCGGTAGGGGCCCCGAGTCTGGCGGCCTCGTTACGAGCCGGTCTGCCGACCTCAACTAAGAGGAAGCGGTTGAGGAGGGTCGTGACATCCCAGGCGGACGGGGAGCGAAGAGCCCCGCAACAGCAAAGAGGGAAGACCCCTGCCATGCAGGGGCAGAGAAGAGCCCCTCCGGAGGGAGCACAGAAAGCAACAGCGACGTGCGGACCTCAGCCGGCGCCAGTGTACAGAAGGAAAACCACAGAGACTGGCGACAACACGCAGCTTCATGGAAGGGACACTGAATGAAGCCGACGGAGGCGATGGCGAGCTGCAGTCGCACTCGCCCGAATTGGGCCCCACCCTTCCCGAGCACCCTAGTCGGTCAGGCTACAATAAGCCTGAGGGGAAGCCGAGCTAGGTGCAGTCGCTCGAAGAGGGTGGAGAGCATGCGAGCAGTGCGCCGCCAGGGCTTGTGAACCCGTTCAAGGGTACCCTTCTCTGGTGGCGTGAAGGAACGTGGCATACGTTCAGAAAGATAACGGAGGGGCAAAGAACCAGGCCCAAAATGGAAGTGAAACCCCGGATGAAGGCATGACGAGGCTCGACACGGTGGAGCAGCAGACAGGAGGGAGTGGTGAAGAACCCATCTCCGACCGAACCCCGAAGTCGACGCCCTCTGTCAGCCACAAGGAATAGTAATAGATAAACTATGGAATGACACTACTGAAACTCAGAGGAGACCGACAGAGTGGGCGCGTCGACATGTACATTGAGTCGAGCAAAGGCTTCGAGCTGTACCTGCCAACTCGCAGGCACCAGGCGCACCCCTTGTGCATGTGTAAGAGCTCGTTCCGGGCGGGATGCCGCCACGTTCCCCCACGATGACGCCTTCCCGTAAAGGGAAGGGAAGCGACGTCCGTTAGGGACCTCAAACGTCCTGAGGGACGGAACGTGGACAGGCCGACCAACCAGCCCCAGGCTACGCGCAGGGAGCATGACTAAAGAAGTCGATGCCGCCTGGGAGCGAGTGGGAGGATGGACAACCGGAGCAGCAACCACAGGGAGAGCAGGTTACGGAAGCACGCCCGGAGATCGTACAGGGGAAGAGACAGGGCGGCGTGGAGCCATAGACCGTCGGCGACGTGGTGAAGTAGAGCGGCGTCTCCCCTACGACCCGGCGTCCTTGGAAACAGTAGGGACGTCCGAACGAGGCACCGGGGGAAAAGCGTTCAGGCGCCAGGGAGACAGCAGAGGGAAGGGGAAGTATGGCACGCACCCCTTCGTCTAGGAAGGGCGGAAACCGTCGGAGGTGGTCCTTGACAGAGAGAGCGAAACCCCAATCATGTAGCTCAGAGGCGAGACCTCGCCTCTACAGCGTCCGGGAACGTAGGACGAGACCCAAAGGTCAATATCGACGAGACACGGTCTACATCTCCAAGGGTGAAACCCATCGCGGTTGGAGCACGAGACATGGGTAGGACTCTCCATGTCCCAATGGGCATGGCAGGACGGGAACCCCCATGGTGTGCGCAGGGAGGAAAGGACATCCTCACTGCAACCGGAAAGGAAAAATATACCGATGGCCCATGTATGAAGCACCGCAGGCAGAGCAGGGGAAGAAGGCAGGCGGGCCACAAAAAGTTACCACAGGTAAATAGGAGGGACGGTAGTAGAGTGTCCCAAGAATACCGCCATGTACATAAGCACGGGGCGGATGGAGGCAAACCGGTCAGCGGTGGCCTCCTGAGCCTTGGGTGGAGCCACATGGATGGCCTGAACCAGATAGAGTCGGAGATCGTCGGCGGGATGGTGAAGGAGAGCGACGACCTACCTTCGTTTCGGAGTCCTCGGAAACAGCCAGGACGCCCGAACGAGGCACCTGGAGGAAAGGCGATCTGGCGCCTTGTAGACTTCTGACCCGCACACCTATGGCGTGCGCAAGGAGGAAGTGACATCCACATCGCAATTGGAAAGTAAAAGATACTGATGTCCCATGTATGAAGCACAGGAAATGTGTGCAAGCACAATATTGGGAAAAACCCTTGAATCCGTGATAGGAGAGTACCCCCTTCTCCTGTTGAGGAAGGGAAGGACGAAAAAGGGGGGCCCTTCGAAACAGGCACGAGGGCAGAAAAGCGCACAAAAGTGGTCACTACACCCTGCAAATGGAGCACCATTCATGAAAGTGAGTATCCCCCCCACCCCCTTGTGTGTGGTGAGGGGTGAAGAGGGACCCCCCTATGCGGAGGGTCAGGGGGAGACCAGGCAAACCATCAAGTGCAAAGAACCCCGTGCAAGTCCCGAGAAGGAAGACATGAAAAGCCTTATAATGGAAGAGGATAATAATAATACCCAAAGGTTGAAGGTACCGAAGAGAAGAAGACGCCCAAGGGTACCATCAGAGTAGAGTGGGAGCACAATCTGATGAAAAGGAGAAGTCCGTGAACTACTGCAACCGAGTCCCTATACAGAGGCAAAGCAAAGCACCCTAGCACCGACCCAGAGAGGAGTGGACCAGAACGGGCCGCTCCGCTTGGGGGCGGAAATCCGCTCTGGAGCGGGATGTAGGACGAATGTAGGATGGGTGGAACTCACCACCCGGCGAGGAACCCACGGCGAGTGCAGAACGAAGTAGACATACTACACTGGAACCAGAAGAAAAAAAACCTGTGAAGATCCCGTGTAGGCCATGGGAAGGCATGCATGTATGTCATCGACAGTAACAAGACTAAAGCCTGTTTGTAAGCACCATGAAAATAAAGGCCATGGCAATGCACGCATGTATGTCATTGGCAGAGACAAGACGAAAGCCTGGTCGGAAGCACCACGAAAAAACCACTGAAAGTCGATGAATCCTTAAGAAGAAGGCCAAAGAGTGCCCCCAAAATGGGAGGCCAGGCAGGAGTATCAGTCATGAGGTCATGCACAAAATAAATATCAGAGATCCCAGAATAGGCTACAGGCACCAGGTCAGGGAGTAGCCTAAAAGCTCTCACTAGGCCTGGAGACTGGAGTCCCGTCCAATGAAGGAGAGTGCCCCCCCCCCCCCCATGTCCCCCTGGAAGTTAAAGCTGAAGAGAACCCTCCAAAAGGAGGATCAGGAAGGCCATAGGGGAACCAGCAACAGGCCAAAGAGCCCCAAACCCCAGGTCAGAAAAAACCAAGGGGTAGGCTCAACCCTCTGAAGAACTGAAGGAAACCCCACCTCAAAATATAATGGAGACCGATACCTTAAGGCCGGTATCAGTGAAGAGGTCCTGTAGGTCAGAAAGCACAGCCTGGTAAAAAGGAGCATTAAAATACGTCTTAATGGAAGTGCAGGACGACCAGTCTAGGCCTAAACTGAGGCAAGAGTAGCGCGACCATAAACGGCAACGTCCGTTCGAGAGCGGAAAAGTACCGACATCGAGCGGGAATGTCCACGTTCCAAGGCGGGCAGAATCGTCCGTATACGGACTCGTACGTTCAGGCGCGGGAAGTGGTATGAGACGGCAGTAGTGCGTGAGGGAAAAGGCCCGTCCGAGAGCGGAGAGGCCCAGATGGGAGGCGGACCCAGGAAAGGTAGCCTGGCAAGTCACAGCAGACGTGGGCGCGTCTGTGGGTAACAGACAGTGTGAAAACAGACCTCCGAAATAGAACGGAAAGTCCCGTTCTAGAGAGGAGGGGCCCAGTGAGACCATGGGACCGTAAATGATAGGTCCGACCTAGAGCAGGGAGTTCCCGACCCAGGGCAGAAACCCATCGGTACGTCTGAGAGGTCTGTGGCACCCATGAAGGTGGAAGGCCAGTAAAAGAAAAGTCCCTTCCAAAAGCGGAGAGGCCCAAAGGTAACCCTCCTAAAGTCACATCAGATGCGGGAGAGCCTGTGGGTAATCAAATGCACGACCGTAGTGGGGGGCAGTACAGAATAAAAACTGTCAGATAAAAACACATCAGCACGGGCTACGTTCGCGGTTTTGTGGGACTGAGGCCAGGTAGACAGAGCACTGGAGCTGTCAATCAAAAAGTGAGCATTGAATGCTAGATTGAGGAAGTCACAGTGTCGGACACCTAAAAGCCCCCCACCTAGGCTAGGCCAAAAACGGAAGTAAGCCTAATCGGTACGTGAGTCAGTAATATATGAAATTACAGGGAGCCACTAGGTACCGTACCCTTGATGAGGGTAAGCAACAAGGGATCGTAGCGACAGGAATACAGAGCACTGGGGCCGCCGATCAATACAGGGGCATTTATGCCAGATTGAGGAGGCCACAGAGTTGGACACCAAACGCCCCCCTTCTAGGCTAGGCTAAAAAAGTTAGCCTATTCGGTACCTGAGCCAGTAATATATGAAATTACAGGGAGTCACCAGTTACTGTACCCTTGATGAGGGTAAGCAACAAGTGACCGAAGCGTCAGGTAGACAGAGCACTGGGGCCGTAATATCAATACAGGGGCAGAGTATGGCAGATTGAGGAGGCCGCAGAGTCTCAGTCTAAACCAAAACGCCCCCCATCAAGGCTAGGCTAAAAACGGAAGTTAGCCTAATCGGTTCTGGAGCCAGTAATATATGAAATTACAAGGCGTCACCAGTTACTGTACCCTTGATGAGGGATATAATCAATACCGTAGGAGGGGCAGTAGACAGAACAAAAACTGTCAGACAAAAACTCATCAGAACGGGCTACGGTCGCGGTTTTGTGGGACTGTATCCAGGGAGACAGAGCACTGGGTCCGTCAATCAAAAAGTGAGCATTGTATGCCAGATTGAGGTTGCCACAGTGTTGAAATCCAAACCCCCCCAGGCTAGGCCAAAACTCGGAAGTTAGCCTATTCGATACGTGAGGCAGTAATATATGAAATTACCTGGCGCACTAGTTCCTGCACTCTTGATGAGAGTCAGCAACAAGTAAAAAGACCACCAAAAGGGATCGGCCCTACAAGGGTCAGTGCCCCCCGTCCAACCAACTAGAAGGGCACAAGTAAGCCTAGGCCTAATTTCGCGAAAAGAAAAGCAAAAATAAAGGCAGTGACAAAAAACTATAATGACAAGAAGCTTACTAAAGACAAAACTAAAGCCAACGTAAGTGAAATGAAGACAAATGGCAAAGCCTAAATGAACGAGTGTCGCCCAAGCGGCGACGCATGCGCAGATGGCAACAAATGAAGTAGCCTAACCTCCAGTTTCGATGCTACACTCCAAGAAAAACACATTTGAGCCCATTTTTTAGCGTGCCTACAGCACATATCATCTGTCTAGAAACACAGGTACCTTAAATAAGGCCCACAACTCCCCCAAAGGGGAGGTGACAGGAGTGGTAGGCACAAAAACAGAGCACCAGAATGGGAGGTTTAACGACCCTCCCAATACCAAATGAGGTAAACCTCCTATTTGGTCGTAGCCTCGGAGTATCCAACGTAGAGCTATATACTTATCGTATAATTTTGCTCCGCTCTAGAGCGGGCAATTATCGAAATCACTAGCGCGATAAAACGATGACATCTAGAGTAGCACCTTACTCTCTCTACTAGGTACGTTGTACATACTTTGGAGGCCACTATTTGAAAAGGAAAATAAGAAAATATTGATGAGAAAGAAGAGAAAATTACAGGATTTTAGGCCATCCTATCTGGCTCCTTCAGCCGTCTTGACGGATCCACCCCACTACCCGACAGGGTTCATTGGGCATTCCCGGTATCAAGTTACAAGAGAAAAGATTGGATGGGCAGGGGTACGGCGCGAGGGCGGGATACTATGACGTTGGATACTCCGAGGCTACGACCAAATAGGAGGTTTACCTCATTTGGTATTGGGAGGGTCGTTAAACCTCCCAATTTAGTAGTAGCCTCTACGTTCCAACGTAGAGCTAGAGTACCAAATTGGAGGCGGACATACAAGCTGAAAACACAAACTTTAGCCCTTAGGAAATATCAGGACCATGGAAAGACCGACTTAAACAAGAGAGTTTAGAGAAAGAGTGTACTGACAGGTGCATATCAAGAGAGGTCAAGTACAGTCAAGTTGTATGCCATGGGATAACTAACCTAAGACAAAGAATGCTGCATTTCATCATAATAATATGAAGTCCAGGATGCTCCCCCCCCCCACCCTCCGGACGAAGGCAGGAAGACCCATAAAGTAATGAGTAAATACAGACATACGTCGAAGAGGAGTACCGTACAGGGGGTGACGAGAAAAGACATGAGCATACAGTGACCAGCACTGAAAGCCATGAGAAAAGTTCAGTGGGAGGAGGCCAAGCCCTACCAACAGAACGTAGTATACTGTAAGACGAGAAATTATATCAAAATCTTAACCTAGTTATTAATCCGTTAACTTAGGTGCAAGTATGGGTATAGTGCAATACCCCCCCCCCCTCCCCCAATAAAAGAAGAACAAGAAGGGAGAAGGATAAGAGACAGAAGGAACGCTGCAGGTAGACCCTGAGTGAACCTGCTGGCCCAACGCACTACAAGGACGTCCCGGCCTGCCTGTGGACAAGGCCAGAGAGGAGGAGACAAACGTGGTGGGGGAAGACCAAAGCCCCGTGTCGGCAACGTTCGGGCGAGAAAGATTTTATGTAAAATCAGAACGTAGCAGCGTACGAACGGACAACAGGAGCTGCGTCCAGAACGTAAGGTTTACTGGCCCGAAACTACCGACACAGGCGAAGTCCCACAGCACGTCGACCTAGGCCCCTACTGGTCGTAGGCGCCACCCGTAAAGGCAACCCCGACACTGGCCTGGGCGAGTACACATACGGATGCAGGGTTTGAACCGGGCATAACAGATGATGAACCCTACCATGTTCGAAAGCAGGTACAGGAAAAGCGTAAAAACGGGAGTGTCGCGTACGGTTGTAGCAACCAAACGAACAGACGGAGCCAAAGTAACCGTCTCAAGGACGGGAGAACGATGTAAGGAATGTCGGTCCCTAGACCTGGCAGTCATCTCCGGGGACTCCTTCACCCGTCGCCAAAGCCATAAAGAACAATGTCATGTCACGGAAGTGTGCAGGCGTGGGGTAATGAGCGTAAGAGGCAGACGAGAGCAGTGTGAGAGCCTCCGCCAGAAACCACTGAGGAGGAAGCTGACGCGGCGTCGGACGAAGCATAAAGCAGGATCGCAAAAAGAACCCAAGTCCTAGGGAGGAACGACCAACCCCGTGAAAGTCTCAAACGGTACCCGAATGGCCGACAGGCGGTTCGTAAGAGTGGTGCAGATGTTGGGACGCTTCTCAATATTAACCAATGGAGGTAGTGAAACACGAACGCCACCGATGGTCGCATCCGTGACGGGTAGGCAACCAAGAAGGAAAACTGTGTCAGTGAGAGCCGGATGTCTGCCATGGAAAATGAATCCACAGGGGAGAGGATTTGACATTCAAAGATCGACTAAACTGAGGCATCCACCCAGCCTCACAACATCCACGATGTGAAGGCGAACGACGTCCCTAGGACACCAAGTGGAAATCGGAGATCGCTAGGGGAACTGGACTCGGGTACCACCACTTCAGCCGAGCGGACCAGGCTTGGGCCGGCCGGATGGGTGCGACAACCAAACGAAGCACTGGTACCCTCTCAGCCTGTGGAGGACTTAGCACATCAAAGAGGGCGGCGGTTGGTGGAACACACAGAAATCGACCGCCACCTGCGCCAGTCCTTGCTGAACGCGACCGGTACCTCCGCCGGAGGAGAAATCCAGCGGTACAGGAACACAGGCAACCCGGGCGCCTCGCATGAGGCTAACCAGGCCACCTGTGGAACACTCCAGGAGGCCGCTAGGTCGTCGAACACGGTGTGTTGGGAAAACCAGACTACCCGGGCGCTCTGTCCTTTCGACAGAGCATCCGCCCATAGGGCGGCAGGCCCGGGCAGGGAGGTTGCATGCAGTGGGACGGGCTCCGGAGCCTCGTCTAGAGCCACAAGGATGGCATGAACCGGACGTAGGAGTCGGGAATCGTCGGCGATATGGGGAAGGAGAGCGACGTCACACCGTCGTTTCGGCGTCCTCGTAAACCGCGAGGGCACCCGAACGAGGCACTGGAGGAAAGGCGGCCTGGCACCACGGAGACAGCAGAGATAAGGGGACGCATGGCGCGTACCCCTCCGTCTTACGAAGTGAGGAAACCAATGGAAGTGGTCCTTGACATAGAGAGCAATTCCCGACTACATAGTACAGAGGCGAGACCGTGCCTCATCCGTGTCTGGGGAAGGAGGACGAGACACAAAGGACAATATCCACGAGCCACGACCTATACCTCCGAGGGTGAAAACCATCGCGGCAGTAGCATGAGAGAAGGGGAGGACACTCTCTACGTCCAACGGGCATGGCAGGACGGACACACCCATGGTGTGCGCAGGAAGGAAGTGATATCCTCCTTGCAATCGGAAAGGAAAAAGATACTGCCGTCCCAAGTAGGAAGCACAGGAATGGTGTGTAAGCACAATATTGTGAAAAAAACGTTGAATCCGTGACAGGATATGACCCCCTTCCCTTGTGTAGGAAGGAAAGGACGAAAAAGGGGGACCCTGCGAACGGAGGGCCATACAGGAGGATAATTCATGGGTGCACAAATACTGGAAGAAAACTCCCGAAAATTAACAGGCACAAGGGCCGAAGGACGCACAAAAGTGCTCACTACACCTCGAAAATGGAGCACCTTTCATGAAAGTGAGTATCCCCCCCCCCCCCTGTGCGAGGCGAGGGGTGAAGAGTGACCCCCCATGCGGAGGGTCAGGGAGAGACCAGGCGAACCAGCAAGAGCAAGAACCCCGAAAAACCCCGGTCAGAAAAGACCAAGGGGCAGGCGCAAATCCCCAGAAGGAAGGCATGAAAGCCTCATAATCGAAGAGGATAAGAAGAATGCCCAAAGGGTGAAGGCACTGAAGAGGAGAAGACGCCCCTCCTCCACTCTACCATCAGAGTAGAGTGGGAGCACAGTCTGATAAAAAAGAGAAGTCCGTGAACTACTGCAACTGAGTCCCTATCCAGAGGTAAAGCAAAGCACCCTAGCACCGACCCCGAGTGGAGTGGTCCAGAAAGGTCCCCTCCACTCCGGGGCGGAAATCCGCTCTGGAGCGGAAAGTAGGAGGAAGGGCCCCTCACCGCCCTGGAGCGGAATGGAAGCCGCGCACCAGAGCGGAGAGCGTTGCACGCTGCAGGAGCAGCCCAGGAGCAGCCCAGGAGGCCTAGGGAGGCAATGGAGCGAGATGGTGCCAGGAGGAAGATGAATGACCTAGCCGAGGGAGGCAAGGGAGCGAGACGGAGCCAGTAGTAAGAGGAATGACCGCAACAGTAGGAAGATGAAAGACTGCAACGGAGGGCCCATCCAGAGGCAAGGCAAAGTCCACCGAGAACCGACCCAGAGTGGAGGGGGCCCCGAACAGCCCGCTCCGCTCTGGGGCGGAAATCGCGCTCTGGAGCAGAAAGGAAGCCCCGCTCCAGAGCGGAGAGTGGCATAGGACAGGTGAGGAACCGGGATGGTGTCAGGAGAAGTATGGAAGAGAACTGGCCAAGAGCGGGAAGTTCCGCTCTAGGGCGGGGCAGATGTAGTGCAGCCGGATGGGAGAGGCTTGAGGCATCAGGAAGGGTGAAAGGGAAAACACCCAAGAGTTCCGTCAGAATAGTCTAGCAGGACAGCTGACGTGGAAGCATCCACGGAAAGAAAAAGACAGTCACCGCTCCAGAGCGGAGTCGCCGCACCAGGGAGGAGCGGGCGTAGGGTAGCCAAACGGCAGAGGCCTGTAGGTACCAGTAAAGGTGAAAGGCCAGGAACATCCAAGAGTCCCAAAAGAATCGTCTAGCACGACAGCCGACGTGGGAGCCTCCCTGGGTAAAAACATCAGATATGGACATCCAAGCGTCCCAACTGAATGGTCGAGCATCACAGCGGACGTGGGAGCGTCCGTGGGGAAAGAACAGAGGCAAAGCATAGGCCCGACCTAGAGGAGAAGAGAGCCCACCCTAGGGCGGAACGGGCCCCGTGAGGCCCTAGCCCAGATGCCAGAGGCTCGTAATAAAAACATTCCCAACTGAAGTGGAGAGGCCTAAAGGGACCCGCTCAGCAAAGCCAAAGACACCGTTGAAGGACGTCAGGCAGATTTCAGTAAGAAAGGGAGCGGTTTTATAAGAGAATGCGTCTAGTCATAGGACTGACCTGGAGCGGGAGTCAACCACGCACCAGGGCGGAGCGAGCCGAGTACAGCCCTTCCGAGAGACCTGCGGCACCGGGGAGGGTGGAAGGAAAAAGACATCCCAAGGTATAGGTGAGCACAATGGAGGTTAAGACCATGCCTCAGGAACCTCAAGGTAGGGGAGAGCTCAATGTAGGTGAAGACTGTGCCCGAGGAACCGCAAGGTATGAGCGAGGGCAAAATAGGAGAAGACTGTGTCTCAGGAACTCAAGGTATAGGTGAGCTCAACGTAGGTTAAGACCGTGTCGCAGGAACCTCAAGGTATAGGGGAGCTCAATGTAGGTTAAGACTGCGCCTCAGGAACCTCAAGGGAGTGGTGAGGTCAATAGAGGTGAAGACTGCGGCTCAGGAACTCAAGGTATTGGCGAGGTCAATGGAGGGTAAGACCATGTCTCATGAGCCGGAAGCAGACGAAAACCGGTGCCCTGCAAGAAGGTTTAGTAAATCCGGAGACAGGCAAGCAAGAGCAAGCCTAGGAGGCAAGAGTGTCGAACAACCAAAACGCAAGGTTGAAGCACAGGAGGAATGGGAGGAGGACGCTCCAAGCCTCCCGCCATCAGTGCAAGCATCCCGTGCAGGGAGGCAAACCGTGCAGCGTTAGCCTCCTCAGCCCTAACCTGGGCCTCCTGGATGGCCCGAATAGGAAGGACCCATCCAGGGTCTGCGTTCGATGACGAGGAAGATGAAGAGATGGTCCGGCGACGGTTCCTACGGCTGGGCGACCGACGAGGCGACGGAGTATAGTAGAAAGACCCCCGTGGCGAGGCCTCAACCACTACGTCATCGTACACTTCATCGCTCCCGCCACTCAGTCCCACGAGGTCCCAGGCAGCCCCCACCTGACCAGACCCTAAAACCGCCACACTGGCGCCGTGCACTGCCAGAGGTACGGGTCCACTCTTCCGAGCAGGAGAAGGCAGGCCACACGGAATGTCAGACCCGACAAAGCCAGGAGAATCTGGGAGACCATCGCGGACAAGAAGAGGAGAGGCCGAAGCAAACAGAGCCCCCGCCTTCTGAGGAGGTGGAGTAGGCGGTAACGGTGGTAGCAGAGCCAACGGCAACGATGGCCGAGGAGCCGACGGTAGATATCCGGCGGCCTGCGACGCCCCAATCTCCCTGAGCAGCCCATGGGTGGGACGACGACCAGGTGAGAAGGCCGAAACACCAGCATGAACACGGACCGGGGGAAGCATCGCCATCTTAGGGCGAAAAGTCATCGATCCCAGAGACGTGTGGTCGGAAGCTGCAGGGCGCCGGGACGTCGAAGACGTGGAGAAGCTGAGTGGTGCCGCATCGACCCCGCTGTGTCCGCCGAAAACGGAGACACACCAGACCGAGGGACCTGCGAAGCGGTGACCACAGGGCGCGGAGACACCAGAGGAAGGTTCAGCAAGGCGCGAACCCCTTCGTCCAGGAAGTGGGGGACCCGGTGTAAATGGTCCTTAACAGACCGAGCCACGCCCGACCATGCAGCGGTGAGGTTGACCCGGGCCGTCTCAGCATCCGGTGAAGTAGGGCGAGACCCAATCGTCATAAAGTGGACGAGACATGGGCCACACCGTCTGGGGGGAAGCCATCACGGCAGTAGCACGCAGCATGGGCGGGGCACTCAGTATGCCCAGCTCCCATAGCCGGACGGGCACACCCATGGTGCGCGCAGGCAGGGAGCGACATCCGCACAGTAAGCGAAGGGAGAAATGAAAGATGTCCCAGACGAAGCTCAGAGAAAGAAGATGCATAAATTGAAGGAAGGTATGACAGTATGCGCAAAAAACACACAAAAGATACCATGCATTATGATAGGTACATAAAAGTAATAACCCCCCCCCCCCCATGTGGAGAAGGACGGAGACGGACCCCCCCATGTGGGAGGGCCAAGCATACATCATAAGCAGCAACAGTCCGAAGAACCCCAAAAACCCAGGTCAGAAAAGACCAAGGTGCAGGTTCAAACACCCTGAAATAAAGCATGACAGCCATATAAGAACCGAAAAGGGTACCTGAGGGTGAAGGGATCGAAGAGGAGATGGCAGGCCAAGAGACCCAGCAGTGCAGAGCAGGAACACAGCCTGATGTAAAGGAGAAGGATATGATACACAGTAACCGACAAACCCCAAGTACAAACAAGGCAATATTGGCCAACAAATAGTGCCAGGGCCGAGAGGGCAAGTCCGCTCTAGAGCGGGCAGAAAGTCCGCTCCAGAGCGGACTACAAACCCGCTCCAGAGCGGACTACACCCTCCCGCTCCAGAGCGGGGCATGCATGCATGACAATGGCAGTCTAGGCAAAGGAGAAAGGCAAGCGCACAGCGAACAAGCGAGCCAGGGCATCAAGTTGTTACTTGCACATCAGAAATCTCTATTTGGTGAAGCCGTTTATAACCAGACGTTGCCTCCTGACGTTGGTTCACTCATTGGTCTTCTCTCGTGTTGATTATTGCAATGCCCTGTTGGTGGGTCTTCCAAATTATATTTTGAAGAAAGTTCAGTCTGTTCTTAACAGGGCCGCAAGACTAATTTTTGGTGTTCCACCTAGAACTCCTACTACATCTCTTCACATAGAACTGCACTGGCTGCCAGTAAGAGCAAGAAATAGAATTTAAGTTGTGTTTGGTGACTTTTAAGGTTCTCAAATTTGGTGAGCCTAGGTACCTTGCGGAGCTGCTCAGGCGCCCACCGGCACACCATGGTGTAGTTGTGCGTCATGACAATGACCCCTTTCGTCTTGATGAACCAAGGGCTTTCCAGCAGTCTTGTTTCTTGAGAGGTCATTCTCCTACATGGCTCCGAGGTTGTATAACAGGTTGCCGCTGTCCATGAGACAACTGAGTTCTGTTGAATGCTTCAAGAGACAACTTAAGACTTTTCTCTTTGAGAGAAGCTATGATCTTGAGAGAGGTGTCATGACAGATGGCTATAGAGTTTAGGCTATTTTGCCACTGCTGGTGATTGTTAAATGTGTGTTGTATATGAGCCTTCTTTTGATGCATTGATTTTTGTTCTTTTTTTCTTTCTCTTTTCGAGCGCTAGTGAATTCTTCGGAAAAATTGGCGCTTATGAGAAATAAGTAACATGCTTATTATTATTATTATTATCAGAAGGCAAGGCCTAGGACCGACCTGGAGCTGGACTGGCACCCGCTCCAGAGCGGAACAATCGTAGAGTAGAACCAGGTGAAAGCAGGAGGGCTAGGGCAGCAGGAGGGAAGGCCTAGGACCGACCAGGAGCGGGAATGGCGTCCGCTCCAGAGCGGAACAATCGTAGAGTAGAACCAGGTGAAAACAGGAGGGCTAGGGCAGCAGGAGGGAAGGCCTAGGACCGACCAGGAGTGGAACTGGTGTCCGCTCCAGAGCGGAACAGGTAGAGGAGAGACCCAGTGTAGAAGCCAAAGTGAAGAAGGAGCCCAAGGGGGCCCTGTCCAGAGCGGAATAGACATCGCTGCAGAGCGGAGATGCTTGCACCAGAGCGGAGATGTCCGCTCCAGAGCGGATTTGTCCGCCCTCGAGCGGAAAGAGAGATGGAGGTAAATACCAACCAAAAGGCTCAACCCAAGTGCACAGCAGGACAGCTGGCAGGGGAGCTTGCATGAGCAAATATAAAACAGTGCGATGCAGAGGACCGACCTAGACTGATAGTCCATCCTAGGGCGGAGCGGGTCCAGAGTGACCCGACCACAGCAGCCAAAAAAGAGAACATGTCGGAAGCATAGGACCGACCTGGAGCGGGATTTGTCCACGCTGCAGGGCGGAGCGGGCGCGGAGCCCTTCCCAGAGACCCGTGTCATCAAAAAGGGTGGAAGGGACGACAGTTCAAGGCATCGTAGAGCTCAAAGGAGGTGAAGACCGTGCCACGGGGACCTCAATGTATGAGGGAGTTCAATTAAGGGGAAGACTGTGTCTCATGAACTCAAGGCCTAGGGGAGCGCCAACAAAATAAGGGAGAGACAGCGCGGGAGCGAGCGACAGACGAAAAAAGGGTGCCCCACAGAAGGTTTAGGAAAACCAAAGCGTCATACCCCTGCGAGCCTAAGGCGGTTTAGTAAAACCATAGATCGGCAAGCAAGAGCGACGAGGCAACAATGACAGTCTACCAAAAGTCCCTTCTCCCCCTTCTAAAAAGTTAGGCTAGGAACATGAGGCCTAGCCCTGGCACCCCCCTCCAACTAAAAGTGAGGCTATTAACAGGGGGCCTAGCCGTGGGTGAGTGGCAGATAAAAACAAAAAACACAGGGCACACTCCAATGCGAAACATGCATGTGAAGGTAAGCAAAACAACCTGTCAAGGCAAGGGGGGCTATGCCCCCTTCATCACAAACGAAAGTGCACAAGTTAGCCTAACTTTTCGCAAACACCACGCAATGAAAGCAGAAAATAAGCACAAAGCGTAATAGAACCGACCAGGTAACAAAACTAAGCCACCGCAAGTGAAAATGATGATAAAAACAGGCAAAGGCCTAAAGAATAACAATCGCCGAAGGGCGACGCATGCGCAGAAGCGTGACCAACCAGTTTCGACGCCATACTCAAAGTAACACCTAAGAGCCCATTTGAAGCATGCCTACATCACAGATCATCTGTCTAATAACCTTAGGTACCATAAATAAAGCTCACAACTCACCCAAAGGGTAGGCGACAGGAGTAGCAGCACAAAAATCGGGCGCATAGAAAACAGCGAGTGTGAAGGCTTGAGTAGCGCGAAAAGGAATGCCCAATGAACCCTGTCGGGTAGTGGGGTGGATCCGTCAAGACGGCTGAAGGAGCCAGATAGGATGGCCTAAAATCCTGTAATTTTCTCGTCTTTCTCATCAATATTTTCTTATTTTCCTTTTCAAATAGTGGCCTCCAAAGTACTGTATGTACAACATACCTAGTAGAGAGAGTAAGGTGCTACTCTAGATGTTATCGTTTTATCGCGCTAGTATTTTCGATAATTGCCCGCTCTAGAGCGGAGCAAAATTATACGATAAGTATATAGCTCTACGTTGGAACGTAGAGGCTACTACTAAATAAAGTGTGTTGTCATAGAGTGTAGCGTGAAAAGGAATGATCTAATGAACCCGGTCGGGTTGCGCGGTGGACCCGTGACAACGGCTTAAGGAGCCAGATAGGATGGACAATGTTCTGCAATTTTCTCTTTTCTTTCTCATCAATATTTTCATTTCCTTTAAAATAGTTGCCTCAAAAGTGTGTACAACATACCTAGTAGAGAGAGTAAGGTGCTACTCTAGATGTTATCGATTTAATCACGCTAGTGATTACGATAATTGCCCGCTCCAGAGCGGAACGGAATTATACGATAAGTATATAGCTCTACGTTGGAGACGTAGAGGCTACTACTAAATATTCCTCTCGGACTGGTATGGAGGACTCAAGATTCGAACGGAAATAGAGTGAACAAAATCTATTTCGTAATAAATGATAGCGAAAAATATCTAATTGGAGAACCCTAGTATAAGACTTGTGGAACTCCGGCAGAGAAGGCAATGTTATAAATATCTAAGAGGTCCCGGACCTCTCTCAGCCTACTCTGCTAAAACTCGGACTCAGAGAGAATGTGGGGATCTCCTAGTGATCGGAGATATGTAAAAGAGCCCCAGACCAAGACACTCGCCGACCCAAAGTGGGACCGGAGGGCGGTTCAATTAATCATTGACCAACTCAAGAGTTGGTCCGGAGCCTAAAATATAAAATGTTTATTGCTGAGTTGAGTAGTCAAGCGTTAGCCTTGAATGATACTGATTATACCATAGTATACCATTGGTACAACCGATGCTATCTTCATAGTCAGGCAGATACAGGAAAGATACTTACTAAAAGGCAGGGATCTTTACTTTGTGTTTGTGGACCTGGAGAAGGCCTTTGATAGGGTACCTAGAGTTGTTGTGCAGTGGGCTATGAGGAAACTTGGTGTGGAAGAGTGGCTGGTGCGTGTGATAATGAAGATGTATGAGGATTCGCGAAGTTCGGTGAGGGTGAAGGGTGTACTGAGTGATGAGTTCGCAGTCCGTGTTGGAGTCCATCAGGGTTCAGTGTTAAGCTCCCTCCTCTTTATTATGGTCTTGGAGGCGCTGTCTAGAGTTTTTAGAGGCGGACTCCCGTTGGAACTGTTTTATGCAGACGATTTAGTCCTAATAGCTGACAGTATGCAGGATGCTGAGGCCAAATTCAGAGAGTGGAGAGAGGGCATGGCGAGCAAGGGTTTAAGAGTTAATATTAACAAAACCAAGGTTATGCATTGTAGATTGAGACGAGGCAATGTGGAAAAGAGCGGTGCATACCCATGTGCAGTGTGTGGAAAGGGAGTGGGCGTTAACTCAATTCAATGTAGCATCTGTCGATGTTGGGTACACCATGGGAGTAAGCGCTGTAGTAGAATAAAGGGGCCCCTGCCGAAGGATAAGTCAGAAATAGAGAAATTTGAGTGCGTAGTGTGCAAAGGCGAGCTTGTGTTAAGTGATGATCCTGTGGCTGTGAATTTTGGAAATGAGTCTTTGGAGCTGGTGAACAAGTTTTGTTACCTAGGAGATACCATCTCTGCCGGTGGTGGGGCCGAGGCTGCCACTGTTGCTAGAATTAGGTGTGGCTGGGGGAAGTTCAGAGAATTGATGCCAATCCTGACCATGAAAAGAATGCCTCTCCCCCTGAAGGGAAAGGTGTATGCCTCATGTGTTAGAAGTGCAATGATGTATGCCTCAGAAACATGGGCCGTTAAAGTAGAGGATGTCAACAGAATGGAGTGTAATGAGATGAGAATGGTGAGATGGATGTGTGGGGCCAGGCTACAGGATAGAATAACAAATGTTGAGCTGAGGAGACATTTAGGTATAAAGAGTATTAGCGAGGTGATGCGTACAAGTAGACTGGGATGGTATGGACATGTGGAGAGAATGGATGAACAAAATTGGGTGAAAAAATGCAGGTCTGTGATTGTGGAGGGAGCTGCACCAAGGGGTGGACCGAGGAAGACCTGGGATCGGACTATACGCGCCGATCTCAAATCCAAGAACTTGACAAGTGAAGCAGCCCTTAACAGGGTTGCCTGGAACGCCGCCAATAGGACAAGAGACTGAAACTGCACTGATGTGTGGAACGCTCAGTCTTAAAATTTTATGTATGTATGTACAGTAAACCCTCGCTATCTCGGACTAATTGGGGGGGAGACCCAGTCCGAGATGACCGAAAATCCGAGATGTCCGAAGTCCGACTTATGTCCGACTTAAGAGAGGAAAATGTCCGAATTGGAAGAGGGAGTCCGAGCCACCAGAGAAAACGGAGACTTCCCTATCACTAACAACTTTGATTCAAGATAAATTACAGCACCTGTACAGTATCGAGCAGACATATATTATAAATATCACTTTCCTTCTCCATTTCACTGTCCTTCTCCACCTCACTGTAGCCTTAGATCTCGGAATTTGCCCTTAGATCTCGGAATTTTCCGAGATATATGACACCTGTCCGACAGACCATGTGGGCCCTCGGAGTATTCCCCTTACATCTCGGAATTTTCCGAGATATACGGCGAACTTTCCGAGAGGCCGATGCCAGTCCGAGTAGTCCGGGTTTCCGACTTCTAGAGGTCCGAGATAGCGAGGGTTTACTGTATGTAGTATCTTTATTGAAGGAGTGGTAACCTGGGAATCTTTGTGAATCAAAATTATTGATTTACTATTAGTAGTTATACTTGAATGACAATATCATAGTATCCTTTATTGAAGGAGTGATAATGTGGGATTCTTTGTAAATCAAAATTATTGATCTACTAATACAGTATAATCCCTTATAACCGTATTTCGTACTACCGAAAATCTCAGTCAACCGTACATAATCATCCTATTTTCCTAAACTCTAATAACCGCAGAAATTCGGGATCCAACCGTAATTTCAAACAGACCGCTTTCCCGTTCGTGTGGGGCGGCAATTTTACGGCCCAACCGCAAGGTGTCGCACCGCGCAGCCTCCCGCCTCCCTGTGTTGTTTCGGCGTCATTGTATCTCTCGCCATTGTCCGTAAAATTTGCTCGTGACGCTCCGTGTTTATCGCTGTGAATCGCCTATCATCTACGCTATGGTGCCTCCGAAATCATCTAAATCAACGCCTAGTATACTCAAGATGTCGACAGGATCTTCAAACAAGAGGAAAAGGGTTGTACTCACCATTAAACAGAAGATAGAAATATGTCACAAGATGGATGCGGGAACCAGTAGGACGACATTGATGCGCCTGTATAATTGCGGTTCTACAACGCTTTATGATATAAGGAAACAAAAGGACAAGTTGCTGAGCTTTGTGGCCAATTCCGACGTTAAGAAGACCTTGGAGAAGCGGCATACAATACGAGAAGCCAAATTTGTGGAGCTTGACAAAGTGCTTTACGAGTGGTTTTTGGTAAAGCGAGCCGAAGGATGCCCTACGAGTGGTCCAATAATCATTGAAAAAGCAAGAGATTATCATGAAAAGATGGGCATAAAAGAAGAGTGTGGCTTTAGTGATGGCTGGCTAGTGAAAGTGGATGACAAAAATCATTTGCTGATATGGATAGTGGAATAGGCCTGCTGGGGAAACCACTGAAAAAAAAACGAACCAACATGCCTACCTCTGTTGGTGGTTTGGAAATGGCAAAACCCTGGATTACAGCACTACCTCTGCATCACCCTGGATTACAGCACTACCTCTGCATCACCCTGGATTACAGCACTACCTCTGCATCAATCTTCAATGGCGAGTTAAACACTTTATTTTGTGTATATTCATTGATTATTTAATGTAGGCTAGGCCTACTAGAGATTTGTTTAGCTTGCCTGCCATGCTCTTCTATGTTAGTAAACATTTAATGGTTAGTTAAACTTTGGACTTCCTAGGCATCCTAGAAGCCTAGAGGCCTAATTCCTAATAAATAAATAGGCCTAGGCTAGGCCTAGTAAAAAAAATAAAAAATAAAAAATAGGCCTAGCCTAGGCCCTAGGCCTAATTTTCGAATATCCGAAATATTCGTATTTCCGAAATGTCCCGAGATTCGTGATTTTCGGATATAAGGGATTATACTGTAGTACGGTAGGTAAAACAGTAAAATCTGTGTAAAACGAATGGATGAGAACCAACCGGTTAATCATGCCCATGTATATACTTGGTCTAAGGAAAGATAGATAATATCTCTTGATTTTGTCCCGCCTTTGGTTGGGAATAAAAGTTACTAATAATAATAACAATAATAATCGTCAGGTTACTTATATAGCGCCCGTTCTCCTCCTTCGAGGGTTCACAAGCGCTTGGCTTTCTTTAGTCTACCATTGACCATTACCCATCCCCCTTGCTCGTGGGGAGATGGTAACCACCAGCTATATCCCTGAAAACTTTTCAATCTGAGAGGGGATTGAAACGCGAGACCTGCCAGATGGTTATCAGGCACGCTATCAACTAAGCCAGCCGGACGGCTAAATTATTAATCCTCCTAACCTATATGGCTATGCCTGAATGAACAGGGTAACTATGGTATTGAAATACTGTTCTTAATAAAGGGTAGGAATAATCCTACAACCTTGTACCATAATGTAGGATTGGAAAGTGTAGTGCACCTTTTGTCCCACTCTGAATGAGTTTAAACATTATCAGTAATACTGAGTGAATGAAGTTTTACTCGGGACTTTGTTAAAATTGAGTTATCTCTAGTACGGTACTATGCTAAGCATATACAAGTACAGTACAGTAAACCCTTGCCATCTCAGACCTCTAGAGGTCGGAAACCCGTACTAGCCGGACTGGCTACGGCCTCTCGGACATGTACTTCCGTATTTCGGACATTTCCGTCATCGTTCCGACAGTTTCCGACGTTGTCGGATGACGCCCTCACGTCACCGGGCAATAAGGGTGAATATCCGACAAACAGAAGGGACGTCCGACGCCATCTACATCCGGGGCAAATTTTCGTTGGTGAACTATTAGTTATATGGGATTAATTAGGTTAGGTCTGAACCATCAGGCATATACCCCTATAATGTTCGTAAACACCAAATAAAAGTCATAATAAATTGTTATAATTAATAAATGATATACAGTAAACCCCCGCTAACTATAAGGGTCATATTTGTCATTAATATGATAAATTTCACATGGGAAAAAAAATATATCCCCGCGCTGTAGGCCTAATCCCTCCCCTCCCTGTCCCAAGCCTCAACTCCGACCCCGTTACTGTGATGATGTTGATAAGCCTATCTTATTTATTATTTATCTATATGTTGGAAGGATATTATATTTTTAAATTCCATCACATTAGAAATGATTCAAAGATTACAAAAAGTCCAAATAAGACATAGTTATGTTAATGTATAAGGGAGTTAGGTAGATATGCATTAGAGAGATAGATAGATAGAAAGAGAGTTGTAGAGGGGGAGTGAGCGATTTTATGTGGAAAAAAGCTAAAAAATACCCTGGCAAAAAACTTCCGAACCATCGGTAAATCTCGGTAAAAAATGTGTAAAGTCGAGCCAAAGTGTTTGTTGTGCGGGCAAGGGGTAGTACTATGCAACCTTCGTTAAAGTGAAAATTCGTTGCAAGAGTGTTCGTTGTGCAGGGGTTCACTGTACTGTGTTTTGTATTACAGATTATAGGGTTCGAATAGGGTTGTCTTCGTTTTCTAGGTTGACGCGGACGTCTCTCTTGAGGTCGGATTTTTTCTGTGTCTCCGATTTCATTGTTGTCTCGGACGGACATTGGTTAGGTCGGATTTTATCCTCTGTTAGGTCGGACACAAGCCGGACTCCGGACATCTCGGATTTTCGGTCATCTCGGACTGGGTCTCCCCCCAATTAGTCCGAGATAGCGAGGGTTTACTGTATTGTAAAAAGTTCTTGAAGTTGATTCTATTAATTACCAATTTGAACTTTGTCATCTAGGACTGTCAACTTGAATAATAATTGAATAGGCCTACCTGGAGTGTGCTAGTAGGACTCGGTAGGCCTATTGGTATAACTCGGTGTCTGGAACCGGAAATAAGTAAATATTGTTTGAATACCCGGAGTTGGTTGATAGAACTCTGTGTCTGGGAACCGGGGTTAATTGACAATATTAGACTAATTGGAGTTTTACTGGTAGAACTCAGTGTCTGGGACCTGGAGTGAAGTCACTATTGTTGAATAACCGGAGTTAGAAGGGTAGAACTCGGTATATAGGAACCGGAGATATGTTCTCGCTAAGGGATACCCGGAGTTCTGTTGGTAAAACTCGGTGTTTGGGAACCGGAGTTAAGACACTTTTGTTGACTACCCGGAGTTAGAGTGGTATAACTCGGTATATGGAAACCGGAGTATGTATTCTCCTTAAGGGTTCGAGTACCCGGAGATACTGTATGGGTAGAAGCTCCTAAGATATGTCCTCGTGACTGTGGGGACCCGGAGTCAAAGAGATGACCCAGCCATACTAATGGAAGATAACTCCATGTTGAATAAAAGGTGCGGGGGGAAAGATTTAAGAAGCACCGAATAGTCCGTGCGGACCTGTGTAGAGGACTCAAGTGTCGATCGGAATTGACTGAATAAAAGTTATTCCGTAAAAATGGTAGATAAAAATATCTACTCGGAGAATCCAGTATATGAAAATGGTACTCCGACGAAGTAGGCAATGAATAGATATCTAAGAGGCCCCCTTCCTCAGCCTCCTCGCTTATCGTTAAAGAATTATCGTTAAAGACGTAAAGTCGAATTCGACGATAAACAGAATGTTGAAAAGGAGAAATAGTTAGAATTATAATAGGGTAAGGTGGGGTGAATCCGCCGCGGGGTGGAATCGCCGCGGACGTAAGATACTTGTCTAAAACAATTGGTCATAAATCCAAATACGTATGGAATTGATTCTAGGTATGTTTATAGTACGTGTAGATGATGATGGAACACAAAAATGCGTAGTTGTCATTTATTTAACGAAGATATAATTTTCTAAATTTATATAATTTTCTAAATTCTATAATTATATAAATATATAATATATAATTATATAATTATACCAAAATACTTGGATTATATCAATCTAATAATAAAACATCTTAATTGTTACTTAATTGGGGGTAAAATCGCTGTGGCAGGATTAAATCATCGATAATATATAACCGCGGCGGATTCACCCCGGCAGGCGGGGTGAATCCGCCGCGCGAGTAACGGTTTTCGCCACCCATTACAAACCTTAATGTTTGTTTTTTTCAAATAAAAATGATATGAGCGTGTGCAGGAAAGCGAGAATGTTAAAGTTATGTAAACAAAAAATTCTGAATTCTGATTCAGTTGGATGCTGTTATTAAAAAAACACGTTTCACGGCGGATTCACCCCACCTTACCCTACTCGAATTTTAAGAGTAGGCTATGGAAAATATGATAGAGACTTTTAAGATAGTGTCAGGAAAGTACGATGAGGATGTGTGTGAAGGTATCTTCTTGATGCGGGAGGGAACAAGAACGAGAGGACACTCTAAGAAAATTTACAAAGAAAGAAATAGGCTTGAGAAGGCAAAGAACTCATTTTGTGATAGAGTGGTAAATGAGTGGAACGCACTGCCCCAGTATGTAGTCGATTCCGAATCAATAAGGGAGTTTGAAAGTAATCTTGATAAAGCATGGGGAAGACAAGATTTGAAGTTTGATTATAAAACAAAAATACAGAATAGTAAAAATGTTGCGTCTGCGACCGCAGCAGTGCAAGTACTGGTACTGAGCTGGATACACAGGCATAGTTTGCCTTTTTCCAGAGGATCTACTGTAAGAAACTGTAAGAAACTGTAAGAAACTGTAAGAAAATCGGTGATGGTGAATAGGCAAAGGCCTATTCACGAAGTCTGGCGACCGCCAGATAAAAGCTAAAGGAGCCTAGAAAATGAAAGATAGGCATTCCAACTAATATAGCCTAATCGATATAACATAATAATTTCTTGATAAGAAGAAATAGTTAGAGTTAAATAAAAGAATATCGCGATAGCATAAAGTCCGCATTAAAAAGTGGATCGAAAAAGCGATGTCATTGTTGTTGTTGTTGTTGTTGTTCCCCAAGCTGCCTGGCCGAACAGCCCCAAGGTCCCGAGCAATGCCAAAGCCATAACCGAGCGCCCCCACAGAACCCTCCCTGCCGACCACAATAAAGCCTGGGTGACCAAAGCCACTCCATGGCGGGGAGCTGAGGAGGGTGCGGAAACGCCTGGGAAACCAAAGCCCCACCCAGGGCACTGTGCCCCTCAGCAATTATGAAGAGAAAGTTGAGGAGCAAAGGAAAAATGTGACGCTTTGGCTTCCAATCTTGGGAGATTGTGAGGTCAATCCACGTTAGAGACGCCGTCACTCGAGACCTAGAAAATATATAAGTAATAGGAACAGTCAGAGTAAGCTATGGGTATGGCAGAGATCGCTCAGTTCTCACTCTGATAGACCAGCCCATCACCACATGACTAGAACCCAATCCTCTCAGCATCAGCTAGGAAAGGCCCTAGAAAGCCGCCTTTGGCGGGGGGGATAGCTCCCCTATTTCAACCCCTTTCAGGGTTGGGCACCCGCCCCGATGTCATTGTAAAACAGTTAGGCTATCAGCAAAAATGTGTAGAAACAAACAGGAAAACTCGTAATGGCGCAAAAGAGAATTTCAATGATTAACGGTAATGTGATAAGTAAGGAATAGTTAGAATGATAAAACTCGAAACTAGTATTGGAAAAATTCATATGATAAATAGGCCTAGGCTTATTCATGAATCTGGTGACCGCTAGACAAAAGCTAATGGAGCCTAGAATAACTGAAATATGAGGCATTCTAACTAAGATAGCCTAATTAATATCACGGATTAATATAAAAAAGAAAAAGGTAGGAATAAACAATAACAAAATATATAATAATAATGGTTAAGGCATGTGGCACGTCCCGAGGGAGAATCTCAGCTCTCTCTGAAAAATGCTCAATACAAAATGCATATCTATGACGCCTCCTTACTATAAAGTAACATATACTTCCCAGAAGAGGCAGCAGGAAACGTCCGTAGATGAAAAGTCGCACATCCAGAGAGCACAAAACTAGCACAACCTCCCATGAGGGACGCGACCACACAAAAGACGTATGAACCCAGCGTGGTCAGCTGGAGGACGCGTGCAAGGGAAGGACTGTATAACGGCGCGCTAGTTAATTTAGTAATGCAACATTCATAGTTTCTAATCTTTTACTCATAAAAATTTTCTTTCTTTTTCTAATGGTTACCTTTTTTAATGACGTTCCCAAGGAACTAAGTAAAGGGTTTCACCCTAGGATGTACTTTTTATATATTTGGGTCGCGTTATGCTTTCTCCGAGACCCTCACGGGGGTCTCCGGGGAGCCCTTATATATATAAGGCTATCACGTCATTGACAGAGAGAACCATTACTAAATAGCCATTTTGAGTGTAGGTGATGTGGTTTTATGAATATTTAGAAAGTTTTAGACCTTGTCCGCATCGATAAACCGGCGAATCTTGTTTGTCGCGCACACATATTCACTTAATAACTTGTAAGGCCTATGGAAATGCTTAAATATGATATATTTCACCTTTAAAGTGGAGAGTCTTAATAGGGGAATTAGCTGACGTGTGTTAATAGGCTACGCCGAAGAAGAAAGACAGAAAGAATACCACCCAGCTGAAGCTGGCGGTACTCAATTACGATAGGAAAGACCAAAGTAGCTATATCGGTGTTTTACCCTAATAGCTTGGTGTCAGCTACTAGTAACACAATCAAACTTAAATGGATTGACACCCTGCCTGGGGGCTGCCACCCCCAGATCCCCGTTGCTCTAAATAATTATGTAGAAGCCATAAAATCACTAAAAAAGTACGGTTTAATTCTAGATCCAGTTTTACAGCACATTCATCAATTTATATGGCTTCTATAAATTTTTCATATACCATACTTAATTCCTATATCGGTCAGTAGCGGCGCAAATGGAAGTATAATTACTGTGAAAAAGTTAATATTTACCTCCTGTTATCCACAGCAAAACCTGAAGATTGCAGAGTAACTACCATAGACTTCATAAACTTTTTTTTTCGGCGACCGTAAATCTTTTATTATTTTAATACCAAACCAGCGGGGGTGTGGGGGCAGCAGCCCCCGGGCCCCACCTAATATACTAGGTTAGGTTAGGTAAGGTTGCTAGATTAGGCTAATATTACCCCTTATTCGTCTTTTAACCCGCAATTTCCCTGATCTTCATAACCCTCCCCATTAGTGGGGGCCGTGTTTTTAGGTTGTTGGATAATGGGTAAATACTAATTTCCGCCAGTCCTTAGTATAAAATAACACTGTATATTAACCCTCCTGGCCCGGGCAGGCTCTCAAAATGACAGTGTGGGCTACCCGGGCGATCTGGCCGAAAAACGTCTAGGCCTAGGCTACCGTATTTTTGTTTAGTTTAACTGCTAGAAATTTCCCACGCATCTATAAATGTAGTGCGGTTTCCAATCTGTAGACTGGCGTTGAGTAGAGCTCTCTATGTCAACTGGTTCAGTTGTGATGACGATTTCAGTGGAGAGCACTTGCAGGCGATGTTAGCAATATGACGATCTTTTCACTACTGAAACAACGACATACAGACGTACAATAACAAACGAGTCTTCTCCTTCTTGTTTTCGGAGGTGCGGTGACGTAACGATCGGCTTTGTTTACATGCGTCGGACGCACGGCGTTCAGACCAAGCTGAATAGGCTTTCAAGCTTACAGATTTTAAAATGACACCCGGGCTCCTGCCCTTAGTTCGTGGTGTCATTTTAAAATGACAACCGGGCCAGGAGGGTTAAAGAAAAATGAGAAAAACAAAAACACAAAACGCTAAATTCGTTGTGAAACCGGATCTAGAATTTTACCAAAAGTACTGAGGGAAAGCGAAAAACACCTTCCGAAATCGTGTGTCGTAAGAATATGGGTTTACAGAAAACATGAGTTTCGTGGGGTAGCCTACAGTCATCAAACCGCGGCGGACGAGTGACTCGTCTCACTTTAGTGAAGGTTTTCAATACTTGAATGGATAAATCTACAGTTATACTACCCCTATTTTGTCGCTCTTCTGTTGGTACTAATGGGTTAATATTATTAGTAGTACACTTAGTATGGTTTAATGATGCGCGGAAATGTATATTTGACTTGAAATAGATACGGCAAGAATGTAGGGTATTTATCAATGAAACTGGCTAACTTTTATTTTGTGATTTTTGTTTTTGGTTTTAGCTAGTTTTCATCATTATACAGTACAGTGGTTGTCATTAATTAGAATCTCCGGAAAAAAACTTTTTCAATTACTGTGAAAAAGTTAATATTTACCTCCTGTTATCCACAGACAAAGCTGAAGATGCGGAGTAAATACCGTAGACTTCATTCAAGTTTTTTTTTGCGACCGTCAATCTTTTATTAATTAAATACCAAACCCCCCACCTAATATACTAGGTTAGGTTAGGTAAGGTTGTTAGGTTAGGCTAATATTACCCCTTATTTTCGTCTTTTACCCCTCAATTTCCCTGTACTTCATAGCTCTCCCCACTATCGGGGGCCGTATCTTAAGATTGTTGGATAATGGGGAAAACTTTTTTCCGGAGATTCTAATTAATGACAACCACTGTATAATGATGAAAACTAGCTAAAACAAAAAACAAAAATAACTAAATAAAAGTTGGCCAGTTTCCTTGATATTTTCCGAATGTAGTTACCGGGTGTACCGCCCGTCTTGTTTACACTACGCATCATGTTCCCGTCTATTTTGACTGCCTTTGGATACAAAAATACATGGTAATGTATTTTTGTATCTAGGTTACTATCTAATACTAGGTTAGGTTAGGTTAGGTTGTTTGGTTAGGCCCTGGGCCTATAACAACCTAACCTAACCTAGTATTATAGATTTATAAGTATTTATAGATGATTTATGTTGTATGTCGGGGCAAGAATATAGTTACCGGGTGTACCCCATCATGTTCCCGTCTATTTTGAATGCCTTTGGATAGAAAATTACATTACCCTAACCAAACAATCTAACCTAGTATTATAGATTTATAAGTATTTATTTTATTATAAGTATTTATAGATGATTTATGTTGTATGTCGGTAGTGCTACACCCGGTAACTACATCCTTCCCTATGTCGGTAGTGGTACACCCGATAACTACATCCATCCCATAGATACATTGAAGTATTACAAACCTTCGCGAACCCATAAACAGGGAACGTGAGCTGGGTTTAGACCGTCGCGCTGCTCACACACCCATAAACAGGGAACGTGAGCCATTAATTAATGATTATTAATAAAAAAATCATAATCCAAGGCCGTGATTACATAATCATAATCAAATCATAATCAAAATTTAAGCAACAGATATAATCATAATCAAATCATAATCAAATATGAAGATGCAGCTTTAATCATAATCAAATCATAATCATAGTTTTCTTCATAATAATCAATGATTAAAATGTGATTATTGTGATTATTTCTATTATTGCTAAACTCAGCAAATTAATACACCTATGAATGTAACCTACAAGAAATATAGTTTATAATTAATACACCTATGAATGTAACCTACAAGAAATATAGTTTATAATCACATTGTTTTTCAATTCTATATTTATTTTGCATATAGTAATTCCTTGTTTTAATTTTTGCTAAACTCAACAAAGTAATCTATCTATCTATCTATTGCCGGACGCCTTACTCCCCTTACGAGGGTGGCCATACACAGAATGCCCCCAAGCGGACCTATTCCCTGTGAGAGGGACAACCCGAGCCAGTTTAGTGAAGGACTTACAGGATTGACCACTCAATTTAGGATCCGTCCGACTCCGAGGCCCTCTGTGTATCTTGTTAGCACTATTTTTCTACAGTGGTGTTCGGCTAATCCATCCACTAACCTGCCTTACCCTTAGGTAAGCAGTACGGATTTGTATCAGGTTTACTCCCCTAAACAGGTTGCCAACCAAAGCTGACGAGTCCCATCCACCCGGATTTGTATAAGGTTGTCTCCCCTAGATGAGTTGCCTACCAAGGCTAACGAGTCCCATCCACCCGACAAAGTAATACACTTATGAATGTTGGGTTAAAGCAAGGGTGTGTGATGTTCCCATGGCTGTTCAATATAGATGGAGTCATTAAAGAAACACAAGGAAGAGCAGTGGATGATGGTGTACCTCTGATAAGGGAGGGAAACGAGTGGAAGTTGCCTGTACTTCTGTTTGCTGATGATAGCCTACAGTTCTGATGAGTGATAGTGAATGGAAGTTGCAGGGGCTGGTAAATATGTTTGGAACAGTGTGTGAAAAACGGAATCTGAAGGTAAATGCTGGGAAGAGCAAGGTTATGGTCTTTGAAAGGGGTGCAGCCACAAAGTGTGAGGTGAGGTTGAATGGTCAGGTTATGGAGAATGTCAGCTCATTTAAGTATCTGGGCAGTGTTTTGAGTAAAGATGGGAGTATGGATGAAGAAGTGCGGGAGAGGGTGCAACAGGGGAAAAGGGTTGTAGGAACGCTGAAAGCAGTAACAAGAAATAGGGTGGTCAGCATGGAAGTAAAGAAGTCCTTGCATGACAGTGTGGTAATCCCGACATTGACTTATGGGAGCGAAGCATGGACGTTGGTGAAGAGACTCAAACCAAGAGTGAGAGGGGTGGAAATGAGTTACTTGAGAAGTGCGTGCGGAGTCACATAGAGGCATAGACAGACGAATGAGAAAGTACGAGAGGTGTGGTGTGGATGTAGATGTGCTGGAAAGTGTGAAAAGGAACACCTTGAGATGGTTCGGCCATGTGGAGCGTATGGGAAGCGAGAGAATGACTAAGAGAGTGTACGAGAGTGAGGTGGAAGGACAGAGAGGGAGAGGTAGACCGAATGAGAGGTGGAAGGATGGAGTTAAGAAGTGTATGAGTGAAGGCGGTGCTGGATGGGAGGAGGGGCATCGACTGACTGGGGACAGAGGTGCATGGGGCCGTTTCGTTTGTGGCCACCCCTTTGGGGATCACAGCGTCCGGCAATAGATAGATAGATAGATAGATGAATGTAGCCTACAAGAAATATAGTTTATAATCATATTGTTTTTAAATTCTATACTTATTTTGCATTGAACAATTCTTTGTTTTCATTTTTGCTAAACTTAACAAAATAATACACTTATAGAAGACTTAAGGGACTATCAAATGAAATAAACACACAAGTGAGAAGTAATGTACTGTAGAACAAAACCAATAAAACCTCTTATGCAAAATTTAAGTTATTTTTCATAACAATAGTTGGTAAGTTATTTAAATAGTTACCAGGTATATATATTACTCAAATATAAAGAAGCAAAATGCACCAAATAGATGTGGTTTGCTTTAAGTTAGTGTCAATTGCAATAAATAACACTGAAGACTAATGTATAACTGAACACAAAATTGACCTTAATAGTAGCCTAATCATTACTGTGCACAAATAAAAACAATAAAATGTGATTATAATCATAATCAATCAATAATAGAACAAATCTAATCATAATCAAAAATACGAAAAGCGAAATAATCATAATCAGAAAAAAGAAAAAGCGAGTAATCATAATCTAATCATAATCATAAAGTATTCTGGATGATAATCAACATTAAATCATAATAATTTTTTATAATCATGCCCATGTCTGTCGTGAGCTGGGTTTAGACCGTCGGCGAGACAGGTTAGTTTTCGGTTAGGTTAGGTTAGGCTAATATTAAAAATACTAAAATGCGACGGTCCTCGGTAATAACCCATCAGACCCGGCTATGTATTCCCTAGCGAAACCCGGGGGTTTTGGCCGAAAAACGTCTACGCCTAGGCTACCGTATCTGTTATTTTGACTGCTTCCACATTCCCGCGCATCCCCAAGCGTAGATGTGTTTCGTACCTGTAGAATGGCGTTAAGTAGAACTTTCTAAGTCAACTGGTTCAGTTGTGATGACGATTTCCGTGGAGATAACTTTGTGGCAAAATCAGCCACTTTACACTACTTTTCACTACTTAACAATAACATACAGGCACACACGAACAAGCGACGCTCTCCTTCTTGTGGTCGGAGATGCGCAGCGTCGGTCCAGCCGGTTTTTGTTTACATGAGTCGGATGGACGCCTCGCACACCAAGCTTACAGGCTTTCAAGCTGCCGGAGCCTCAGCTCCCTTCCGGGTTCCGCGGGGGTGTTTTTTATGGATGCCTCAGAGCCCAACCGGGTCTGAGGGGTTAAACAACACTGTATATCAAATAAAAAATAAAAAACAACAAATTACCTGAAAAACTCGTATCTGGTTGGTGATAAATTTGGGATGGATGTAGAGTTCGGGCGTACATAGGGCGCTCGCCGCGCTTGCACTTACGTTCCCGTCTATTTCGACACTACCGGTATATTTTCTGCTATTTGCCCCCTGTCATTACTACATGAATACTACATGAATACTAGGTTAGGTTAAAATAGACGGGAACATGATGTGAAAGGTCCGACGCCACTACGCGTAATGTAAACATAGATGGCGGTACGCCCGGTCACTACATCCTACCCATAAATTTTTATCAAAATAAGTTTTTTTCCAGTTTCCGCGTCTGCTGAACCATCCAAAAACACGCTAAAAGGCGTGTTTTGAAGGGGGGAGGTGGTGGGGGGGTAGTGGGGGATGGGTAGTAGGCTATAACTGTAGATTTACCCTTGAATGTATCCATTTCAAGTCAAATATCATCATCGAACCATACTAGGCCTAAGTCTACTACAAATAATATTAGCCTAGAAGCAACAGAATAGGCCTAGTATCAAATCGCATTTTGGTAATTATTGAAGACACCCCACAACGTGTTTTTATGGGTTTTTTCGTTGGTTCTTGTTGTTTTTTGTTGTTTGAGTGTTTTGTATGTTTTTTTTTTATTAGGAATTGATATTTTGTTTTTGCATTTTTGAGACCCATAAACCCATTTTCTTGAAAACCCGAGCCAAGTTTTGGCAAAGTTGGCTCGGATTTAAGTGTTTTTTGTATTGGAAATGCAGTAATGTAAATGAAAAGTTGGCTTGGGGTTTTGGATTTTTGAAAGCCATAAAACCCATTAGTTGGCAGTAATGTAAATAAAAAGTTGGCTATATAATTTGTATCTGGCGGAAACTTTTTTTTTATAACCTAACCTAACCTAACCTAACCTAACCTAACCTAACCTAACTTAACTTAACTTAACCTAACCTACACGGAAGTAAATACCTATAGAATAGTAGTAATAATAGTTTCCTAAAACATCTGATTATGTAAATATGTTGGGTAGGCTATAATATGTAGAATAAAATGGCATGTCAAATGATTTTCGGTTCAA
This sequence comes from Paralithodes platypus, assembly GCA_032716605.1. Taxonomy (NCBI): domain Eukaryota; kingdom Metazoa; phylum Arthropoda; class Malacostraca; order Decapoda; family Lithodidae; genus Paralithodes; species Paralithodes platypus. The sequence continues at coordinate 29,133,855 of CM064582.1, forward strand.
TGTTATTTTAATACCACAATTTTTTGTTATATATTTGAAGATAAATATTGAATCTATATGTTCTAAAGATCATAATAAAATTTGTTTTAACCCTCGGCAAAACCTAATAAAAAAGTATGGGGTATATTCCTGCGAAACGGCATGCATTATATCTCAAGAACTGGGCAGTGTTATAGCATATCTGTTGTTTGTACATATATATGTATTATGTATGTTGCTTCGTAGTATACTATAAATGGAAAATATACTTGGTAAATGAATAATTAGAGGGCATCTGTGGACTCACTTTTACAATTTCCCAGCTCAGCTGGTGGGCGACGAGTGGAGGTGAGTCGAGTTGTATACTGATATTCTATTGGTCAATAAACTGGGTGTGACGTCACGAGCGATGATGGCATATGAATGGTTGTTGTAGGAGTAAGTCACTGTCTAGACGGTGACGTCACAAATTCTCGCGACATTTTAACGGGTGTAGAAATACACGTCAGTCCATATAATGAGCCTCTTTTGTTTCTCAATCCCTCTACGACGTCACATTGATTCATTTATTATCCTTGGTGTTTATAATCTCTCGGATTCGGGCCAGTCGGCCATATTTGAAATGGTGGAACTGTTGTTCAATGAATAGTGAAGTGTTTTTGCTTTATGAAAACACCTACAACATCTTCTATTTAACGGGATACCAACGGAGCTTCCAGCGGCATTGTGTTAATTTGGCTGTAGACCATTATTGTCCAGTACACCAAGGGTAAGGGTTTTATACCGTCGTTATTTGGGTCCAAGCCTAGGCTACGTTTACCACAGAATCTTTAATGAATATCCTCAATACAGACTTATTTCCTTCACTTACCTCATCAATAATAACCCATATAGGTGGAGAGGCCCTGAATTATATCAAAGAAAAAGTGATGTTGAAACATTATCTGCAATTTAGCCATGTTGATTAACTCTTAGCCCACTTAACCCCTTCAGACTCATTTGACGCAGAGGTTGGCAGATTAGCAATAAGAAATAGAGTTCTCTCACTCTTATAATTACCTCTTTTGGCGACCGTCAATCTTTTATGAATTAAATACCAAACCAGCGGGGGTGTGGGGGCGGCAGCCCCCACCTAATATACTAGGTTAGGTTAGGTATGGTTGTTAGGTTACGCTAATATTACCCCTTATTTTCGTCTTTTACCCCTCAATTTCCCTGTACTTCATAGCCCTCCCCACTATCGGGGGTTATACTGATGTTTTGGACCGACAGTTAGCCCATCGATCTGTTTGGGCCTAATAGGTCCGGTAGAGCATATGAATCATTGCTATATATGGCATTAAGAGCTGAAATGTATTATAAGGGAGAAAACAAAACAAAACGCTAAAATACATGTATAGGCCTAGGCCTAGGCTACTGTAAAACAATAAGTTTTTCAGCCAGTACCCAACCAGCGGGGGTGTGGGGGAGGCAGCCCCCACCCATATACTAGGTTAGGTTAGGTTGTTAAGTTAGGGTAATAGGCCTAGGCTAGCACACATAAAAAAAAAAAAAAAAAAAAAAAAAAAAAAAAAAAAAAAGTAACCCAACCAGTGGGGGTGGCAGCCTCCACCCATATACTAGGTTAGGTTAGGTAAGGTTGTTAGGTTAGGCTAATAGCCTAGAACATTGAAAAAAACAAAAAATAGTCTAACCCAACCAGCGGGGGTGGCAGCCCCCACCCATAATACTAGGATAGGTTAGGTAAGGTTGTTGGGTTAGGCTAATGTCTTCCCAAAGTTGACTATTTTTATAACATGAAATATTAGGCTACCCCCTCCACCCCGTGAAATCCGAGCCAGCTTTCGTCAAAAGTTGGCTCGGGTATTCACAAAATTGGGTTGTATGGGTTTGCCATTTGGGAAAACCCGAGCCAAGTTTTGATACAAAACGCTATATTATTGTATTTTTACCTTTTTAACCCCTCATTTTCCCTGAACTTCATAGCCCTCCACACTAGTGGGGGGCGTGTTTTTAGATTGTTGGATAATGGGTAAATACTCATTTCCGCTCCTCTTCAGTATAAAACAACACTATATCTGAAGGAAAAATTACAAAAAACAAAATAAAACTTACTGAAATCGCTGTCGGTCCAAAAAGTCAGGTGTACCCTATCGGGGGCCGTATCTTAAGATTGTTGGATAATGGGGACAAATTTTTTTCCGGAGATTCTAATTAATGACAACCACTGTATAATGATGAAAACTAGCTAAACCTCCCCCCCCCCCCCAAAAAAAAAAAAACCTCACGAAATAAAAGTTGGCCAGGTTCCTGGATATTTTCCTTAATTTGCATGACAAATTTGTAATAGGCCTATAGAAACCTTATAAATCATATAAATAACAAATCCACAAAAATACAATCATTGAAAATAGCTGTGGTCCGTCTCCTTAATATTGACCGAAAAAACGCCCATTCTAATAAATCTCAGAGCTCTTTCGGACAGTCACAGTTTACAAACGCCTTCTTTATGCAGTGTAATCAATATTATGCAGTGTAATCAATGCTGGCAACATAGATGACGATTTCAATAATTCATGGGGGGGTGAGGGGGGGCAAAGCCCCCCTCAATCCATCGTGTATCCAACATTGGCATTATAACTAAGACCATGAATAGGGCCTACACTCATTTCTCAAAATCTGGAGGAAAAAAACATAACAAATAAGGGTGCGAGCCTATTCCCTATAATTACTAATATATCCGTTCATCTTGGGACGATATCGCTACTAATATACTAAATAGTATTGATAAATAGAAACGGTTTGAATATCAAGACGCAAATTACACAGTGCACTAATGACATTATAATACACGTTGTGTGAAACATTTACACCGCTGATGTTAAATTAACCGGGTGTAAGATTAAGCGGGTGTCAAAATAAGCGGGTGTAATGACGACATGTTGGCCGAGGGCTGGAATGACGTCATCGCTGAGGCCCGCCTTGGCTGATGACGTCACGATAATCAACAACCAATCACAAGCAAGGATACACAACGTCTTGGCTTGGTTAATCAAAATGGCTATATTCTAGTTAATCTCCGTGTTTCAACCCCTCTCTTTCCCTGATATATTTCATACCCTCCCCAGGCCCCAGCTATCGGGGTTTAGTATTGTTGAGGTAAGTGAAGAAAATAACTAAGAGATATGAGGATATAAATAAGGATCCTTAGTTAATGGGCAAACAAAATACGGTGACTACCGCTACATAGGATCTTACCTTACCAATATATCACTTCATCTTGGGACGATACGCTCTCGCACATTAACCTTACCGTTCACGAGGCAAATACGGGGGTGGGGGATACTAATTAGTATTGATAAATAGAAACGGTTTGAATATCAAGACGCAAATTACACAGTGCACTAATGACACTATAATACACGTTGTGTGAAACATATACACCGCTGAATGGCGCTGATGTTAAATTAACCAATGACGACATGTTGGCCGAGGGCTGGAATGACGTCATCGCTGAGGCCCGCCTTGGCTGATGACGTCACGATAATCAACAACCAATCACAAGCAAGGATACACAACGTCTTGGCTTCCCAGCTATCGGGGTTTAGTATTGTTGAGGTAAGTGAAGAAAATAACTAAGAGATATGAGGATATAAATAAGGATCCTTAGTTAATGGGCAAACAAAATACGGTGACTACCGCTACATAGGATCTTACCAAGTATGGTACTAAAATTTCTTTTTCGTAACAAGGTTGTCAATACGGTACTTTCAGTCATCGATAGCTCTAAAGATCATATGAAAATGTGTTAAACCCTCGTAAAAGCCTAATATAAAAGTATGGTACTAAAATTTAATTTTCGTAACAAGGTTGTCAATACGGTACTTTCCCGTTATCAATGTATAATCAAGCTGAAGATTGCAGAGTAAACACCATAGACTTCATCTACTTTGTTTCAACTTCGTATAGCCTAATCGACAGCCAATTTTTTTATTAAGGGATTAGTACTCAACCAGCGGGGGTGTGGGGGCGGCATGCGGCAGGCCCCACCCATAATAATAAGTTAGGTTAGGTAAGGTTGTTAGGTTAGGCTAATGTCTTTTCAAATCACTATGGGGAGCGAGCTGTCTCAACATCGATCGATAGGCCTAATGGGGAAAATAGGTATTCCCGAGATTTCTAATTAATTACAAACACTATATATTGATGCAAATGACCAACTTTGTTTATAAAAAACACTCGGAAAATTCGTGGTAGGCCTAGGCCTATTAAAATAAAAAAAATCCTGATTTTCTACCAATATTGTGGTGCGTCTTCAATATTGACCCGATTTTTAACTTTCTTAGGCCTAAACTACAAATGTTAAAACCTCATCTGTCAAGATATTACTAGGCCTATAATAATTATACTACCTTGCGGCTAGTAGGCCAAATACCAAACGACAATCGTTGCAGCTGACAAATCCTTTTGGTGTTGACTGATGACACTGTTGCCAATTCTAAAAGTTAATTAACCAAGTTCACACCCGGTCCCGTTGCAGGACTAAAGCCACTTTAGGTTTGGGGAGGCGCTGGAGGCAGCTCTGTGCGTCTCCTTGGCCCCGCCCCTCAAATGTGCAACTATTATATTAGATTAGATTAACCTAACCTAACCTAACCTAACTTAACCTACAAAAATAACCAAAATAACAAATATAACAAAATAAACAAAACATAAAATAAACTAAATCCGAGTGGGATCCAACACCGGTTTTCCAAATGGGAAGCGGGAACCATACCGACAGTGCTACAGAGAGTTATAGAAGTGACGATTTGAAGGGTGTATTTAAACGCGGGGCGGGCCAAGGGAGGTGAGGGGTGGGGCTATAGATTCTCACGCATGCGCAGATGGTGAGTTTTGGAGACACACAGAGCTGCCTCCAGCGCCTCCCATAGGTTTGAGTGAATGCTAGACTACTCGGCCCACGGGACAGCTCGGCCAAGACAGCTCGGCCCACGGCGAGACAGCTCGGCCCAGTAAAAACGAGACAGCTCGGCCCCGTGTTAATTACGAGACAACTCTTAATTAACCTAACCTAACCTAACCTACACATTATGAATCGAGAGAACTAGCCTATGACATAATTATACAATAAACGAACATTTCGCCCACATTGCACACACGCCATAAACGGGAGGCCATGTATGCAGCACCAAATCCTCTCCTCTGCGTATGCGTGAGAATCTTAGGCACGATTTTGTTTTCCTTTATACTATTTTATTATATTAACTTAACCTAACCTAACCTAACCTAACTTAACTTAAATTAACCTAACAGTTGAGCCTAAATAACATAATCAAAATATTAGGGAAAAGACCGCGCCTGCGCAGAGGATAGGATTTGGTGCTGCATACATGGCCTCACCCATAAACCCTCCACTTAGCTCTCCCCATCCTAATCCTGACTGGTCTTGTCAAATTGCCCCATAGCAAAACATGGGGCCGAGCTGTCTCAAATAATGGGCCGAGTTGTCTCGCCGTCGTGGCCGAGTTGTCCAAAAGTGGGCCGAGCTGTCCGAGCCGAGTTGTCCCATGGGCCGAGTCGTCCAGTCACCGTTTGAGTCCAGAAGAGAAGAATAAAACCTAATATATTTAGTAGTGGCTCCGGAATCATTGACGATGCGCCTTACAAATGCTATGGCCAATCTTTGTGTTATGCCCTGTTTTTCTACAGGATTAACTTTGGTAATGTGAGTTCTAACTGACTGGGTATATAAGGCTGCATGCACAATACAAGGTATGAGGAATAGAGAACACAAAATAAACACACGGTAACAAGACACACGATCACGTTTATTTAAGTAGGTTAACCCGGGAACTGCAGGGAGACTCTTTAAGAGTTCCCCCGGCGGACTGCGGGGAGACTCTTAAGAGTCAGAGAAAAAAAAAATCAACTTTTGACATAGATTTTTTTTTTTTTTTGGCCCCAAAAAATCTGTCCTCTACCTCCCCTCCTTCCCCACTTTCCTCCTCTCCTTCAGTTATCACCTATTTTCCCTGTTATTCCCTTATTCTGAGGTATATTTTCGTGCTAACATTAGAAATCCGGTTGCAGGGTGTGGTCATCACTGATAGCAAGTGAATGCAAGAGAGAGAGAGAGAGTATCGATCGACTGTGTCTCAGTGGTCTTGGGGAAAATTGGCGGGAAAGCAGCTTGCCTCACCCATACATTATACAACTCGCGGGCTATATCTCCGATTTTGACCATCCAAACGCTGTTTTCACTTGTTTTATTGTTGTTTCAGGTTAATACCTTTATAATCAACCCATAATATGGATAAGTATTAATGCTATTAACCCGGGAGCTGCGGGGAGACTCTTAAGAGTTCCCCCGGCGCACTGCGGGGAGACTCTTAAGAGTCAGAGAAAACAAAAATCAACTTTTGACATCGAAAAAAAAAAAAAAAATTATATTTTTTTTTTTTTTATTTTATTTTTTTTTTTTTGGCCCCTGGGCCATGCAAAATCTCAGTCCTCTACCTCCCCTCCTTCCCCACTTTCCTCCTCTCCTTCAGTTATCACCTATTTTCCCTGTTATTCCCTTATTCTGAGGTATATTTTCGTGCTAACATTAGAAATCCGATTGGAGGGTGTGGTCATCACTGATAGCAAGCGAGTGCAAGAGAGAGAGAGAGAGTATCGATCGACTGTGTCTCAGTGGCCTTGGGGGAAATTGGCGGGAAAGCAGATTGCCTCACCCATACATTATACAACTCGTGGGCTATATCTCCGATTTTGACCATCCAAACGCTGTTTTCACTCGTTTATTGTTGTTTCAGGTTAATACCTTTATAATCAACCCATAATAGGCGCATATGGATAAGTATTAATGCTATTAATGGCACAATGAATATTTTAGTGACGGAAACACCTCAAATACGTCAGCACAGGGGGACGTTTCCAATTACCCCCATGCGCACTTCAGAGGTTAATGGTACAATGAATATTTTAGTGACGGAAACACCTCAAATACGTCAGCACAGGGGGACGTTTCCAATTACCCCCATGCGCACTTGTTAGGTTAATAGGGAGCATAGAAAAGTAGGAATACTCGTACAAGACAAATGATAGAAATGAACCGCTAGCATTAGTGGATCTGGATGGAGCCTAGTCTCCCACTTCCAACATTCAGGTATACTCTTCTGATCACTGGTTTGATTCGCAAGTTTATATACTGGAAGACCTCAATGTTACTGATAGATTCAATTTCACTAATTAGATTTATTACTGGCAGGTCTGGTGCACAAGTAGTAGTTCACAGACTAGAATTAGACACGCGTATGTTTTAGAGCACGGGAATTCTAGTAACCTCAGGGGGGTACTGATCTAAGTTTTATATTCTTATGGCAGAAATACGTAGAACACAAATCAGTGGGCGAACGTTAGATATCACCAGGGTTTTACTTCTATGTAATAATATCTGGATAAAGGTAATTACGAGAGTTAATGTCGCCGGTTAATTAATAAACACTGATACGCTTAGCACTTCCCAAATGGAATGGTTATATATGAATTACACTGGGCAAAGATATAGCCACATCATAGAAAGTGAAATGCTGGGTGTGAAGGGAATTTTTCTGTCCTGACAACTCCCCAGGCCCACTTAGGGTCAACCTTTACTGGGGCCTGGCACGGGGCTCGAAGCTCTGAAGGGAGTTTAACCCTCCTAAAAACCCACAGGTTTTGAGATGCCTTGGGTGGGGTTCGAACTGTGGTTAGTGACCATGACCATCATAGGTCAACCAGGCCCGCGCGCTAACCCACTGTACTACCACGGACGTACAAAAGTATAGTAACCTTAGTCCGATTTGTAAGAACCAGGTGATAGTCTCGTGGTGTTTCACGTGATGAGTTTATTGGACTTCCCATCAACGACTATTTTACACTATACCTGACGTCAACTCGGGTAGTACATTATTGGGGTTGCGGGATATTTTCGAGGGCATTACATTACATCCTTCTTTAACTAGGCTAGTCCCTAGCCTCTTTAAGGTTGTAAGGTATCGTAGCTGTATCACCTCAGCAATCTCAATATTGTTAGGGTCCGCGTGATGGGTGCTCTATGTAGCTACCAGATCACGTTCCGTGACTGCCACCAATGAAATGCTGGGTGTTAAGGGAATTTTTTCTGTCCTGAAAACTCCCCAGGCCCACTTTAGGATCAACCTTTCCTGGTACCTGGCACGGGGCTCGAACCTCTGAAGGGAGTTTAACCCTCCTAAAAACCCACAGGTTTTGAGATGCCTTGGGTGGGGTTCGAACCCTGGTTAGTGACCATGGCCATCACCACCAGGCCCGCGCGCTAACCCACTGTACTACCACGGACGTACTAAAAGTATAGTAACCTTAGTCCGATTTGTAAGAACCAGGTGATAGTCTTGTGGTGATTCACGTGATGAGTTTATTGGACTTACCATCCACGACTATTTTACACTATACCTGACGTCAACTCGGGTAGTACATTATTGGGGTTGCGGGATATTTTCGAGGGCATTACATTACAACCTTCTTTAACTAGGCTAGTCCCTAGCCTCTTTAAGGTGGTAAGGTATCGTAGCTGTATCACCTCAGCAATCTCAATATTGTTAGGGTCCGCGTGATGGGTGCTCTATGTAGCTACCAGATCACGTTCCGTGACTGCCACCAATGAAATGCTGGGTGTGAATGGAATTTTTTCTGTCCTGAAAACTCCCCAGGCCCACTTTAGGATCAACCTTTCCTGGTACCTGGCGCGGGGCTCGAACCTCTGACGGGAGTTTAACCCTCCTAAAAACCCACAAAGGTTTGAGATGCCTTGGGTGGGGTTCGAACCCTGGTTAGTGACCATGGCCATCACCACCAGGCCTGTGTGCTAACCCACTGTATTACCACGGACGTACTAAAATTATAGTAACCTTAGTCCGATTTGTAAGAACCAGGTGATAGTCTCGTGGTGATTTATGTGATGAGTTTATTGGACTTACCATCCACGACTATTTTACACTATACCTGACGTCAACTCGGGTAGTACATTATTGGTTGGTTTATCCCACTAACCCACTTGAACACCTCTCTCATATCCTCTTTAACTCTGCGTCTCTCTAACGAATGTAAGCCTAATTTCTTCAACCTTTCTTCATACGGAAGATTTCTAATATTATGGATAATTTTTGTCATTCTATGTTGTAGCCTACTCTATCCAATGTATGAATCTATGTCCATTCTGTAATAAGGACACCAAAATTGAACAGCATAATCCATATGGGGTCTCACTAATGACAAGTAAAGTTTTAAGATAACATCAGCAGTTCTGTTACTCACACTCCTAGATATGAACCCGAGAATCCTGTTTGCCTTGTTTGTTTGTTTGTTATTGGCGCACTCTCCCATCCAGGAGTTCGTTCTATGAACGATGGCTGTTTCCTTATTGTTATTAGTATTTGTTGAACATTTTCATATTACTTATAAATTTCTTTTCTCAAATTAACGATAGTCTCCCTCCTTTTTAGAACTGTTCTTATAGTCTCTGCTACCCTTTTTAAGTAATTTTGTTCAAATATTTCCCTCATTAACCCGGGAGCTACAGGAAGACTCTTAAGAGTTCCCCCGGCGGACTGCGGGAAGACTCTTAAGAGCAGAGCTTTTGAACGCGTACCAAAACCGCGCGTTTATAGTCAGGCGGCTAAAAATTGGTGTGGGTATAGTACTACATGTCAACTCTCGACACCACCCCGCCACGCTCGCCCCGCACTCGTGCAAGCACCACCGCGCCAGTAACCAAGCACTAGTCATGGAGCCCACACGTCCCTCACGCTCGCTCCCTGATGACACAACCAGCCCTCCTTCTGGTGGTGTCAGCCGCCGTGGAAGGCAGAGGGTGGCTGCTAAAGACCCTAGCTACCAGTACGACACGCCCTACAGCTCGGAGGACGAAACACCAGCACCCAAAGCACGGAAAACACGTGCAAGCACGGCAAAGGTACAGAGGTCATTGGTGTTTCGGGACACTGCCACCACGACCCAGGCCACTGCAACAACCACTACCACCACCACTGCCACCCCTGCCACCAGTACCAGCGACGCAGGAGGCCGCCCTAGGGCTGCAGAACCTGTGGGGGCAGGCAAAATCAAAGGCACGGGCGTAGGGAAGAGAACCCATACGCCTGCCACAGTGACCCTACCACCACCACCACGACCAGCTGCCCCTGGCCCGGCCGCCCCTGCTGCCCCTGCCCAAGGAAAAGGGAAGGGGAAGGGGAAGGGGAATGGGAGAGGGAAAGCGACTGCTGGCCCTGCCGGCCCTGCCAGCCCTGCTGTCCCTGCTGCCCCTGCTGCCCCTGCCCAAGGAAAAGGGAATGGGAAGGGGAAGGGGAAAGGGAGAGGGAAAGCGACTGCTGGCCTTGCCGGCCCTGCTGTCCCTGCTGCCCCTGCCCAAGGAAAAGGGAAGGGGAAGGGGAAGGGGAAAGGGAGAGGGAAAGCGACTGCTGGCCCTGCCGGCCCTGCTGGCCCTGCTGCCCCTGTCCAAGGAAAAGGGAAGGGGAAGGGGAAGGGGAAAGGGAGAGGGAAAGCGACTGCTGCCCCTGCCCAAGGGAAAGGGAAGGGGAAGGGGAAGGGGAAAGGGAGAGGGAAAGCGACTGCTGGCCCTGCCGTCCCTGCCGGCCCTGCTGCCCCTGCTGCCCCTGCCCAAGGAACAGGGAAAGAGAAAGGGATAAGGGCGACAGGCACCACCGTCATCTTGCCTGCCTCCAGGGCCACAAGACCACGCACCACTGCCGCCCCTGCCGGCCCTTCTGTCCCTGTCCATAAGACTCCCGTACATGCTACACTGACCCGAAAAACTCTGACACCATCCAAATATGCCGCCCTGCTGTTTGATTGTGATTCGCAGGGCATTGGCAGCCTGGGTTTCGACGACGACGCCCTAGCACGGGACCAAGGATGGGGGGATTTGGGAGTGGACAGTGGCAGTGAGTCCGACGTCGGTGACGAGAATGAGGAAGGGCGTCTGTCAAGTGAAGAGGAGGGTGATGATGATGCTGTGTTGTATCGCAACCATGGAAGCGATATTTCAGACGCAGAAGCAGACGCAGACGACATTCCGATCCCTGGCATGCCTTCGTTCGAGTGGTCTGACGGGGTCAATTTTGTACCTGACGTGCCCCAGTTCAATCCTGGGACGTCAGGTACAACTGACGACTGGCCCTGTGACGAGCACGCGAACGAAAGCGACTTCTTCCTCGCTTTTTTCGATTTTGAGGTAATGACTTACATCGTTGCCCAAACAAACGCCTACTACAGGTGGGTGTTTGGCAGATTGGACGTCATTTCTCCAAAAGCGAGAATACGAGGCTGGGTGGATACGACTGTGGAAGAATTCATGACGTTCTTTGCCTTGTTGTTCCTCATGCCTCTTTGCAAGAAGCATGTGTTGCAACACTACTGGAAGCACGACCCTCTCATCGCCACCCCAACTTTCAATAAGTTCATGACTCGTGACAGATTTTTGTTGCTGCTAAGATTTATGCACTGCAGACAACGAAAATCCTAACAGGATTGACAGGATATGGAAAGTTCGGGATGTGTTCACCATGTTGTTGGAGAGGTATAGGAAATACTTTTACCCCTTCCTCAATTTGGTGATTGATGAGTCGCTCGTGCTCTTCAAAGGACGTCTTGTTTTCAAGCAGTATATCCCCTTGAAAAGGCATAGGTTCGGAATCAAGCTCTTCGTTTTGTGTGACTGTGAAACTGGAATAGTGCTTGACATGATCGTGTATACAGGCACTGACATTGACATACCGAAAGCCGTTGCCGGTGACCCCATGGGCATGTCAGGTGCCATCGTCAGGAAAATGTTGGCACCTTACCTGGGCAAAGGCCACATCATCTACACTGACAACTGGTATATTTCTCCTGCTCTCTGCCAGTTTCTTCATGACAACCAAACGGGGTCATGTGGGACTGTCAGAAAGACAAGAAAGTTTATGCCTAAGTTCACAGGTAATGTCATTCCTCTGTCAGATGCCTCCTCCAGTGACACACCTTCTGAAGACGACCTGGCCCAGGAACACCGCGAGAGGCATGTCCGAAGAAGGCGACGAAAGGGGCAGAAATACAAGCAGCTAGAAAAGTGTGGGAAAGTGATAGCCCTGAAGTGGAAGGACAAACGAGACGTCCACCTGCTTTCCACCGTCCACACAGGTGCCCAGATGGACTCTGGCAAAATCCACTACTGAACCAGGAAGACCATCTACAAGCCCGACATGGTACAAAGGAGTACAAAGGAAATCAAGCAACAACAGGTCTAGTGACCCTTCTAGGCTGCTTGTCCTCCAAAACACTGAGGATCAAGTGTCCAAACAGTGGTTTAGAGTGGGTAAGGGAACATTGGAAAGGGAACTACTGCCCTAGAACTAATGTCCGTGGCAGGATTAGGAAGTTAGTAGGGGACAGATGGGTTAGTAACTGAGGGGGGGATAAAATAAAGTTATTCATTTACAAACGCAGTCAGTCGCGGGTTGATGCGAGATATTTGTCTAAGCGGAGCTTAAATGAATCAACGGTGCTGCAGTCTATAACGTCTCGGGGAAGCCCATTCCACAAGTTGACAACTCGATTGAAGAAGAAATTCTTAGATTCGTGTGAGTTAAAAGATTTACCAATAATTTTGCAACCGTTTCCCCGCGTGTAATTAGATTGGTCGATAGTGAAGTACTTACTACAGTTCATATTGTCGATGCCTTTGATGATTTTGAACACTTGAATTAAGTCACCTCTTAATCTGCACTGGGTTAAAGGAAATAGATTTAATTCTCTAAGACGCTCTTCGTATGGTTTGTTCTTTAGGCTAGGTATCATTTTGGTAACTCTACGTTGAACTCGTTCTAGCTTGTTTATATCTTTTTGGTAATAAGGGAACCAGGATTGAACGCAGTATTCCAGAAGAGGGCGGACTAAGGAATTGTAAAGGGTTAGGATAACTTCTTTGGATTTATGCTCAAATGACCTGCCTAGAAAGCCAATTATTTTGTTTGCCTTCTTAACAACTTCTGAACATTGTTGACTCGGTTTTAGGTTACTCGATATTGTTACTCCCAGATCGGTTTCTTTGTTTACATTCTTAAGCTGAGTGCCATTCATCGAATAGTTTGCTTTCTCATTTAGGTATCCGATATGTAGTACTTTACATTTATCCGCATTGAAACTCATTTGCCAAATTTGGGCCCAACATGACAATTTATCTAGATTGTGTTGCATATCGTCAACTTGTTCTTTTGAGAGTACGCTATTTGCAATTTTTGTATCGTCAGCAAATTTTGAGATTGTACAGGTGAGACCCTCATCTATGTCGTTGATGTAAATTAGAAAGAGAATTGGTCCTAGTACCGATCCCTGGGGTACCCCGCTACTTACATTGGTCCATTTAGATGCCTTACCGTTTATGACTACTCTTTGCTTTCTGTCGCTGAGCCAATTTTCTATCCATTTCAACACACCGTCTTGTATTCCATGCGCTTTTAGTTTTAGCAGTAAACGTTTGTGGGGGAACTTTGTCAAAGGCCTTTTGAAAATCAAGGTATATAATATCTACAGCTTTACTCTCATCGTAGAGGTTGAAGATATCGTGGAAGAAGTCTAAGAGGTTTGTTAAACAGGAACTTTTTTACGAAAGCCGTGTTGAGTATCTTTAAGTAAGTTATTTGCCTCTAAGTGATTTACGAGTCTGTCTCTTATGACCGTTTCTAGCATTTTACATACAATTGAGGTTAAGCTAATTGTACGATAGTTACTGGGTAGGGATTTGCTGCCTTTTTTGAATATCGGTGTTACGTTGGCTAGCTTCCACTGATCAGGCATAGTCCCAGACTGCAAGGATTCATTGAATAGCAATGTCAGTGGTTTGGAGAGCTCTTCCTTAGCTTCCTTTAGAACTCTAGGTGAGATTGTATCAGGTCCAGGCGTTTTATTTACCTTGAGTTTATCTAAACAATTCAATACTTCTCTCTCTGTAACGGTGATATTGCTTAGAACATCTGAATTATCAATCTGAATCGACGATGGTGTAGGGATATCACTGAGGTCTGCGGTTGTGAAAACTGATGCAAAGAAGGTATTGAGGGCATTACTCATTTGTACTTCGTCTTTGGTGTATTCTCCATTTTCATCGACTAACGGTCCAACAGTTGAAGTAACTACTTTTTTCTTTCTGATATAACTATAGAATTCTTTCGGGTTTGTTTTACTTTGATTCGCAACATGTAACTCCAGGGTCTTTTTACTTTGCTTAATTAATTTTTTGGCTTTGCGTCGTAGCTCTACAAATTTCACCCGTTCTTCGTCATTTTGTGAGGATTTTAATCTATCATTAGCAAATTTTTTAGCAAGCAGACAGTCTGAAATATCTTTATTCCACCATTTGGGCTTATCATTATGGCCTGTACGCCGTATTTTCGATGGTATGCAGTCTTGCACTGCCTTAAGGTAAGGTTTATTTATATGTACCGGCCAGCGGGTGTTCGTTAGTGAGGCAGAAAGCTCCAGTCAGTTTCTTTAAGCTTTATGATGGCTAGTTTTCTTGCATAACCGTGCACGCGAGTGCATGTAATTAGCCACTTTGTTACTATACAATTAAAGTTAGGAAGTGAGATTCGTGTCAGTAGGTTCGCCGCGGTGGTCTGGAGCAGTCATACACTCGCTACTCTCCTGCCACCACTTGTCTCTCTCTCTCTCAGCAACATTACGTGCTGAAATTGCCACTCGAGTTATGTCGAGCGCCGCCACATAGTCCAGCTTTATTTAACTCGACTTATGTGGTGAGCCGCTTTTTAAGGGTTAAGGTAAGTGATTGTGAAACACTCCCAAGATGTATTTATGTCGTTATTGTTAGTCAGAAAGCTCCAGTCAGTTTCTTTAAGCTTTGATTTAAGTTTATGAAAATTTGCTTTCTTGAAATTAGGGACTTTCTCTATGCTGCTATTTGATTTGTTACTAGTAAACTTTAAAGTGAAAGTTATCGTACGATGGTCGCTGTTACTGAATCACATCATTCTCTATTAATTCTTCTTTTGTTGCGAGTACAAGGTCAAGCACATTATTACCACGGGTCGGAGATTGTACAAATTAGAAAAGTGAACTCTCTTGCAAGTTAGCATAGAGGTCGTGTCCAGAGTGTGAAGTAAGAATATCGCCCCATTTAGTCACGGGTAAGTTGAAATCGCCAAGAATTACGGCATCTTGTATGTTAGTTATTTCTGCAATTTGTTCATAAATTTCACTGTCAGTTTGCACTGATTGAGATGGGGGTCTGTATAATAAAGCTAGTGTTATTTTAGTTCCTCGTTTATTTAATAGTACGTAAGATATGTCTATATTCGCAATTTGAGGTTTTGACATTAAGACGGGATTAAGACTTTCCTTTATAAAAAAACAGAACTCCTCCTCCATTTCTATTGATCCGACTTTTCTCAAACATTGTATAACCAGGAAGCGTATATTCGGCTAAAAAGTATCTGTCTTCCGTATTTAACCAAGATTCTGTAATGCCGATTATATCATAATGTTCTGTAAACACGATTTCCTCTAGATCTGAAAATTTATTGCGTATGCTACGAGCATTTACATAAAACACCTTAAGAGTATTAGAGTTGGATGTTACTGATTGTGCATTGTCTGAATTTTCAGTTCGTATTTTCGTAGACTTACACTACCCTGTCTGGGGTCTGGTTGACCCCGTTTTTTGAACGGAAATCCTTGACTGCATCGTTCAGCAGACGACCAAGATGTGCAGCTCCTACTTCATTGAGATGTACACCATCTCCTGAAAACAAAGATTTATCATAGTAAAAATGATCCCACGTGTTGGTAGTGGACTATACCAAGAACATGCGCATGGTGGACAAGTCTGACTGTCAGCTGTCAGGCGTTGAGTGTCTGAGGAAGACTGTGAAGTGGTATCACAAGCTCTTCCTCCACCTAGTTGACATCACGATGCTCAACGCCTACAACTTGTGGTTGGTGAAGAGGGAGATGTCCTCAAACCAGAAGCTGAAATTCCGGGAGTTCGTGTATAACGTGGCATACCAACTCCTGGAGAAGTATGGCACCACCACTCACAGACGGACGGCATGGCGTGGGGATCACGTTCCTGACAGAATCCAGCTGGGTGTCGAAAGACACTACCCAACCAACACCGAGCTGATTGGCACTCGTCACAGGCAGGTGCAGTGCCACGTCTGCAGCTCCAGTGTAAGAAAACCCCACGTCACCAAAAGAGTCACCTCAATGTGCGCGGAGTGCAAAGTTGCACTCTGCTTGGGTGACTGCTTCAGGGACTACCACACCTTCAAGAACTACTGAGTGTCGCCCCCTGCCCTGCCCTGCCCTGGATTCGCCCCGTGCCCTGCCCTGGACTCGCCCCCTGCCCTGCCCTGCCCTGGACTCACGCCTTACCTTACCTGACCTGACCTAATTGATCACGCTACCTCATAATGTAACATATATATTATATAATGTATAAGTTCCAAAGATGTCCCTGTGATATAGCTTTTACATTATATAATTGTATGTTTCATTATTTAGTTTATAAGTTTCAAAGATTTACATGTAATATGCCTTCTTTTTTTAGTATATCAATATATATATGTTTGTTATAGCCTAAGTAATGTGTAAATAATTTCTTACCTCAAATGAATTGTACAAAAATAAATGTTTCAATAAATCCTGTCAAACCTACTAAGATAATAACAAAAAAAAAAAAAAAAACGTCATGTCATTGTATTCTTACAATATGATATATTCTATGAATATTTCATATTGTTTGAATACAATGGCATGATCTTGTAAAAACAAAAATTTATCAATTTTTTTCTAAACAGTATAAAACCTTCCTCCTGCATTCGATCCAACTACCCTACCACACTTTGAGTTTTCCAGTCCGCGACCTTACCAACCATGCCACAGGAGTTCATACCAAATATCACTCAAAACTTTGTGTCTACAATCGAAATAACAATATAAAAAAAAAAAATGAATTATCCCACCAATTTACGTTTGTAAATTGATGGGATTATCAATTATATCATGCAAAGGTTTATAAAAGTTTGTCTCTGTAAAAAATTAGTAATTATATAACTTTATTCTGTCAAAAATTGCCTAAACACTCAGCAAAATTGCCCCTCTCAGTGTGACTCCAGTCATTATCACACGGTCAAGCGGTCACGGGGTGACCCTTGCCGCTCCTTGATGCTCCAGCCACAGCAGCTCTGTCTGGGAACAAAATTTGTATAAATACAATAATGCATAAAATACTCTTCACAAATACATTTGTATTGTATAATATTGTAAATAAAAATGAATAATAACTGTGTGGGTGTCGAAAATTGCTCAACCATCTTTCTTATGTCTCGCCTACGTGCGTATATTGGATTATACATAGTCATGACTGTCATACAAATACTTGCAGTAGGTCTCGAATATACATTTAGATTGCATATTACTTAGAAATAAATAAATATAAGTTTCTATGGTGGCAATCTACCCTTTCGCAAGTGTAAGGAGACACCAGTCTATATTTAGCCCTCTATCACAAAAGGCAATCTGCCTGTGTTTACTGACCACCCTCGTTGCTGGTCTATAATATAGTACTTTATTTACAGTCAATGGCCTACATGTTTCTGTGGTACTTCACATGTGTCTAAAATGCAATGTCTGCTTGCATAAAAATGCAATTCTGAAGTCCATTTATACGTACGACATACGCATGCCTCACTTTCTCTCTCTCTCCATTCCTGACTCATGTTATTGTAGACCTCTTGGTGGCAATGAACACCAGACACCTGCTAGACATAAGGTTCAAAATTCCAAGACATCCATACGCCTGGGGCACTTCCACAATTATCACACAGCTGCATATGTTTCCTGCTAGATCTCCCTGCCTTCACTCTCTCCACGACTCACTCCCTGCCTCCCTCCCTCCCACCCACCCACCCTTTTAGGCTTCCGTCTGCTAGAAACTCATTGATAATGTGCGTAAATATCGCATGAATTGGTCTATATGCGGTATATATATTGATATATGGCACGTCTACATACGTACAAGTCTGTATTATAGCATGACAGTGCTCTAAGTACAAGATATAAGTGATATTTATGGCGTAACACACCCTCTCCCCCTTTCATTCCCAGCACAACTCACTCACACCTTGGTTCACGCATAGAAACTCATTGATAATGTGCGTAAATATCGCATGAATTGGTCTATATGCGGCATATATATTGATATATGGCACGTCTACATACGTACAAGTCTGTATTTATTAGTGGCCCCTCCATCATTGACGAACATGCCTATTACATAAGGCATCCTCTTCAAACACTAATCCGCCGTAGTTTTGAATCTACCGCGCAGAGCATTTAAAAACTGAGGAGCCTTCATCATGAGCGCACGCGACCTCACTCATGGCTTCAGTCATTATGAATTGGGTTCTCACAACGAAAAAACTTCGTAAAAAATAAAAAGAAAAAGAAAATAAGAATAACTATCTAATAAGCTTTCCATCATATCGTGGATGTACTTGTGTGGATCTCTGACCAGACGCTGATTCAGGCGTCATTCCTCCTTCTCTGCTCTGCGATCAGCCTGCCCGGACGTGCCTCCCCACGCTCCGCTAGTTCCGCATTCGTTGCGTCCCTAGTGAGTTTTTTCTCATTTGTTTACTCCAGGATGTATCGAGTAAGGTTAGGATAGGCGTAGCAGGAGTGTCCTGGGCTGGTTGCCCGCAGTGCAGTGTATTTTGGGTCGAGTGTATGGGGCATCTATTTCGGATGTACCCTCGTGGTCCCGTTGTGGACATGTGAACTTTTTCACAGTTGAGTTAGTTTGTGATGCAGGCGGCTTTCACTACGCGTTATTTATTGCTGCCTTTTATCTTTCTGATGAGGTAAGCTTTGTTTTCTGACGTTCCCAGCGTATTTTTCTTCACTTGATGAAGTTTTTTCTGGGTCCCGAGTCAGTCTTCCCTTTGTCGGAAGTATTTGCTACGGTGGTGTGTTGGCGGTGGTTCCTGTTGTGATATTTCCAGTGTTTGTGTATATTTCAACTTTTATTATGCCGTCTACCTAGGCCTAGCCAGCCGCTCGTAGCTTTGCCACATGTACTAGTGTTATTGTTTATTATTTAAATATGCCCTACTGTGTCATGTGTATCCGGGTTTTAGTTGTGTATTGGCTAATTCCTCGGACTATAATTGTTTCCTGGTTTAGTTGTGTATTGGCTAATTCCACGGATTATTGAGTGACCTTGGGTTTGTCGTGCGTGGCTCTCCTCGTGTCTCTTGTTTGTTCAGATGGTGTCTGTTCAGGGTGGGTTTCCTTCCGGCGGGTTTTTTCTCGGTTTCACCATGAAAATCCCGGCCGCGAGCCGTGTTGGGCCACACGTGGTTGTTAACACTGGCTTGTTTCCCCGGCGTTGGGGTGTCTGTGGCTCTCCAGGACTGCGTCTCTGTGGGTGCCTGGTTTCAGGCCTCCTTTGATTCCCGGCGGGATGGCTGTACCCATCTATAAAACGTTGTTCATGCGGACATACGTTATGTAGTTTTTCTACCCGGTTTTACAAAAACCACATAAAAAACCTAGCTGTTGTTTTAGGCTTTCCTCCCCGGCGATCTTTTACAAAGAAGTGGGGACAGGAACTTATGGGGTTAACGTTTGGACATCTCACCCGGCGGGTGTACCGGGGTAGGGTGGGATGAACGACTTGTCTTTCAGTTAGTTAACCAATCCATTTTAAGTGATACTATGTGTATCGCCGCCTTTACACTTACGGCGATTGAAGGTTCAATTAGGTTAAATATCGATTCTTCACACCCGGCGGGTGCTCCTAGGTGGAGGAACTAAGGAATTTACAAAATTCGATTTCGATTTAACCACTTAATTTAGTGATACAATTAGGTATCGCCGCCTTCAAACTTACGGCGATCTTTTGTGACAATTCGTTAGACATCAGATCTCGTATCATCCTGCCCTGTGCTATTCTACTAAAATATTTCAAGGGCCGGCGTCTTTATGGGGGGTTGCTTTGTTACAAAATTGAATCTTGAGACAGTCACCACCACCAAGAGACTATAAGCGCCATGCTGGACCGTTATATTATATCAGAGGGTATTCTTCACTTTCTTTAACAAAAGATTTGTTTAGATATTCTGAACCCCGCCGCGTAGCGAGCTGTGTTCGTTGTGTCATTACATCTCGTTATCCCGAGGGTTATTAACACTTGTGTGCGAACATGTTGGGTTAACCTTATGAGCATTAATTCCTGGAAATTTTATTTTTTTCCAGAGCTGAGCTCCGGCGGACCAATACAGACCCGGCGGTAGTTTTCTCCCACCAGTCTCTGTCATGGCTACCGTGTCCCCAGTTTTTGCTTTGTGCACTACCCCTGCTTGTGCTGGTATCCCTATTTTTGCGCATACCCGTTGCATAAGGTGTGTTAAATGTCTAGACCGTTCAAGGGGTCTCTGGGTTATGCGTAATTGTTCTTTTTGCTCCCAATTAGCTGTAAAGGTCCTTTGTGATAATGATAAGACCGCGGCGGTAGCGTTGAGAGAGGTTAGGCAACAGATGTCAGCCTACACTACCATTGTTGCGCATAAATCACTTCAATGTGACAACGTCCCACTTTGGGATAGATTGCTCTCCGAACACCCTCCCCCTAAACGTTCCTCTAGAGTCACGAGTATTAAGCCGGCGGAGACTGGTCAGGGTTCTGTATCTTCTGCTGCTACACCTAAACGCCCAAGAGAGCCTACACCTCCGGTATCCGCCTCCTCGTCTCGGGCGAGATCTCGGTCTAGGTCTCCTCTTAGACACCAGTCGTCTAGTCGTGCCTCTTCACCGGCGAGTAAGAAGAGTAGGACGGAAGGTTCCACCAGTGGTCACGGCGAGGATTCCTCCAGATCTAAGAATAGTTCGCGGACACACCGTAGCCATAAATCCTCCAAAAAGGATTCACATAAACGGAAGTCCTCTCGACATTCACCAACTTCTAGTGCATCTCATCGTACCTCTACCCCAGACAGAGTTTGTGTTAAGGCCCAAGAGTCCAGTGCAGCGCCTGTCCCAAAAGAGGATTTGCTACTTAATATTTTAACCCTGGAATTGGAAAGTTCAGGGGGTTCAGTAATTGAGAATGTTTCAGACTCTCAAGAGAGCGTAGGCCAGGGCCTCGGTGTTTGGCGGTTTGCTCAACCAGGGTCTGACCACCCACGTCCGACTCAAACGAGTCACACAGTAGCCGATGTCCACAGGGATGCGGCGATCCCATCCTCTATCCCAGACTTATCTTGGCAACAAGGTACCCCTGCCTCGGCGGGGTCTTCTCAGGAGGATCAGGAGGAGAAAGACGAAGTTTCAATAATTTCGGAGATGGAAGGACAAGGGTCAGGCTCAGGCTTGGACGCCGCACAGGATACTAATGATTCACCTGTAAGTTCTTCATCAAACCAGTTTGTTACGGCACAGGAAATTAATGGGCTGCTTACTCATGCTTTATCTAAATTTTTTGGCCAACAACAGGAAAACCCCACAATGGACTTGGGGGCTCCCACGACAAGTTCTACGGTACGGCCTCTGATGACTTCGATTGATTTATCTAAGATCCCTAACCCTCCCACTCTGTTAACCTCAGGGATCACTAGGCCTGCTACGGCGGCATTGACAACTTCAAATGTCAGGGTCATAACGGATGTCAATCCACCCCCTCTAGACAAAGCGCCTCTTAGAAAGGTAGCTATGCCCTTACTTTATGGGCCAGACGAGTCATGGGTTCTTTTGAACCCCTCTAAACCAGAGCTTGCCCAACCTACTTTGTCAGGGGAACTCCCGGTACCGCGTGAGTGGGTCATCCAGGGCAATAAGTCAAAGAAATTAAGGGCCGTGGATACTTTGGGTAATGTTCTGGACGTAAACATCAAGGCTATACCTAGTTATTATCACCAAGATTATTTTGTGTATGCTTCTAAGCCTGCTTTACCCCCTGCCTCAGCTTCAAAACTATTTTCAGACTGGTCTAAGCTGGATGGGTTTAATGATATTAAGACTCTGTCAGCTCTCACTCCTGAACTAGATTTACAGACCGTCACAGACGACGCAGCTAATCCAGTTTTGAAGGTGGGACAGTTGGGACCAGGACCTTGGGTAGATTGGGAGGTAGAGGCTCAAAACTTTGCAACCACTTTCACTTCTAAATCTTCCCACCAGATACCTCAGGATACTCATTCATGGTTCTGGTTTTCCATGCCGGTGGGTTCTGCCGGCGGAGTCCCGTCAGCTTTGTTTTCATTTCTAGCTGCCCCTAAGATTAATCTTTGTGAGCTGAAGGACCCGTTCACTACCCCTACCCCTACTCACCTAGACAGAGAATTTAGGCTACGGGGAAAAGCTTTTCGCCTGTTCTTGCAGTACATAGTATCTCAGCAGGTGGCTAAGTCTTTACTACGGTCCACTCAGGCAATCGCAGATGCGGATGCTCGAAGATCGGTTGAGTTATCCCGGCGACTGATTCTTCAGTCGTCAATCCAATCCTTGGGTGACATACGTACCGCCTTGCTTGAGGCGGTACGAGCACGACAAGATCTTAGGATGTCGTTAGTTCGCAAGCTACCTGATCGCATTGCTAATCAGGTGGTTATGTCACCAGTGCTTACTCCCTCTTTAATGACCCCTGAAGTGTGGCGAACAGTGTTCAATATGGCACAGGCCGTTAAGCACAGTCCCACCCCTTCTAAGAAACCTGCATTTAACTTCCCCAAACCCAGGCCTACTACTAAAGCTCAGCCAGGGGGATCTAAACCTTTTCTTCCGCCTAAGTCCTCCCACTCCCCCCAGGGTCAGTACAGGCATAGACAGAGTAGGTTTTCAGGTCAGAGAGGACGCGGCCAAAATAAACCAGGTCAGGGCCAGTCTTCGGCCAACACCAGCCAGCCGGCAAAGCGTCCAGCACCACCAACCCCACCATCAAAAAACTAAAGTCTCTCTCACTCCCGGTGCCTACCTTAAGGCCGGAGGAACCGAGGGTAGTACAGCCGGCGAACCCTTGTCTGCTAACGGGGTCGTTCCGAACGTGTCACCAAGCATGGCCGTTAAACACTTGGGCACGGATGGTGGCACGCAAAGGCATCACTTGGCAGTGGCTCCGGCGACCTCGATTACGTCAGCCGACAACGGCGAATTTTGTTCTTTAGAGGTGGAGTCACTAGCCCAGGAAATGATTGCCAAGAATGTCATCATCCCGGTCCCACCAAATTACCCTGTATTCACGTCCAAACTATTTTTGGTTCCCAAAAGGGACAGTGTTCAGATGAGGCCGGTCGTAGACCTGTCTTATCTGAATCTTCACATTCACAACGAATCTTTCAGAATGTTAACAGTACACCAAATCAGGCTAACACTTCCACCGGGAGGTTGGATGTGTTCACTAGACCTGACAGACGCCTATTGGCACGTATCGGTCAACAAAAGATTTCAAAGGTTTTTGGCCTTACGGATCAGGCACCAAAATTTTGTTTTTCAGAGGATGCCGTTCGGCTTGAACCTGGCACCTCGATTATTCACAAAACTAGTCCGGCAAGCCCTGATGCCATTGTTAAAACAAGGGATCAGAGTGTTGTGGTATCTAGACGACTGGCTGGTGGTGGCAGAGACACAACAATTATGCATAAAACATGTCAATATCATTTTAAATCATGTCAAAACTCTAGGCTTCAAGGTCTATCTATCTATCTATTGCCTGACGCCGTGATCCCCGAAGGGGTGGCCACGAACGAACCGCCCCCATGCACCTCTGTCCCCAGTCAGTCGACGCCCCTCCCCCCAACCAGCACCGCCTTCGTTCATGTAGTTCCTCACTCCATCCTTCCACCTCATATTCGGTCTACCTCTCCCCCTCTGTCCCTCCACCTCGCTCTCGTACACCCTCTTAGTCATTCTCTCGCTTTCCATACGTTCCATATGGCCGAACCATCTCAAGTTGTTCCTTTTCACACTTTCCAGCACATCTACCTCCACACCACACCTTCTTACTTCCTCATTAGTCTGTCTATCCCTCCATGTAACTCCGCACGCACTCCTTAAGTAATTCATTCACTGCTCTCACTCTTGGTCTGAGTCTCTCAACCAACGTCCATGCTTCGCTTCCGTAAGTCAGTGTCGGGATTACCACACTGTCATGCAAGGACTTCTTCACTTCCATACTGACCACCCTATTTCTTGTTACTGCTTTTAGCGTTCCTACAACCCTCTTCCCCTGTTGTACCCTCTCCCGCACCTCTTCATCCATAGTCCCATCTTTACTCAACACACTGCCCAGATACTTAAAAGAGTTGACGATCTCCATAGCCTGACCGTTCAGCTTCACCTCACACTCTGTGACTTCACCCCTTTCGAAGACCATAACCTTGCTCTTCCCCGTATTTACCTTCAAATTCCGTTTTTCGCACACTGTTCCAAACTCATTTACCAGACCCTGCAACTCCCATTCATTATCACTCATCAGAACTGTATCATCCGCAAACAGCAGTATAGGTAGCTTCCACTCAATTCCCTCCCTTTTCAGCGATACACCAACATTCACTGCTCTTGATAGTATTTCTTTCATGACTCCATCCATATACAGTAAACAACCACGGGGACATCACACACCCCTGTTTCAAACCAACATTCAGGTCAAAGAACTCGCTCTGCCTCACTCTCACACGTACTGCCGCCTTTGCACCCTCATACATGCTCTTCACTGCTTTCAGCAACTTGCCCTCTACTCCGTATATTCTAAGTACTTTCCACAAACCTTCTCTATCCACTCTGTCATAGGCCTTCTCCAAGTCCATAAAGGCAACATACACCTTTTGTTTCTTCTCCAGATACTTCTCCACAACACAATTCAGGGTAAAAATCTGATCTACACATCCTCTTCCCTTCCTAAAACCTCCCTGCTCGTCGCCTATCCATTTCTCCGTTCTCACTCTCACTCTCTCAATCACTACCCTACTGTGTATACCTTCCCTACTACGCTTAGAAGACATATTCCTCGGTGGTTACCACACACTCCTCTTTCCCCTTTGCCCTTATATGGGGGACTATTATGCCAGTCTTCCAGTCATGGGTGCACTCCTTCTCCCATGCTAGTTTGCACATTTTCCATACCCATTCTATCACTATCTCACCACCATACCTCAACATTTCCCCACACACTCCATCTGTTCCTGGTGCTTTCCCCAACTTCACTCTTTTCATGGCTTCCCACACTTCTGACCTCCTGATCCCCACCTCCTCCTCCACTACTTCTTCTTCTCCCTCCCATACCATATCCAGCTATGTTTGCTGGCTCTTCATTCCTTTCATTTAGCAACTCACTGAAGTACTCCCTCCATCTTTCGACTCTCTCTTGCTTCTCGGCTAGCATTCTCCCATTCTTATCTTTCACACCCTTACTGTTTCCCTTGCTACCTTCCCTAACTTTCTTGACTTCTTTCCAGAACAGTTTCTTACTCTCCCTCCATTTTACACTCAGATTCCTTCCAAATTCCTCATCTACTCTTCTCTTACTTTCCTTCACTACTCTTCACCACCCTCTTACTCTCCACGTACCTCGCTCGTTTCTGTCTCTCGGAATCTTCATTCCCTCTACTACCCAACCACACTCTATATGCTTTCTTCTTTTCTTCCACAGCTATTCTTACCTCTTCTGTCCACCATGCTGTACCTTTCACTCCCCTCCTCTTCTCCTCACTCCACACACCTCCTCACATGCTGCACAGATCTCATCCTTAAACACCTTGCTCATCTCCTCCACTTCCTCCATAACTTCCAGGTCGAACCCACCTAGTCGTCTTTCCACTGCTCTCCTGTACTCCTCCCTGACTTCCTCCTCCTGCAACCTCTCCACCCTCCTCACCATTCCACCCTCCTCTTGCCTCCCTCCCGCTCTCCTCACCCACTTCTTTTGTATCCTAACCTTAGCTACCACTACATAATGATCAGACAGACCCCCTCCAATACCCCTATACACCCTAGCATCCATCACAGATTTCTTCATTCGTTCATCCACACATACATAATCAATCAATGACTTTCGTTCCACCACTGTCTTATCTTTCATCGTCAACATCCGTTTCCACGTGTACCTGTGGATCATTCTGTGTCGGAAGAAGGTGTTGGCTATCCACAGCCTCCTTCCCACACATACGTCCACAAGTGCACTACCATTCCCATTCACCTCTGATGGTACCCCCCACCTTCCCACCACTCCCTCAACTTTCCTATCACCCACCTTACCATTCATATCCCCAATCAGAAATATTCTTTCGTTCTTGTCAAACTTCTCCAGGCACGCCTCCACATTCATCCAGAACTCCTCTTTCTTTCTTTCAAGTATATCCTCTGTCGGGGCATACACGCATACAATCACCCACGTTTGTATTCCTACTTTCATTCTCACCCACACAATCCTTGAACCCACAGACCCATACTCTCTTACACATTCCTTCCATTTGCTACTTACAAACAAACATGCACCTTCTCTCGCTGTTCCTTCACTCACTCCAGCACACACACCCATTCCACATCTCCATTCTCTCACATCTGAACCTTTCCATTTGGTCTCTGTCATTCCACATACATCCAGCCTGGCATTCACTAACACTTCCAGAACCTCTCTCTCTTTTGTTCCATCATTCATGCCACTAACATTCCACGTAGCCATTCTCAGAATGTCCGAAGGCATGTCCTTAGTCGGTCGTGGTTCGTCAACGTTGGTTCCGTCCGCATCCGAGGCTGTTCGTTCGTTTTTCTTTGCTTAGATATTTTTTCCGGGTGGGGGTCGCAAGCCCACCGACCCAACCTCTTTAGTCGCCTCTTACGACACGCAGAAGGCACGTGGGGCATATTCTATTCCCTAACCCCCAGGGGGGCTTCAAGGTAAATCTGGTAAAGTCAAACCTTGTTCCCTCACGAGTAATTCAGTGGATAGGGCTGGTCTGGGACACCGCTGCTCTCACTCTGAGTCAGAGTGTGGACAATCGCAACAGGTTTCGCAGGAAACTGTTCAGGTTTCTTCACAGTCTGACTACGACGCGAAGGGTCTGGGAGTCTCTGGTCGGCTCTCTCAACTGGATTCAACTAACTGTCAAGTTGGGCCGGTTGAAAGTAAAACGATTAATATTGGAAGGCAACAAATATTTCCCGCTCTTACCGGCGGGAAAATTATGGCCCATCCCGAAATTAATCCACACCTTACTAGCGGTCTGGGCGAAGAGGGAAACATTGCACTCAATAATGTCATGGACCTCTCCTCCACCAACGGTATGGGTAGACACGGATGCGTCAGGCACAATAGGGTGGGGATTTCAGTCAAATCAGGGGCACCAGGGTCAGGGGCTTTGGTCCCACTTAGAAATCTCTCACATCAATGTCAAAGAATTACTAGTCCCCTTGTATTTCCTTCAGGCTCACGGCCCGGCGTTACGGGGCAAGTCGGTGGCCTTCAGAATGGACAATCTGAATGCAGTCCACTGTATTCAGAAACAAGGGTCAACGAGGTCAAGGAAGTTGCTAAACGTGTCAGAAGAGATTTTTGCTCTAGCCAACAGTCTAGATATTTATCTTCACGCATCTTATCTCCCAGGCGTAGCGAACGTCTGGGCAGACGCTCTGTCCCGGAGACAGAGCACGACAGTAGAATGGGAGCTCAAGCAACCCATTTTCAACCTAATGATTGCAGAGCTCTCCCATCCACAAGTGGATCTTTTTGCGTCCGAGGAGACTCACAAACTCCCTCTATACCTCACCCGCCGGGCGAAAACGCCGGCAGGGGGGCCAGACGCCCTAGTGACAGACTGGAACAGATGGAGCTCCATCTATCTGTTTCCACCGCCAGATGCGTCACTAATGTGCCACGTAGTGAACAAACTACGAGATTATCGAGGCTTAGTCTCGCTAATCGCGCCCCTGTGGCCGGCGCAGTTGTGGTACCAGCAATTGAAAATGTGGTGCCCGGACCCGGTATCGCTCCCGGTCGGGTATTTCCACTTAGACACGATTGGCAACCTAGCGACCTCGCTGACTTTTGCATTATGGACATTCAGGAGGCCAAGTGGCTAGCACCATACGGTAGAGATGTGACCAATAAATTACTCAATCAATATACTCAGTCTACAAAACGACAGTATCAATCACATTGGCAAGCCTTTTCTTCTTGGATCGTTAGGACAGAACAAACTGTACCCTCAGTGGCATTAGTTTTTAATTATTTGAATTATCTGTTTGAGCAGAAACGTTTATCTGTGGTAACATTAAAAAATCACTTAACTGCGATTAGAGTGCCCTTTTTAGACCTTACGGGTCTTTCCATACCGGTAGCGGAGGAAACAGGTTTTATGAGAGCATGTTTTAAACTCCGCCCACCTCCCCGTCAGCTCATGCCTACTTGGTCTCTGGACAAAGCTTTGTCTTTGCTTCACTCTCGTCTGTACCAAAATACTGCAGACTTTGCATTACTCTTAAAAAAGGCGGTTTTTCCTTTTGGCTTTGGCCACCGGAAACAGAGTGTCTGAGCTGGCGGCGATGAGCAACACACCTAATTGTCTTAGGTTTGGTAGACTTAATGAATGTATTTCCATTCCACCCTCCCCAGGTTTTGTAGCCAAGAATGAGCATAGTGCACACGTGTTTTCTGAGTTCACGGTGCCGGCGTTAAAAAGGGGAAAGGTGCATCATAATCTATGTCCAGTGCAAGCTCTAACCAAATATTTGAGAGTAGCTCCTCGAAACCCCCAAGGTGCTTTATGGGTAGCAAGTACGGGTAAACGCTTACTTAAACGGCGATTAGCCTCTCTTCTGGTAGAAGTCATTAAAGAAAGTAATCCCGGCGTTGTGGGTCGGGCCCACGATTTACGCAAATGGGCAGCCTCTTTACGTTTCCTGAATTTTGTTTCAGTCGAAGACATCGCGTCCACGCAGTTGTGGGCGTCTAATCATACGTTTCTGTCTAGATACTTGTCAGTTGCTCTAGACAAACCTTCCTTACCATGTATAGCGTTAAGGCAGAGGGTCTAGGTGGCCCTGCAGTCACTTTTGTTTACTTTCACGGGAAAGGGGGGGGGGGGGGTGCAGTCAGTTGACATAGGACACCCTAGACCCCGCCGGAGTATGAGAGCTGTGATACAATTTAAGGTTAAAATGTGATATGAAAATTTCTCAGCGAGAAATTGTGCTAGTACAATGTTAAGTACAAAACAACGGTGTTGTTATAGTAGTTTTAGCTGCGAAAGCAATTTAATATTAGAACAATGGAGTTCCTTTGCAATTTATCTCCAAGTTTATTTTGGTGTTTATTATGTGCACATATAAACTTATAACTTGTTATTTTTTGTCACCACTCGTTGAGTGGGTGCCTTTGTAACTACAGATCTGTGTTCAGAATCTTCAGGGTTACCCATTTTTTGTCAGGCAGGCTTCTTTGAAGCACGCACCTGCCTGAACCCCCTTTTTCTTGTATTTTTTCGGCCTACGCCGTTGTTAAATATATTTTCAAAAGTAAGAATACTATGTGGTTGTTTTTATTATCTGCTTTTCTAGAGTTATGATATGATTACGAATGTCCCCCTCCAGTCTTATAAATCAGGCATGTTCGTCAATGATGGAGGGGCCACTAATAAATTATAGGTTTGACTCCTGTAAGGAGATAAAGAAAACCTAATATTTAGTAGTGGCCCCGTAATCATCGACGACTGGGGCCCTCCCGACCGTCCCCTTCCCATTCGTTGATGTATTGAGGATTTTGGTTTACTTGATATGTCAGTGAAGGAGGAATGACGCCTGAATCAGCGTCTGGTCAGAGATCCACACAAGTACATCCACGATATGATGGAAAGCTTATTAGATAGTTATTCTTATTTTCTTTTTGTTTTTATTTTTTACGAAGTTTTTTCGTAGTGAGAACCCAATTCATAATGACTGAAGCCATGAGTGAGGTCGCGTGCGCTCATGATGAAGGCTCCTCAGTTTTTAAATGCTCTGCGCGGTAGATTCAAAACTACGGCGGATTAGTGTTTGAAGAGGATGCCTTATGTAATAGGCATGTTCGTCAATGATTACGGGGCCACTACTAAATATTAGGTTTTCTTTATCTCCTTACAGGAGTCAAACCTATAATTATAGCATGACAGTGCTCTAAGTACGAAATATATGTGATATTATAGCGCAAACCACACTCTCATCTCATAAATTGCCGCCAAACCTCCAACCCATCTTCGTTCCCGCCTAAAAATTCTTTGATAATTCCCTTAGCGGCTATATTGCAATTTTTGGTCACTATGATGCATATTCATTGTTATATGGGTGGCCTACACACGTATACGTACTCTACATAGCCTAAAAGGGATAAAAAAAGGAGATATACGTGATAATACGCGGTAACCCACCCCCTCCTCCCTCTGGTTCTATCCCCTGGGCGTGTGAAAATTCGGCAGGGAAATCTCGCCGCTCGATGACAATCTAGCCGCGTGGTGCCATTCGCTCCACATTTTTCAACTACGGACCATTCCCCCCCCCCCCAGACATTTTTTTGGGGGTCAAATATATATGGGCCGATGCACGCAAACATTCCCTACACGCTGATGTACTTTTTATCGAAATTGGCAATGGGTCCCAAAATCATCATACATGCGCACAGTATGACCCTGTAAAAAAAAAACTGTGCGCCGCGGAGAGGTTAAGTTGTCCCTGCCTCTCAGATCTTTGTATAGGTCTTCGTATGATTCGCAGTTGAACAGGTGCATTTGATTTTCATTTTCATTTTGACAAATATCGCACAATAGGTTAGGTTCATATTTGTTTTTGAAGTTTTCTTTTACTTCTATCATTCTAATTGTCCTTGTCATAAAAATTGTTCTGGCATTTTCAAAGCTTAAGCCTCCCAGACAGAAATAGTTAACTTACTGACGAGGAGGCGGACGACACGGTACTATCCCCACAACTGTCAAAATCTCACTGAGGGACCGTCCGTTAGAAGTCGGAGGAACTTGGGGTTGCCACCATTCGACAGATTTTGATCTAACTTACCTAACTTAATGAGCTCAATATGACGCTAGAGCGTCATATAACTTATTAGAGAGATATTAAGATAAGTTCATATGATGCCACCTGCTCAACAGGTGGCGTTGTGTGTGTGTAAGTGTGAGAGTCCGAGTGTAGGGGGTGAGACAGTGAAGCACGGGAACGAGGTGGCTTCAGAGATGGGGTCGTTTTGGGCCATGAGTGAGCACCGTGCCTCATGTGAAGGCAAGATGGCAGGTGCTCGTTGTACTCTACGTGCTTCACATGTCTCACTCCCTAGACTGGAACAAGACCTCACAGGCTTCACTGTTCATTGTAAAGCGGTGAATGTTAAGGCTCTCAGCCTATGCCCGAGAGGAAGTAAGTTGGAATATAGAAAAAAAAAAAAAAAAAAAAAAAAAAAAAAAAAAAGTATTTTGGCAAAACCGACGGAGAGTGTTAAGTCCTCAATATAATTACTTGATATGTCTTGTTCAACAACTTCCCTAGTTTTACTTCCTTACGAACGCTTATACACTGTTTTCTAGGCTTCAAATCAGCCCTAAGCCCTTATCTGGGCTCTTGTGTCCTTCACTGATATATCAAGACTCTCTTAGCGATACAGCAGATGAGTGGGAAGGGGATGGTTGGGAGGGCCGGAATTGAGATGCCGGTTGACCAAGTCACCACAACGTCTAGCCATCAAACTATACAACGGATTGGCTCTATTAGGCAAGTCCCAAATCACCACATCGGATAAGTCAGAGATATATTGAAGACCCCATCTATTCGTGCACCGTAGAAAACGTACTAAAATACAGAGAAAACGGAAAAACACCCGAGCAATGGAAGAGAGAAACACAGAGAAGGAAGGAGAAGGAATAATAAAGAAACAAAGAAAAAGGAGGACATGAGAGAAACGCACTACTCCACCTATATAGAGGAACGACGCCCGAATAACCCACACCTGTAGCGACCCCCAGGGACGCCCGAGTCGCCACGGTGACAACAGAATGTCCGGTAACCCCAGGGAAGACGATTCGCCCCAAGGCAACCACTTCCACAACCAGGAGGAAAATCGTCTTCAGTCAGAGATCTATATAATATTTTTGATTGTCTGTCTGTCTGTGTGTGTGTGTGTTCTTTATAGGCGGCCGCAGTTTTTAAGCTAGAGCGTTCATACTTGGTATGCATAGTAAAGGCAGATTTTAGTGAAAAAAATAGAATTCCCCAGGGTGAAAGGGACGGAGAAAATGGGCGCTAAATCGGAAAAAAGGGCCGTTTGGGGCAGAAGGAGGACTCCGATCGAAAAGGTGTATGGAACAAAAGTTGTTCGCAGCCCCCCAAAATGGGGGTACAGATGAGGTCAGATCCAAAATCGGAGGTCATTTAGTGGCCGAAATCGAGGTCGCCGTTTAATGAGGCACAGGGAGGTCAAGGCCGGTGATTATGGTAGTAGTAGTATTGTGATGATTGTGGTAGTAGTGATTGATGAGGGTGATTATGGTAGTAGTAGTGGTGGTGATTATGGTGATTACCCGGGCAACGCCGGGTACCCCTGCTAGTTCTAAATAAAGAACATAATTCAAAGTGTATATAGATTCATGTACCTTGTATTATAAGACTGTAAACCACTCCTAATAAAACAACTTATGTTTAATATTAACGAATATGTATCATTGTAGGCCTAATGTTAAGAATGTTATACGACAGATCCCCTATGTTTGCCAAATACAGTGATCAATTAATATAGGTTTGAGTCCCTGAGGGAAGAATGAAAACCTAATATTTAGTAGTGACCCTGAAATCATTGACGATATGCCTATTATATAATAGCCCCCTTTCAAGCACCCGCGGTACGCATGTTCGAAACAACCGCCGCTGGGAGAACGAGTCCTACATCATAAGTGCAACGCTAATTCTCTTATGGAATCGTCTTATGATTTGGGTACTCACTACGAAAAAATAAAAAATAAAAAATAAAAATTAACTTAAAATTTGTTATATTAATGCTTTCCATCTCGGTGGATTTCTTGCATGGATTCTAGCCCAAACGTTGCTCTCAGCGACGCCATTCCTTCTTCAATGACATATCAAGACTAAACTCAAGACATTAAACGAATGGGAAGGGGATGGAAGGGAGGGCCCTACATCGTCAGTGATTTCGGGGCCACTAGTAAATATTAGGTTTTCATTCTTCCCTCCGGGACTCAAACCTATAATTTATTAGTGGCCTCTCCATCATTGACGATATGCCTGATATCTCAAGACTGGAGGGGGACATTCGTGACAATATCAAAACCACTAACAAATTCCATAGGTAGAGACAAAGAATCATATAACAAACTTAATTAAGTCTTTATTGCTTACATACAATATAAGTAAACATTTTGAAAGAAAGCAGTGCGTTACTTCGAAGAATGTCTGCTTATACATGACCGACTAGGTACATATGATAGAATCTCACTTTGAGATTCATAAAAATTGTTGTCCTGGAACATAATTGTATTCCTGTCCAACTAAGAAAAGACACATACATCATTGGATTATATCTTCTGTCCTTAAGAATATTTGTACATTCCATATAATTTGTACACTTTATCTTTATACTTTATAGTTGTAACTATGATAGATATCTTCAAAAATAGAAAAATATGTTAGAGCTGTATAACCAGCTCGACTCATGAAGTATCACACCTCATGACCTTATCACATAGTCCGGTGGAGGGGCTCTAGGGGTCTTTGGGCTTACCAGCAAACCCCCCCCCCCCTCCTTTTCTCACCTTAAGATTAAACTTAATTTGTAATAGCACATAGACTAACTAGACCCACTGCCGTAAAGCCACACAGGTTAGTTTTGGCTTATCCAGAGCTACAGACAGGTATCGCGTCAGGAAAGTATGATTGGAAGCCCATAATTTAGTGTTAGCTATGTCATCAATAGAATAATTTTGTAAAAATCTGAGAGAGACAGCCCACTTTCTGATGTCATGGGCTCTGCCCACTACACCGGGATTACTTTCCCTATAATGACTTCTACGAGTAAGGAAGCTAATTTTCTTCTTGTGACGCAAGCACCTGTGCTATTGACCCATAAGAGGTTGTTGGGGTTGTGCCACCCTCATAAACTTGATTAAGGCCTGCACCGGGCACAAAACGTGATGGGTATGCCAGCGTTTAAATGCCGGGACTGTAAATTCTGAAAACACATGATCACAATGTTCGTTCTTTGCTACGAACGAGGGAGACGGAGCGATTTGTAAGTGTTCATTCAATCTCCCAAACCTGAGGCAATTAGGTTCGTTGCTCATCGTGCCAGCTCAGATACCCTGTTTCCTGTAGCCAAAGCCATAAGGAACACAGCCTTCTTTAATAATGAGTCAAAGTCCGGCGCATGGTTATACTTGCGCGAATGAAGCAAAGATAAAGCTTTGTCCAGCGACCAGTTAAGCATGAGCTGACGTGGTGGTGGGCGAAGTTTGAAACATGCCCTCATGAACCCTTTCTCCTCCGCCTGTGGTATGGATAGACCGGTAAGGTCGTAAAAGGGGTTTCTAATGGCAGACAAGTGGTTCTTCAGCATAACTACAGAAAGGCGTTTTTGTTCAAACAAATAGTCTAAGTACTTAAAGACCAAAGCTACTGATGCGTCTGTTTGTGCCATTTCTACTATCCAGGTTGTGAACGTTTTCCAATGAGATTGATATTGTCTCCTGGTAGACATAGTATACTGATTAAGAAATTTACTCGTAACACTCTCTCCATACTGAGTTAACCATTTGGCATTTTGAATGTCCAGAAAGCAAAAGTCAGCGAGGTCTCTAGGTTGCCAATTGTCTCTGAGTGGAAGTACGAGACCGGGAGCGACACTGAGTTCTCGCACCACGTTTTCAATTGGTGGTACCACACCTGGGCCGGCCAAAGAGGCGCGATCATCGAGACTAAGCCCCGGTAACCCAGTAGTTTGTGAACTACTTGACACATGAGTGAAGCGTCTGGAGGTGGAAAAAGATAGATGGAATTCCATTTGTTCCAGTCCTCCAACAATGCGTTTGGACCCCCCGTTGAAGTCACTTCCCGGCAGGTTAGGTAGAGAGGGAGTCTGTGGTTTCCCTCGGACGCGAATAGATCCATTTGTGGACGGTATGGTTCTGCAAACATCTCATTGAAGATGTTTCGCTTGATTGCCCATTCAACTATGGTGCTCTGTCTCCGGGACAGAGTGTCCGCCCTAACGTTTGTTACGCCTGGGAGGTAAGATGCATGAAGATGAATGCTCAGCGTTTCGGCCAGAGCAAAAATCTTTTCCGACAATTCTAGTAAGTTCCGGGACCTCGTTGACCCTTGCATTTGAATGCAGTGTACCACGTTCAAATTGTCCATTCAAAAGGCTATTGATTTCCCCCTGTAAAGAAGAGCTGTGAGTTTGAAGAAAAAACAAAGGGACTAGAAGTTCTTGTTTGTTGATATGAAAGTTCTCGTTTTGGGACCAAAGACCTTGACCCTGGTGGCCTAGGTTCGACTGATATTCCCAGCATATTGTCCCTGAAGCATCTATGTCTACCCATACTATAGGTGGGGGAGAAACCCGCGTCATTATTGAGTGCCATGTTTCCTTCCCCGCCCAGACCGGCGGTAAGTTGTGAATAAATGGAGGAATGTTGCACAGTTTTCCCGCCGGTAATAGTGGGAAAAGTTTTGGAATCTTCCGAGATTCATCTCTTTACTTACAACTGGCCCAACTTCACGGATAGTTAAATCCAGTTGAGAGAACAGACCAGGGAACCCCCACGGCCTACTCGTCGTGTACAGGCTGTGGAGAAACATGAGTGATTTCTTGCGAAAGCTATTACGGTTTTCCACACTTTGACTGAGAGTAAGGTTGGCTGTGTCCCAGACCAGCCCTATCCACTGAATTACCCGTGTGGGAACAAGATGTGACTTTACCAAGTTGACCTTGAGCCCTAGAGATTGTACATGAATTATAATGTAATGGACATGGACATTGTTGGTACTGTCTGACTCCGCCACTACCCGGCAGTTGTCTAAGCATCACAACCTTTTGATTCCTTGATTTTACAGGTTTGCCGGACTAAACACTAAGCTTGATTATCGCCTTGCGGCGGAAGCGGTTGCATGACCATTTGACTGAGTGTCCTGAAGGGTGAATAGAGCTGTGACCATGCGAGGTGTTCTAACAGTCGATGCGACTGTTACAGTCCGGTTGTGGCACTAGGTAAATCTGGACGTGACAACATAGCACGTTGGCTCGGCTGGAACAACAACATTTTGGAGAACTTTCCTTAGACTAGTGACTCCACTTCTAAATAAACAAGATTAACTTTTTGTGTCTAACGTAAACGAGGTCGCCGGAGTCCCCGTCAGGAAGCCCCCGTCATTGCCCCTGCCCACATCCGCCGGGGCTTGGCCCGGTGACGACCATAGGGACCCCTGGTACTTGATTGGGTGTTTTCTACGGAGTCTACCCTCAGATCCACTCGCCTTCACAAGGCCCCAGGAGAGAGAGAGAGCATTGGAATCTGAAGGTTGGTGTAGATAGGGATAGATGACTGCCTGGTGATGGTCGATGTTGTTCCCTAACCGGTAGTTATAGTAACCTATCCCCCCTTTCACTGTTATGCGGCGGTTAACAACTGAGTCCGTATATGTTGAACTGCCTGCCTAGTCTCAGTGTTCATAACCGAAGCTGTCAACACAGGAGAAAGGATTACCCGCTGATAAATATTCCCGCGCAACCCTTTCACCATAAACAGTCTCAGGTGTTGCCTAGCGTGGACAGCTTCAAACAAGGCTATTAAATAATAATAATAATAATAATAATATTTATTCAGTTAGCAATTTACAGAGTTGGTACCACATAGTTTGTTACAAATATGACATGTACCAGCCTTGCATAATTCCAACTAAGGATAGCCCAATAAGGCCGTTAGGCATATTTCCATTGGGGTCCTTGTGGGATTAGGTTAGCTGGGGAAAATGGGGAGGATAAAGAAATAGATACTTTAGAGAAAGTATTTCTAGGGGGTTATTTTAAGATACCTTACATCCTATAGTAAATATCAGTAATCCGTAATCAGTAATCATTTCAGTTTGGTTTGTCTATCTCTTATGTCGCATTTAGTAGTAGACATAAGCTTGGTGCTCCCTTCTCGCAGCTGTCCGGTTCAGGTGTTCCTTCAGGCTACGTCTGAAGGAATACAGTGTTCTCTTTTCACGGACTGACTGGGGTAGGTCGTTCCAGTCTTTGATGGCGGTGAAGAAGAATGTTTGCTTACCCTGTCCTTGGATTCTCGGGACCTTAAAATTAAACATCCTGTTTCTTGTATTATGTCCACTCCTCTCATTTGCTTTAACAAAATCATTCTTTAGGTACTCTGGAGCTCTGTCATAGAAAATTTTGAAGGCATTAGTGAGCCTGATTTGTTTGGCCCTGTCAGCGACATTGAGCATACCTAGTGACTGAAGTTGTTCCTGGCCAACATGTGATCTGGGTCCTAGGTTCAGCATAAACCTAACCATTTTATTTTGAGTGACCTGAAGTTTGTGCTGTGCTGATTTAGATGATGCAGAGTACCAGGATCACACAGAATAGTCAAAATGACATTGAACAAGCGCTTGACAGAGGGTCTTTTTGGTCGCCGCGGGCAAGCATCCCACCTGTCTATACAGGTATTTTATACATGCTCTACACTTACTCAGGATAGATTCCAAAATTGTTTCACCTGACAAACTCGCGTCCAGTTTTAGTCCGAGATATTTAACTTGTGACACTGTTGTTATAGGAATATCATTACAGTTGACCGAGAAGCCCACAATGTCTTTCAGTTTGCGTTTTGTTCCACATAAGATGGCTTCCGTCTTGCCCAGGTGAAGAGATAGTCTATTGTCCACTAGCCATTCACTACATGATTCTAGTTCTTTGGAAAATGAAGCGGCAATACTTATTGGGTCTTTTCCTGAAACCAGGAGCACGCTGTCGTCTGCATACAGTAATAATTTACATGAGACGCTCAGTTCCATGTCGTTCACATAACAGAGAAAGAGTAAGGGACCAAGGATGCTTCCCTGCGGGACCCCACAGTTAATTGGCATAGGATCAGATATATTATCGTCAATTTTGACTCTTTGGGTTCTACCACTAAGATAAGATTTAAACCAGTTCACACAGCCTATGCCCATTGCTTGTAGTTTATTACATAGGATATCATGGTCTACAGTGTCAAACGCTTTTTGTAGATCAAGAAGAACCATACCGGTGTAGTTACCTTTAGACATTTCTTTACGAATGTGATCCGTTAAGTGGATGAGACAGGAGTCTGTCGAGTACATACATCTGAAACCTGATTGAAACTTATAGAATA
>CM064582.1:29172416-29277416 GCA_032716605.1 Paralithodes platypus
CTTGTGTTACTTGTGTTGAGTTCGCCACTGCTAGTGGCACCGAGGAGCGCGCCGCCCCTCGTTCTGGGTGGTGGTTTGGTGCAGCAGACTGTTCGAAAGGGCAGCACGCTCCCCTGCGAAGATGGGCTCGTCTGGCACTTTTTGCAGTTCGACATCGAGGGCTCTCTTGAAGTTGTCTAACGAGATCCCCCTCATGTCTCTTACTTTCCGCGGGAGTTTATTGAAGAGACATGGGCCTCTATGTGATAACCAGCTCTCTCACAGAGAGCCCATAGCACCCCTGTTATTCATCCGGGGGATATCGCATTCCCAGCCTCTCCTATCACTGAATTTCATGGCTATCGGGGTATGTATGTTTGGCACTAAACCCTCTGCGATTTTCCATGTGTATATTATTACGCTCCCAAGTAGTTCAGTGCTGTTTTAAACGCTCCCAATAGTGTAGCTGTTTTATACTGTATGCGAAGTGATATTTCTTTGTACACTCTCTAAGTCATTTATTTCATATACTTTGTATGGGGATGTTAATACGCTACAATATTCAAGCCGCGGTAGCACTAGAGATTTGAAGAGCGTTATCATAGGTAATTCACCGCGTGTTTTCAATGTACGCAGAATCCAACCCGTTAGACGTTTCGCAGCCGCAACTTTGACCTGGTTATGTTCTTTGAAACTCATATTTTCAGACATTAATACCCCAAGGTCTTTCACACTGTCTTTCCTTTCTATTATGTGGTTAGATTCTGTTACGTAGTTCGTATTTTCTTTAAAGACATTATTATCTCCGTATCTTATTAATTGAAATTTGTCTTCATTGAATTGCATGTTGTTTTCCCTGGTCCACTGGAACACTACATTTATGTCTTCTTGCAGCCGGCCCGTGTCCTCTTGTGTGTTTACTATCTTGCTTAGTTTTGTGTCATCGGCAAAAGAAGACACCGTACTGTGTCTTGTGTTGGCATCTATGTCGTAAATTAGAATAAGGAAAAGAAGGGGCGCTAGCACTGTTCCTAGGGGAACCGAGCTTCTGACATCCGAAGGCATCTGTGTGACTTGGTTTACTGCTACTGACTGTATCCAGTTTACGAGGAAATTGTATATCCACCGTCCGATTTTCCCAGTTATACCTTTTGCTTTTAGTTTGT
This sequence comes from Paralithodes platypus, assembly GCA_032716605.1. Classification (NCBI taxonomy): domain Eukaryota; kingdom Metazoa; phylum Arthropoda; class Malacostraca; order Decapoda; family Lithodidae; genus Paralithodes; species Paralithodes platypus. The sequence continues at coordinate 29,173,562 of CM064582.1, forward strand.
GGGCTATTATACCATGGTCACATTTATCAAATGCCTTAGCAAAATCGGTGTAAATGACATCCACGTTTTTCTTTTCTTCTAGCGCTTTAATAATTTTGTCATAATGTTCCAATAGTTGTGAGAGACATGATCTTCCCGCTCTGAACCCATGTTGACCGGTGTTGTGTAGTTCATTTGCCTCCATGAATGCTGTGATTTTGCTTCGCAGGATTCATTCGAAAACTTTAATGATGTGGGAGGTTAGAGCTACCGGGCGGTAATTTTTTGGTAGTGCTTTACTCCCTCCTTTATGCAGTGGGGCAATTATTGCATTTTTCAAGCTATCTGGTATTTCACCAGTGTCTAGACTCCTCCACATTATAGCCAGGGGTTTTGAGAGGTTTTCCATTTAATTTGACTTTATATTGTCCTTGTCCCAATTTTGGTTTGTTTAGTTTGCAAGTTTTACATTTTAATTTCTTCATTAGGATCGAGTTCCATGAGTCCGGGCCTGGTGCCGAGTGGGATGGCATGTTTGAAATGGCCACTTCTATGTCTTTTGGACGGAAATCAATATCTAGCATCTGGGGTGCTTCCGTGGGGGAGGTTTCCATGAAAAATATATGTTGGTCTCTGATGGCTTTTGTTTCATCAGGCTCACTGAAGGCCATTTCATACTGCCGGCATAAGAGTTCGCTCATTTCCTTTTTGTCCCCTGTGAATGACCCATTTCCTTTGCTTAGTGGGCCGATGTTTGATGCTGATTTAGCCTTTAGTTTGGCATATGAAAAGGAGTACTTGGAATTTTCCTTTATACCTGCAATAGCTTTCCTCTCCTCTTCCATATGTTGTAGTTCATATGATATTCTTAGTCTATGTTCAATTTCCACAATTTCTCTATCTATTTTGGCCTTTTGCCTATCCTGTAGATTTTGATGTGTGCGTCGTTGTGCGAGTAATTTTCTTCTTCTGTACAGCTTCCTTCTTTCCCGATCTTGTTTGCTTCTTCGTCTTGTTTGTCTTTCAGGTATGTGGTGGCTACAGATTTGGGTCATGGTTTCTGTTACTTAAACATTAAGGCCTAACCATAGTCGCGGTTTTGTGGAATATAAACAAATGATTGAGAATTTTAATCAACAGTATTTCCCGAGAATGGAATAATTTAAGTCGTAAGGCGTGGGTGGGCAAATACCCTTTTACCGTTTCCCCCCCTGGGGGGTGGGTGTTAAAAATTGGTTTTTTTTTTTGTTTTTTAGGTGGCCAAAAAATTTACTGTGGTGGGGTGGATAACCCATGGGGTTGTTCGAAATCCCCCGGTGGGGATCAAACAATATATAACTTTAAAAACATGTTAAAACTTGTCCAAAAACCTAACCAAACCAAAATTGGGAACAACCAGGACAAATTCTAAAAAGTCGCCAAAAATTAAATTATCAAAATCACGCTATGTGGGAAACACCGCTTACTAAAAATAAAAAATTATTAAATAAAAGAACACAATCCCAACCCACAATAGGGTGTAAAACATCCCACTAAAGGTGAGCAAAAGTTTTTTAAATCTGTTTTTGTTTTTTTTCCCAAGCAAACCAATCGAACATAAAAACAAACGCCAACTATCCAGTTCCCTTTTTTTTAACGGAAGGTATGCAAGTTTGGGAAGTCCCCCCCGGGACGTTTCTTAGGCAAAAGTTTTAACTAAACTCCCCTGCTCTGAAAAAATACACCTACATGTTAAATGTCCCAAAAAGAGTACTTGTTAAACAAAATCAAAATTTTTTGCAAAATGACAAGGAAAAACAATTACAATAGTACAAAAAAAATACAAATATTGATAAGATTATTTCTATTAATTAAGCAAAATAATATATAATATACAGTTTAAAAACACGCACTCACTAACTTCAAGTGGGGCCCTATCGGTGGTAAGTTTTAACCTGTTAAAGCCAATAGCAACAATGCCTCAAGTGGACCCCCTAATCAATACGAAACCCTACCAAATAACCTACCTTTTTTAAATAAGGCCCACCCAATAAACTAAGGAAATCGCCAAAATTAAGCGAATTTAATACCTAATCGACAATGGAATTTTTACATATAAAATATAAAGAGAAATTATTGCCCAAAATATGAAGTAACACAACAGATTTTGAAAACCCAAGAAGTACTCCTTTTTTAACACAGAACCCCAATAAATTTTTTAAAAACTCATCAATATTTTTAAAAATCCATAATAATAATAGAAAAAAGCAAAAAAAGAAAAACAGATTCAAACAATTTAAAAATACAGACCAAAAAGGTAAGCCAGCAGGTTAAATACCAATAACACCCCTTTGTCCAATTTTTCAAACAATTGCCTTGATTAAAATTAAGGTGGAAGTGTCAAATTTTTTTCATAATAACAGTCCCAACAAATAATTTGACCCCTAAAAAAATTAAATTTTTGTGTAATGGAAAACAATTTAAACTTGCCCTACAAAAAACCCTCTGGGTCCCCACTACTAGTTCTGTATAGTTAACCTAGCTCTGAAGCCCCCCCAAAAAATTTCCCCCCCCATTCCCCTAACTTTTTTTTTAGTGCAAGATTTTACCAAAAAGCTATAATTTTTGGGAATAAAAAAACACTTATAATGGGATTTTGTTTACTAACGATTCTTACTAACTAGGGAAAGGAAAAGTTTTTTATATCTTTTTTTAATTTAACGTTTTTATTTTAAAAATTAAAATCATCAACCTTTGTGGATATACTTTCCCGTTAGTCTGCAAACTTGGTTTTTTTTTTTTTCCATTAAAACAATTTCTCTGACTAATTTTTTTTATATCAAAAAACAAATTTTTTCACACTTTTTATAATTTTTTACGTTCCATTTTTTGTTGAGGGGTGAAATACATTAATGGTAAAATTATGTTTTTTTAGCAACCTGAATTAAAATTTAAACAAATTGCAAACAAACAACTTTCAATCCATTCATAATAATCCTTACTATTATTACTTTTTACAGTTTTTGCCCAAGTGCACGTAATTTTTTTTCGAAAATTTTTATTTTTCTTGGCTTACTGTCAACTAAAGTCTTTTTTGTATATATTTTTTTAAATTTTCCTAAAAACGGCAAGCAAGAACTTAAGTCCTTCACATTAAAGGGCTTTTAGCCAAGTTTTCCCCCCACCCCTAGAAATGCCCCCTAATTTATGGTGTTTTTGTTGGGAAATGTTTAACTGCCCGAATTCTTAACCAATAAATTATTGAAAAAGGAATGAATTTTAATAGGCATCTTATAGTTTTTTATGTCTACTCAAAATATACCAGAACCCTAAAATGGGGGATTAAGCAAGCAAGGTGAGTGCCTTTATAAAAATATGTATAAACATTTATTAAAATAATTACCAAATTCCCTCACGAACCCTGTCAAGGGGGGCCAAATCTATAATACAGCAACAGGCCTTCTGGAATACTCCTAAATCCCCTAAAGGCAAATGTGGGTTTTATAACACAGGTTTTTTTTGGCAACAGTCCCGAAGCTATTTAACCGAGGTAAACTTTTTCCGGCATGGGTAATGTTATTTTTTTTTAAAAATATCAATAAAACGTTCCTAACTAATTGTCCACCACAAGTCCCAATAATTAAGTTTTTTTTTACTGGCCAGTTTTGTTTTTTTTTTTCCTTCCCTTCAGGAATGGTTATTTAAACAATCATCTTTTTTAAATGACGTAAATTATTATTGTACTTTTAAGCAAATTTTCACTAACTTGTTTTTGTTATTTTTTTTCTTGAATATAAGTTTTTTTTTTTTTTTATGGGGTAAAAGCCAAATATTTTTTTGGCTCCGGCCATAAAGGCGATATTATTAATAGGGTTCCCTTTTTTTAAACATGAAATGTTTTTTTTTGTAAGGTAACCATGGTATAAGGTTTTGTTTGCCCCCATGCACATTGTTTTCTTTAGCAGAAATTTTGTTAAATATCAAAATAATTATATTTTTTTCCCTGGTATGTTTTTCCAATCGATTTTAAGTTTTTTATTCAATTATTTTCAAATTATTTTTTTGAATTTTTCATAAAAAAACAGAAATTACCGCAAATATTTTTTTTTTTTACGTAAATAAAAATGTTTTTGTACCCCTTAACTCTAATTCCCCTTTTTTTTTCATATTTTTCAAGATAATTTTTCTTAACTGGAAAGCCCCCTTTTATAATTATTTTGCCTGGCTTTATCTACCCCTGTAAGTGGGGGGATTAACCAAAATGTTTTTTCATGTAAATTTGTTTTTTTATTTAATTCAGCTTTACGCCTTTTCTTAATATTATAGTCCCCCCACCCAAAAAAAAAAAAAATTTCTAACAAAGATTAATTTTCCCGCATTTTTTTTTTTTAAGGGATTTTTTTTTATTTCCTACAATTAAACTTTTAATTAAATAATTTTTAGAACCTATGCTTTTTTTTCTAGTCCTCCCCCTCCCCCACCTTCCGCATTGCAGCACGCAATTTTTTTTTTTTTTTTTAACAGTTTTTATCTTGTTACTTTTTAATTGACCTGCAAAAAACAATATCTTTTTTTAAAATTAATGTCCCATGTTTTTTACTTTTTTTATTACTTCCCCTATTCCCCCTTAAATTTGTTTTTCAACCCGTTACGACATAGCTCCTTAATTTTTTTTTTTTTGGTCCCCCGTTTTTTGTGCAAACATGTTTTTTTTTTAACTAGTTTTTTTTTTTCCCTACATCAACCTGTTTAATAAAATGTGACATATCGGAACTATAAAATGAAAATCTTTTTTGCCTTAGTGAGCCAATCCACGTTCTGGCTAAAAGCTGGCAAATATCCCCCATTGACTCTTACCAACAAACAAAAGACGCAAAATTTACTTATTAATTGGGAAAAATAGTAAATTAAAAATCTGGAAAAGAAATTTTCCCTAAACTTTATTTAAATAATTTACAAATAATAGACCCCACCGGTCCCCCCCGTTCATATGCAATTACACCTATTATTGGTTTTTATGAAATCTTTTACCAAAACCATCCCTGGTAACACAATTGGACTTAAAAACTTTTCTTTGTGCCCCCCCCCCCCCTTTCTTTGAATTAATAAGCCCCTGGTTAAAATGTAAATTTTTTTTGGCCCCTACAACTTTGTTCGAGGAATAATTTAAAAAGGGGACCAGGACTTTATCTTTAAATAAATTACGAGTTTTTATCTTTTTTTGGATCTTTTTTCTTAGAATTTTTCCTCCTAAATATAACTTTTTTATTGATTTATTTCAATTGGGTAATGGTATTTGGGTGGTTTTGTGGTGGAAAATTTAACACTTAAAATATAGTTTAGGCCAAGACATTTCCTGCAGGTGGTTCCCCATGTCGAATTTCCCATTAAATCTTCCCCCCTCCCAGTTCCCCCTATTTCCTCACCCCATTTCCCCTTGAAATTGACCTCTTTCCCAAACCTAAATTATTTTTTTTTTGTTTGTTATCATATATAATAAATAATAATACTAATAATTAATTGGGTTTTATTGTCCCCCCCAAAGAAAGTCCCCCCTCATAGTACATAATTTTATGCATTAATACCTGTACAGTACATGATATAACCAATTTGTTGGTCCCCTTGGGCCTTTTTACAAAATCAGACTTTTTTTAAAAATATTTATATTTTTCTGTATTTTTCCAACCAAATTAAAGCCCTAATAGACTAATGGATATATTCAGTTCTAAAACAAAATATTATGGGTTACAAAATTATATATTTTGGAATTTAAAAACATCATTGTCAATAATCCATTTATAACGTCCACCCCATTTCATAATCATCTCCCCATTTCATTTCTTCCATTTTGGCCAACACTGTTTTTAATTTTGGATACTAGAAATAGTATAACAGAAGTGTGTTTTTGTTTTTTGGTACCTTTCAGTCCTACAACGTACAGCCCCTGTAAAACAATTGCCCTACCTCTTCTTAGTGGGTCCCCTACAACCAGGTTTAAAACAAAAGATTTTGTAAAACATATGCCCTGTTGGGGCAAGAAGATTTGTCTGTGCTTGTCCTGATATTTTTTAATAATTTTTTTTTTGGGTCCCCAAATCTAACAGTTTATTCGGTTGTTTTTTTTCCCTGTCACTTCGAGAATAAACAAGGAAATGGTGCAATTTTAAAGTTTTTATTAAATGGCTGCGTCCCCGTAAACTTACATAATTGGGGTTGCCCACGAATGACCCCTAAGCAACCTTCCCTGTAAATTTTTCCTCTATTGTGTTGTTGTGGCTTTTTTTTGGGTTGTTTATTTGGAAGTTTTAAAATTTTAACTGAACGAGCCGGTTTTTTCTTGGGTCCCTCGATTTTGAGGTTTTTCTGACCACTTTGGCTTAAGGTTTTTTTGTATTTTTTTTTGATCTCGCTTGTAATTTTTAATGATCTGAGTATGTGGTGGGGTCCCCCCCCGATAAAAATGTTAAATCCTGTTGTACCTTTAAGAGAGTCCCCCCCCCCCCATTGTTTGATTTAGTGAAGAACAGGTCCTAAGATAATTTGTTTTTTTTTTTATTTCCTTTGGGGTGTGGGGTTGTTCGGCAATTATGCTATTTTAAGTGACCCCCAAAACTTCCCCCGCAAAAGTTTAAAAAAAAAACTCTTATTTTTTGCTCCCCCTGGGTGTTTTATTTTTGCCACCACTTTTGGTTTTTCTAACCTTTGTTCCCCCCCCTCCAATTTTTTTTAATTTTTTAAATTGTTAAAGATTAATGTACCTTCCCTAGGCCACATAAATATTTTTTGGTGGTTTTTTTTTTGGGGGTTTTTTTTCCCCAGTTGTGCTTGTCCCACTTTTCTGCCCTTTTTATTTTTTGTTTGTTGAGCTTGGGTTTTTTTTGAAAATTCTTAGGGGATTTGAGTTCCCCCCCCGGAGCCCTGTTTAAACAATGTATTTTTTTTATTTTTTGTACCAATACCGTAAACAAACCCTTGACCATCCCAGACTAAATTCGGGGGGGGGAGAACCCTGTGTCACACTGGATCCTGCTTAAAGAGGCTCCCCTGATAATAAAATGTTTCAGCCATCCAGACCCAAATTTCCGGATATCTAGCCCTAAGCCCTTAACCAAACCAACTTTAAATGGTTTTTCTTCAGCCATCCATGACAAATAACGAATGGCCTTTGCTTTTGGCTGACATACAAATCTGGGAATCTCAACCCTCCGATGTGCCCAAGCCCTTTTTCCTTGAACTGATTTTAGAACAATGTTTCCCCCCAAATCAACACTGAACCCAAAGTCCCTTTTGTACTTGGCTTAATATACTGAAGGATGTAAAATGATACTCCCCGTTTGTACAAAGTACGCCCTAGGCCCTCTAATGCCTTTTTTATTTTAATGTTTTATTTAAATTTTGTTTTATTTTTATTTTTCCCAAAAAGTAAATGTGGACCAATGGCCACATCCAAGTTAACAGGTCCTCTTTATTAACCATTTTCTGGCCACGGCCTCCGCCCTCCTAAGGACCCCTTTGTTTTGAGACCCGGCCAATTATTGGGCCCGAATACGTTCCTTAACCGCCCTTAGGCTTTTTTTTACTTTATCCCCTTTTGGTTTTAAATTTTTTAACTGCTAGAAAATTCCCCCCCCTCAAAACAACCGCATGTCCCCCCCCCTAAAAGAAAAATGTTGGTGTTTTTTTTTTTCCCATCTGTAGACCTGGGGGCGTTTTTTTTTAAGTAATAGCTCCTCCTTAAAGGCTCTAAAGTGATCCCAAACTGTTTTCCTGTGGGGGCCCGCTCGGATTTCTGTCCTTGTCCTCCCGTGCCTTGGGGGGCCTTTGGTTCTTTTGTTTCGGCCCCTGCAGCTTTGGTAACAACCACTGGTTCAGTTTTTGGTGATTACGATTTTATTTTCCGTTTGAGCGCATTTTTTTTTTTTTTCCGCGAATTTTTTTAGCAAATGTGGAACACACTTTTTCAAGACTGACATTCTGTTCTTTGCAGACCACACAACAACAAAGCTCCGACGTCTGCCCCCTTTTGCTGGCCAGGAAGGTGCCGTGGGCGTCCCGCCTCCGACAGGCCCCTTTGGGTTTTTTTTTTTAACAATACGTTTCCCGGACGCGCGAGCCTTTTTTCCCAAAACAAGCTTGAATAGCCTTTTTTTTTCCAGCCTTTAACTGATTTTTAATAAGGACAAACCCGGGTTTTCCCCCTGCCCCATCCTCCCCCGCGGTGTCCTTTTTTAAATGAAACAACCCGGGGCCGGGGAAAATGGTTTAAACAAAAGACTCCCCCTTTCCAAAAACAGTTTTTATAAACCACCCCAAACCCCAAATTCAAACAAGCTAGATATTCCCACCAATGTAAAATTAAATTTTTATGTTTACCCAGATTTACCGGAAATTTTTCACCGATTTTTTTTTTTTCACGCCACTTTTTTCAAACGGTAAAACCATATACCGATTCTTCCAAGCTGAAACCCCTGGTGGGGACAAAATAAAATTGGCCCCCCAATACAGTATTTTAAGGCTTTTATATACGTGGGTTTGGTGTATTTCCGATTAGGAAACAAATATTTGGAAACAATACTTATGCTTTTTTTAATATATTATTTGGTATATTCCGATAGGATTCAATATTGAACATTAAAATAATTGCTTTTTTTTTTTATTTAAGTATTAATATTTTGTATTTCCGAGTAGGCATCAATATAGCTGAACAATATATGAAGTAAATAGTACTGTATCCCTGTCCCCCCCAAAATTAATTTTAGAAAATTTTAACCGCGGTGTCCCCCCTCTGAACCTCCCTCTCTTTTTACCTACAGTGTTCCGTACAAATCGAGCTGCGTGGAATTCCGTTGATCTCTCCGTCAAAGGTTTTTGGAGCTTAAAAATTAAACTTTAATAGGGGATAATAAAGGCCTTGTTTTTTGATAGTGTTTTTTGGGGGCAAAATAAACTGTATTGAAAAAAGAAGGGAACCCTTTTGTGGGAAGGGGGCCCCTTGTGTAATTATAGAGGAACATTGTGTTTAACCAGTACAAATTGGGAATTACTAAGGGTTACCCAACCCACCGCCTGAAAACCACACCCCGCCAGGATTGTAAAACAAGACGCCATCGGTGGGGAACTTGTAAATTTATCCACCCCGTCCTCACTCCCCTTTTTTCCCCGGATTGAATTTTTTATTTTTTTTTCCCCAAAGGCCCAAATCCAGAAACAAAGTGGTATTTTTTTTGGTTGGCTGGCAAACATGACGTCCCCCCCCCCTGGAAATTTTGAAATGCCTGGTCCGAAATCTCCTTTGGGTTTTCCCCGGATTTGTGGCGGGGTTTTTTCCTACTGTAACTGTACCTAGATTTTTTTTTATGGATTCTATTTTAACCTCACCCATTAATTTTTTTTTTCACCACTTTTCCAATTTAACTGTTTTATTTAGGAATTCAGTACATATTCCAGTGAGTCCGTGGATTGTACACAAAGGCTTTCCCCTCCCACGTGTTTTTGTTTTTTTTCTATTGCGTTTTTCCTGTTCCCCCCCCCTTGCCCTGATGTTAAGGTTTTGTTTTTTTTTCCTACCCGGGCATCCCATACTTCCCCACCTATCCTCTTGAATCTTTTTTAATGGTGGGGAAAGGTATTTTTTTTTTTTTTTTTTTCCCTGTGGAGAGCCGCAAATTAATAGCCGTTGTTCCCCCTCTTTCTCGCAAACCCCCCCTAAATCATGTGGGTAGTTTCTTTTCTGTTTGGGTTGGTTTCCTGTTTTTTTTTGTTTTTTTTTTTAACCCTTTTGGTTATTTTTGCAAACCAAGAGTGGGGAGAGATTTTTTTTTTTGGAAGGTGAAGAATTCCCTTCGGGAATGCAATGGTTTTTTTTTTAAAAGTTGGCAATGATAGCAAGGAATTGTTGTGGTGCCCAACAGTGATAATTGGGGGCCTGAGAACAATTGGTCCCCTTCCTGCAGTTTTTTTTTTTTTCCCATTTTTCAGCCCCCTTACAGTACCTTCAACTGGTTGGCACTGTTTGGTTTTGGAGAGAAGAAAAGTGGGATGTAATGGAAGAAATTCTCCTTATCCTTTTTGAAGGAGTACATGGTGTTGGAGTTTTTTTTTTTTTTTAACTCGTAGAAGACAGGATTTTGGAGGAAATGAAAAGGAGATGACGTAGAGAGGGGGGGGCACAAGCATAAAACATTTTTGTGTCGGCCCAGCTTAATGGGCCCCAGAAAAGGGGGTGGGCCTTGAGCCTGGGTAATGGTTCCCCTGTTTTAACGAATGGAAGATGAAAGTGCTTAACAAAGAGAGATATGAGAGTCCCCATACTTAACAGGGAGATAGAGGGAAAGGAAAGACCACCCCATTTGAGATGGAGAGACTGTGTAAAAAAGAACAAACTTTGGGGGATGACTAGATAGAGGATAAAACTAACATAGAATCAGGCAATGGAAGTTTGGCAATAAACAAAAATGAAATGGAGAATGGCCTTTTTTGGTGAATAGATGAGTTGTAACCCACGGGTTCAAGTTTTTGGGGAGAAGGGGGTTCCCGGGGCCGCAATTTGGACTAAGATAATAGTCCCATCCAGGCCCCCGCCTGGCCCCGGGGAAGTACGTTTTTTTTTTTTTGTTATAATGAGGGGTAAAAACGCCCTGTAAGTAAATGGTTGGGAAGTCGAGGCTGTGGGGTTTCCGGCTTTCCGCTGCAATGGTCTCTGACCCTACATGGCAGAAATCGGAAACGTTCTCCGGGTTTGTTCTGGAGCAGCGTGGGAGGGGGACCCTTTTTGGTCTTATGGGTTCTTCTTCCTGTGTGGTGCCTGGGCTAGTTGTGGGTGGGTGGGACTTTGGTAATTTTTGTTTTTGGTTTTTTTGTGGTGGGTTTCAATTTGTTTTTTTTCGTGTTTTTTTTATGTTTATCCCCTATTCGGGTTTCTGTCCCCCACCCCCCTTTGGAGGTTCCCCCCCCCCCCCCCCAAAAAAACAAAAGAAGGAAAAAAAAGGGGGGAATTTGGGCCCCCCCCTGAAGGTTGTTAATAAATATTGTAACAGTAAACTTGGTAAAAATAATCAGTATAAACATATATTTCTAGTATATATATAGTATATATAATAGTTATAATAATAATAATATTCAAATTAAATATCTTATTACTATAAATACACATTCAAAGAATGGAAACGAATATCATTTTTCACTATTTTTGCGAAAATAACGAATACAAATACAAATTTTTTTGTTTTGGGATAAAAAGATTCTCGAATACTAATAATCCGAATAGCGAAATAATTTTTTCAATCTTTTTTGAAGGATGAAAATTTTTGGTCCCACCCAATCCTTCAAAGAACTGGGTAACAAATTTTTTTTTATTTTTTTTATATCACCCAACCCAAAAACGTTAATTAGTAATTTACTATTGACATTTAACTTACCGGAAAGCCCCGCCTTTGCGGGTTTTATTTTTGCTTCCACCACTGATTAGCCCCAATTTGGGCCCCTTTTTTTTGCAAGAACTGCCCCCAAAAATTAAATCAGTGGATAATCCCCGAGACATGTTTTTTTTTTGTTACATAACTTTAGAGTATTTGCCCCCCTTTATCGTCCAGCATATTACTCTGTTTTGGTCATCACCCCCATCAAGCCCCAACTTTGTAAATAGCCCCATGTCTTTTATATTTTTAATTATCCAACTAGAACAATAACACCTATATCATGTAGGAAAGTCCTTTTTTTCTGGCAGAAACAGGGCAAATATATTATTAAACAATGGCCATGATAAAAAACCGAAAGCAAACAAATGGTATGCCCCCCCTAGAAAATAGCAAGACAATTTCCCGTAGAATAGTCCCAACCAACCACTAAAAACTTGTTTTATGTCCCACCTAAGGAAAAACCATATGTTTGAAAAGTGATCCTCGAAACTAGCTTTAACAGATCGAATTTAAATCCTAACAATTTTCCCCCCTTAAAATAGGGACAACATAAAAAACTTGGAAAATATCGCAAGACTTCATCACCATCCTTACTGTCCCCGCTAGAGGGAAGTGAATTTGGGGGAAGTGATTTATCCATCTTGGATCTAGCGGTAAAAGCCGGTAAACATTGGCCCAAAAACGTTTGTTACCAATACCCATTTTAAATTCCGTTATAAATGAACCAAGTAAAGATTTTCGGAACTACAGTAATACAATTTTAAATTTTTGCAATTTTTCAGAGATCAATCCAAAAGTTGGGTTCTGGAAGTCCGATTTACACCAATTTTCAGTTTCCCCATGTAAGTGTTTTAAAAAAAACATTCACTTACACGAATGGTAACTTTTAGAGGGGGGTTTTTTTTTTTAAATTAAAAGGAAGCATGCCCTGTGTCCCCGACATCCCGGTAAAACAAGAGAACACTAAGCCTTTTAAAAACTTTTAATATTGTTACATTTTTTTTTTGTAAAGATCTTCCTTAATTGGGTTCCCGTGAAAATATTTCCCGCAGGTTTTTGGCCAATAGGCTTATGACTTGGCCAAATGCCCGGAACCGAAAATACGAAATTACGAAAATTATTTGGAAAAACATAGCGAATATTTCGCACATCAAAATACCTAACACTAATATCCCGGTCCAATCTCCTAATTATAATTAACATATATATTAATTTTTTCTTTTATATAGTTAAGATATTTTTTTTTAATTTTTTATTCCGTCCCCTCCTAATACACGAGTTTTTTTTATGGGCGGCATGCTGCCTCGCGGATTTTTTGAAGGGTTTTTTGTGTCGCGTATAACAAACAATACGGCAGCGTGTATGGGGAACTTACTTGCCCTCATGGGTTGCAAAAAACCGCCCTCCGAAGAATCCGACCTAAGTTGGGTTGTTTTTTTTTTTGGCCCCCTGAATTTCTCCCCTTTTTTAAATGCCCTCAACTGGTAATAAATACTTGTTTGTTTTAAAATGGCCCCTCCGAAAAATGTCCAACAAAACCCCACAATTTAATAACTAACCCGAGTTGACCGTCAGGTAATAGCGTACACACCACTTCCCCCCCCCCCCCCCCCCCCCGTAGAATTTGTAAGTTTCCATAAAACCCATATTCGAGAGACTATCACCGTGGGGGTTTCAACCATATTCCCCCCGGTAGAAATTGGTAAGTCCCCCATTAAACTCCATCTCGGAGAGACTATCACCGTGGTTTTCTTCAAAAAATCCCGACCTAGGTTTGCTATACTTTTGTCAACGTCCGTGTAAGGTTAAACCAGTGGGTTTAATCGCGCGGGCCTGGTGGTGGATTGTGGTGCCGTCCCCCCCCACTAACCAGGGTTCGAAACCCCCCGACCCAAAGGCCTTCTCAAAAACCTGTGTGGGGTTTTTTTTTTTGAGGGGGGTTAAATTCCCTTCCGAGGTTCGGAAAACCCCGCCGCCAAGTTACACCATGAAAGGTTTTTGATCCCTAAAGGTAGCCCCTGGGGATAATTCCCCCCCCCCAGTCCTATTTAAAACTGACACAAAACCTCGCATTTTTTTTCCAAATTGGTGGCAGTACAGGAACGTTGGGGAAAACCCCTGGTAGCTACGTGCTGGAGCCCCCCCCCGTAACGCCCGAAAACACCCCTACCCAAGAATTTGACGATGGCTTAAAGGTAAAAAAAAAGGCTTTTAAAACTATACCCTAACCGACCCTTACGAGGCCCAGGACATAGCCTAACTAAGAAAAGGAATGGTGGTTGTAAAATGCCCCTCCGAAAAAATGTGCCCCCCCCCCCCACCCCCCCCCCCCCCCGCACCCACAATAATACTAACTAAACCGAGTTTGTTTTGACCGTCCAGGTAATGCGTAAAAAAATCCCCCCCCCCCCCTTAGATGGGTAAAGTACCCCCCCAATAAACCGCAATTCTCGAGAAAAGACTATCACCGGGGGGTTCGAAAATGGTCCCCCCCGTCGATGGGTTAAGCCCCAATAAAAGCTCATCTCGAGAGACTAGCCCACCGTGGGTATTTCTTAAAAAAAATCGGAATACTAGGGGGTTTGCCTATACTTTTTTTTTTTGTTCAAACGTTCCCCCGTGGGTCATTACCAAGTGGGTTTTTAGCGCGCGGCCCCTGGGGGGTGGGGAATGGTTGGTCCGTCCCCTAACCAGGGTTTTCGGGACCCCCAACCCAAGGCCAAATCGCAAAACCTGTTGGTTTTTTTTAGGGGGGTTTAATTCCCCCCCTTCCCAAAGAGTTTCGTAAACCCCGTGCCAGGTTTTACAGGGAAAGGTTGAGTCCCTACGGTAAAGGCCCTGGAAATAAATTTCCCAGTCCTTTTTTTAACCTGGGAAAAACCTAGCAAACCCTTTTTTTCATCAATCATCAATAATAAATTTAATAGAATATATGGCACAATTAAATTAATAAACTCACCTTAAACATTTAACAAGTAAAGGAAGCCTAGATGTAGTCTTTGAAGAGTGGGGCCCCTCCCGAGCGAACCCCCCCCAAAGGCCCGGGCCCAGATCACCTTTTTACTGGCCCCGCCCCTACCCCCGGGATTCCCCTCCTCGTCCTCAGTGATGTCCCTGGACTCCAGCACTCCCAGGCGCCTTTGCTCCACCTCCGTCTCCTCATAAATCCATCATCGTCGTCGGACACGTCGTTGATCAGCAGATGAAGTCGGAGGCTGGGTTCGTCTCGTTCTTGTTCTTGTTACTAGGTTAAGTAAAGGTATTTAGATGATTTATGCCTTGATTTGGAAAAAAATTATCAAATTACAGTAAGACGTGAACATACTGCAAACGTAATAAAACGCTGTGATAGGTTGGTTATCACATAGAGGACTACGTCTCTTCAATAAACTCCCGCGACGAGTAAGAGACACGAGGGGTGTCTCGTAAGAGAGCCCTCGATGTCGAACTGCAAAAAGTGCCAGATGAGACCATCTTCGCAGGGGAGCACTCCGCCCCTTAGAACAGTCTGATGCACCAATTTTCATGGTATAACGAAGGACGGTGTGCTCTTCGATGCCACTAGCAGAGTGGCGAACTCCACATTGATGAACATAGGTAGGTAGGAGGACAACGCCTGCTAACATAACTGTTACCATGACAATTTTCTTATTAATATATACTATGCTTTCCAGATATTCTTCCCTCTCCCTTACTTTTAGTTTGCGTACCAATTTTTGCTTCATTTTACACATTTTCCTCAGTTCTGAAGTACATCCAGACCCAGCTGCCGGCAAGAGATCGAGAATGGACAGGACCCCCACAAGATCACAGAGGAGATCTTCCACCACGAGGACAAGGATCGCGATGGATACATCTCTCATGAAGAGTTCTCTGGGCCCACATGATGAGCTGTAATCAGCCTGCTTTCTATGTTAGCTGTGATCAGGCCCCTGGTTCAAGAGCTTACTGTTTTCGACAAGCTACGATCAGCTAGCTGTTTGACGAGCTGAGATTGTCTTGCTGATTTGATAAGCTGTGATTGTTTTATTGTTTCAGGTAGCGATTGTTAGCTTGCTGTTTTGACGAGCCAGTTATCGGTTTGCTGTTCAACGAGCAATTAGTGGCCTCTGTCTTGTATTCTCTTGCTGTTCGAACTTGAAGAAACAGTGGTGCTCTATATGGGGTCTTCGCTGTTATTATGCTTCTTTGTTACAAGTCGGTGGAACCCCCTTTTGGGCATCTATAGGCTTTTCTATGGTTATTTATATGAACTTATTACCTTTTTATCTGAATATGTTTTCATTTCATGCTTTTATGCTATTTATATGCCTTTGATGTTTTATCTACGAGTAGATTACAAAGATCGTGCATTTTTTTTTAAATATATATTCAGTGTTTTTAGATTCTATGCAATGTTTTTGTGAATTTGCAAAGATCTTTAACTTCGTTCAGACTTTGATGCTGTTATATTTTAAATTGCTAGTGTTAAAGGGGCTTTTGGTTATATTTAGAGCTTGAGATGAGCCAGATAATGATAAATGTAGTGTTCAAAATATTCAGGGAATGATACCGTAGCACAATCATAATGACTCCATCCTAAGAATTTATATTTATATATAGTATAGCCAATAATTGACCATTTCAGTGACACAGAGCTCCGTTCCAATTTATATACAGTACAGTGTAGTTTTTCCTTTTATTTCCTGTTAACAATTACAATTTGTATTTACAGTATCATTTTTTATTTGGCAACACTTCCAGGTGTATGACATTTTGATAACCTAAGTCTTCCTTTCAAGCAGATGACCCCTACTTTGTTTACATTTTAGCTGGTGTGTGACAAGTTATTCAACTTAGGGAGAATATATCAAGGTTAGAGGGTTGGTTGAGCTAGTCTTTAACCCTTTGGTACTTTGAGATCCTACCTAGCTGAGTAAGATGGTCTGCAAGTAGCTAAAATGAATCTAAATTGGGAGTGTGTGATTGAAAAGATTAAGGATACTGTATTAGGTGCTGATAATTACTACAGGGTGTGGACATATTTTCAACCCATGCACAAACGTTATCTGCTCACACATTTTTAATGCAGACTCTGCCGTAACATATGTTTTACCGTATTATAAACCAGATTGATATATTAATAGTAAATATATAGCTTTTGTACGAATAATGAATGCCAGGATTGCCCACTTAACGATGTATATTTTAATAGATGGTTTTAGCCTTATAATGTTGAGATGAACATCCTTAATGCCTATTTTTTCATACTTTTGATTTATTGTTACAAGTATTTATTTTGATCTTTTGTTAATTGTTTTAGACTGGCATTGTTTTGTTTTTTTTTTTTTTTTAAGGATATACAGGTATGCCTCAATTTCTTACCAAGTTTATCCCTCGTTAAGATTATTTTTGTACAAGATAAATTTATTTATTTAAGTTAGATTGATACAGTATTAATTGTTGATACTTTGATTGTGGTAGGTTTGATATTGGTTTAATGCACTAGGTAATTTTGATACCTTGCCACTGTTCGATTACATTTACGGTAATTTACGCTCATGAATAATTGATATAATTATTGTCTTCGTGGTGCAATGCATAAGTGTGTTGATTTTCGGTGGAGCGTCCTGGGTGCGAATCCCTGGACTGCCACTTGTGTTTGTTAATTTCATTAATCGAGTTTAGGAGTAAAGTTGGTTAGTGAGAAAACACAATAATTATTAAGGTGCTATTGTATTTTTGACAATTTTAAATATTTTTTAAATTGTATAATTATTTGTTCTCATAATTGTGTGTATTCATACCTGTCTTTTTGATACAGCCGAAAATGCATAATTTCTTTACCACTACTGTATTCCATCCAGTAAACAAGGTACAGAATATGGGTATTATTATTACAAATATCATATACAGTACAGTACATTATTTTTTTATTGAAATTTTTCCATATTTGTCTGACATTCTTTGAGAATTGGGTGAATATTTTATATTCTCATACATGTATTTTAAACTACAGGTTGATAATCGTCGTGTTCCTAGTTATGGTGCATAAATTGATATTGCATAGAAATAGATATATAAAATCACATCTATAATCCGTCATCCTATACTCACCAGTTACACATTTACAATATTCTAACTCTTTCAGTACATAAGTGTAGTTTATTATTTACTCTAGGTAGCATTTCATTATAAGGTTCAGCTTAGAAATGGTCTTTATTCACTCATACAAAAATTAATGGAGTAATGTAGTGATGGCTAGTTTGAAAATTAATTTCACAAAAGTATTATCATACTGAAAGGGTTAACAAGAGCCTACTTTGGTAAATTATACTACAAATAATATTATGTTTTTGTAGATACTCCAGGTCAAGTACAATTGATATGTATATTCCTAACCAATATGCACATGAATGGCCTATATAGATCAGAGTGTTTGTATCTATTTATTTATCTAGCTACCCATCTAACCGTCCACATCTCTCCCTCCCCCCAATACATACACATCACATCCATACATGCACACATACATGCCATACAGTGAGAGATAGACAGACAGACATGATAATTATATAAGGGGGAAAGTAACTTATAAATAAAGTCTCCAGTTTTATGCAAGTATGGAACCACCCCAAAGACCAGAAGGCAGCCATTCAGGGCAAGAGCAGCCATTCCAGAGACTAGATTTGGCCCTCTGGTGTTGTCCTAAAACTACCTGTATGTATCCTGAATATTCTCGCCACTCCAGATTGATCCTTTATTAAGGGGAGACGGTCGTTTTTCTGTTCCCCTTTCTCCCTCGTGTCTAGTCCCATTATTTAGTCTCATTAGTTTAGCGATTTTAAAACCTTTCGTCCCATTTCGTTATAAATGCCATTTAGGTGTTTATATTTCCTGGCAAGCGATAGCGAGCCTGAAATTGTAAGAGAAACCGAAAATTGTCTAAGTTTGAGGGATGTCTAATGAGGAAACTAAGATTTATGAATGATTGAATTTATAGACCAAAAAAGCAGTCAGTTCCTTGTCATGTGTTTATTCAAATTTTAGTTACATAAATACAAACAAATCCTAGGATCCAGGGTCCGAATAATTTACCTGAATGAGATGAAAACTATTTCAGGCAGTACCATATGTTTGTTAATTATGTTATATATTTATTATGTTTGTATTTTCTTTTCTTTTCAACTTTCCTGGTATATTGCGAGTAGTGGAATTTCCTGTTCAGTTTGTCCCTCGGGAAGAGAGTTTACACCTTACCCACTATTATCTGAAGACAAATTCCATTATGTGTACGTATAGATGTTGAATTATTTGTTTTGTACAAGAGTTAGCAGTTGTTAACCCGCTGGATCCCAGCGTCGCACGTGTTGCGTCGGCAATGTTCGATCACCAGAACCCAGCGACGCAACAGTTGCGTCGGTCCTATGGCACCTAGAGGGCTCAGATTTGTATGGGAACTGTGTAAGTATCCCACGCAACCATGCCGATGGTTGAAAACTATCAAAAGTCCAACCGCGTGCGCGTGAGCGCGCAAAAACATTTGTTTTTTGGGAAATTGCCTTAAATTTTTTACTCTTGTAAAATCCGTTTTCGGGGGTTCTGTAGGACCATTTTTTGAGCATTTTGATCGGTTTTTCGTGTTTTTTCCTTCATTCCTAACCCATTCGCTATTGTTTCTGGAAAAAAAAAATCAAAACCTGCTGGGCCCTGGTGGTACATTTATTAATAACTAGCTGGGGCTCAGCGGGTTAAACTTTGCATTAAATTTTCTTTGGCTGTGTAAGGGGTGGCGAGAAATTTAGGGTCCATCTTCATGGGGTGAGGATGAGTGTAGCTGCAGTACAATGACTCCTTTCTTATAGTCTGGCTATCAGTAGACAATTTTATATAGTGTAGGAAGAATCTGCAGAATCAAAGGGTTAATTGAGTTTATTTTGTACCTCTTTGATTCCTAGAACAACTTTGAAAACTGGATAAAGCCGCCTAACATTAGCAGCCAGATTAAGATATAAAGGCATGATTATACTGAAGGAGTTAATGTGTAATGTATAGCAAGTAGACATTCCTAACTGCCACTAGAAGATTTTATCACCTTCCCCATTTTTATGCATAATTAGATGACCCAGTATTTTCTTGTTGGATTTTCAGACTGACTAATAAATTTATAAGTATTTGCTACGATATTGTTTCATTGATAATCTTTAAACAGAATGGATGAATTTGTCTTATAGAATTTTATTTCAACATTGTATATTCCTAAATTGATATTTCCACATATGGGAGACAACCTTATACAAATCTATATGGATGGTATTCATCATCGGCAAGCCATCTAGGGGAGACAACCATAAATAAATCATGCTTACCTAAGGGTGCAGAAGGTTTGTGAACTAGCTGCCCACCACTTTAGAAAATGTGCTAAAAATACATAGGTCTCAGAGTCGGATAGTTCCTAAGTTGAGTGTTCAGTCCTGTAAGTCCTTCATAAACTGGCACGGATTGTCCTCGTGGGGAATAGGTCCACTTGGGGCATTTTGTGTATGGCCACCCTCGATGGGAGTTAGGCGACGGGCTGTAAATAGATAGATAGATTTTGATAAGTTCCTTTTTTATATTGTGCCGTTCATGTTTTGGTGTGTTTATTTTGCAAGCTTTACATTATAACCCTTTCAGGCTCGTAAGATCCTGCTCAAGGACAACTCCAAGGGTTGAACAAACTTTGACCATAATTGTGCTAGAGTAACTGAACAAAAAGCAATACCTACAATGCATACACAAGATCAAAAACACATGAAGCCTTTAATTACTTTAGAAACATCAGAAATCATGCCAAAACTGTATTAAACCTAACTAAATCAAACTTTCTCCATAAGCAGGCAAATAAACTTCTAAATAATCCAAATGATAACAAAATATTTTGGTCTACTCTTAACTCATTCAAATCCAACTTCACTACTGCTTCATCCATTCCACCATTAAAATCTCCGACTGGCAATCTTGTAAGTGACCCACGAGGTAAAGCTAACCTTCTTGCAGATATTTTCTCCACCAACTCAACCTTAGATGACATAAATCAAGATGTCCCTGTACTTAATTTTAATTCACCTGAAATTCCCTCACTTAAGATCCACACCAGACATGTCAAAACTATTTTGCAGAATCTCTCAGTAGATAAGGCTCCTGGTCCAGATGAAATTCCTCCAATAGTACTTAAGAATTGCTCCTTGGTGCTCGCTCCTGTATTGGCAAAATTTTTCCGTCTGTGTACTCATACCTCATGCTTCCCAGTACCCTGGAAAGAAGCAAACATCCATCCAGTTCCTAAAAAAGGTGCCTCTTCAGATCCATCAAACTACAGACCAATAGCTATAACTTCCACTCTTGGCAAAGTTTTTGAAATTATATTAAATAATCACATAATTAAGCATCTGGAGAATAATAAATTAATCAGTGATAGGCAATATGGTTTTAGACGATGTCGATCAACTGCAGACATTCTTTGCCTTCTTACGCATCAAATCAACCAAGCTACAGACCAACATGGTGAAACACATACAATAGCACTGGATATATCAAAGGCATTTGATAGAGTCTGGCATCAATCCTTATTGTCGAAGATGTCACACTACGGCCTTGCATCATTAGTTCCACTAATTTCTTCTTATCTTCATAACAGAAAAATACGTGTAATGGTAGATGGCCTTTATTCTCAATTTCACTCAATAAATGCTGGTGTTCCCCAGGGATCAGTTTTGGCCCCAACTCTGTTCCTCATTCATATCAATGATCTCATATCTACCACTCATAATCCAATACATTCCTACGCAGATGACTCAACACTCCACAGTTCCTTCACATTTACCAATTCTTTCACCCAACCCGATCTTATAAATTCAAAAATAAACACTGCAATTTCTCTGAACCAGGACCTTTCTAGAATTAATGAATGGGGACAAGAGAATCTAGTTTCCTTTAATGCACAGAAAACCAAGTACATTCAATTTTCTAACCGACAGAATCTCACTGACTCCCATATATTTTTTAATGATGTAAATATTCCCACTTCCCCTAGTATTGACATTCTCGGTGTAACATTAACTACTAACTTGAGCTGGACACATTATGTTAGAAGCATTGCTAAGAATGCCTCTAAAAAACTGGGACTCCTGTACAGAGTTCGAGAATTCTTCACTGACGAGCAGTTGGCCGTAATATATAAAAGTCATGTGCGCTCTCAGATGGATTACTGTTCACCTCTGTGGGGTGGAAGTGGAGTGGTTGCATTGAGGCAGTTGGACAAAATTCAAAATAAAGCTATTAGATTAATCAATAACCCTGCAATCACACAGGACCTTCCTACATTAGCCATACGAAGAAACGTTGCATCCCTTGCATTATTCTACAGATATTTTCACAGCAATTGTTCCGAGGAACTTGCTTCAATTGTGCCGCCTCTCCACATCTTTCCCCGTAGAACTAGGGCAGCTGAGAGCGCCCATGAATTTACACTTTCTCCTCCACAATGCAGAACTTCTGCTTATCAGAATTCATTTATCCCCAGAGCTACTACTCTTTGGAATTCACTTCCCTCGAATTGCTTTCCACAAACTTACAATCAACAAATGTTTAAATCCAGTTGTTACAAACATTTTATGAATGGAGGATGCCTTTAGGCACATGGACCTTTTTGTTTTATCTGTGTTTTTCCTTCCTCCATTCATTGTCTCTTAAAAAAAAAAAAAAAAAAAAAAACTAATGGTTTATAAACTCCCCTGATGGTCACAAGGGCTTTTAAGTTCTGTATCCCAGGAAGATGCAGGTGCGTCTTCCTGAACACGAAAGGGTTAAGGGGGAATGGGCCGGTTTTCTGGACCACTTTACATACATAACATTTTAAGACTGAGTGCTCCACACATACGTGCAGTTTCAGTCTCTTGTCCTAATGGCGGCGTTCCAGGCAACCCTGTTAACCCGGGAGCTGCGGGGAGACTCTTAAGAGTTCCCCCGGCGCACTGCGGGGAGACTCTTAAGAGTCAGAGAAAACAAAAATCAACTTTTGACATCGAAAAAAAAAACTTTTTTTATATTTTTTTTTTTTTTATTTTTATTTTTTTTTTGGCCCCTGGGCCATGCAAAATCTCAGTCCTCTACCTCCCCTCCTTCCCCACTTTCCTCCTCTCCTTCAGTTATCACCTATTTTCCCTGTTATTCCCTTATTCTGAGGTATATTTTCGTGCTAACATTAGAAATCCGATTGGAGGGTGTGGTCATCACTGATAGCAAGCGAGTGCAAGAGAGAGAGAGAGAGTATCGATCGACTGTGTCTCAGTGGCCTTGGGGGAAATTGGCGGGAAAGCAGATTGCCTCACCCATACATTATACAACTCGCGGGCTATATCTCCGATTTTGACCATCCAAACGCTGTTTTCACTCATTTTAATTGTTGTTTCAGGTTAATACCTTTATAATCAACCCATAATAGGCGCATATGGATAAGTATTAATGCTATTAATGGCACAATGAATATTTTAGTGACGGAAACACCTCAAATACGTCAGCACAGGGGGACGTTTCCAATTACCCCCATGCGCACTTCAGAGGTTAAGGGCTGCTTCACTTGTCAAGTTTTTGGATTTGAGATCGGCACGTATAGTCCGATCCCAGGTCTTCCTCAGTCCACCCATTAGTGCAGCTCCCTCCACAATCACAGACCTGCATTTTTTCACCCAATTTTGTTCATCCATTCTCTCCACATGTCCATACCATCCCAGTCTACTTGTACGCATCACCTCGCTAATACTCTTTATACCTAAACGTCTCCTCAGCTCAACATTTGTTATTCTATCCTGTAACCTGGCCCCACACATCCATCTCACCATTCTCATCTCATTACGTTCCATTCTGTTGACATCCTCTACTTTAACGGCCCATGTTTCTGAGGCATACGTCATTGCACTTCTAACACATGAGGCATACACCTTTCCCTTCAGGGGAGAGGCATTCTTTTCATGGTCAGGATTGGCAGCAGTTCTCTGAACTTCCCCCAGCCACATCTAATTCTAGCGACAGTGGCAGCCTCGGCCCCACCACCGGCAGAGATGGTATCTCCTAGGTAACAAAACTTGTTCACCAGCTCCAATGACTCATTTCCAAAATTCACAGCCACAGGATCATCACTTAACACAAGCTCGCCTTTGCACACTACGCACTCAAATTTCTCTATTTCTGACTTATCCTTCGGCAGGGGTCCTTTATTCTACTACAGCGCTTACTCCCATGGTGCACCCAGCGTCGACAGATGCTACATTGAATCGCGTTAACGCCCACACCCTTTCCACACACTGCACATGGGTATGCACCGCTCTTTTCCACATTGCCTCGTCTCAATCTACAATGCATAACCTTGGTTTTGTTAATATTGACTATTAAACCCTTGCTCGCCACGTCCTCTCTCTCCATTCTCTGAATTTGGCCTCAGCATCTTGCATACTGTCAGCTATTAGGACTAAATCGTCTGCATAAAACAGTTCCAACGGGAGTCCGCCTCTAAAAACTCTAGACAGTGCCTCCAGGACCATAATAAAGAGGAGGGGGCTTAACACTGAACCCTGATGGACTCCAACACGGACTGCGAACTCATCACTCAGTACACCCTTCACCTCACCGCACTTCGCGAATCCTCATACATCTTCATTATCACTCGCACCAGCCACTCTTCCACACCAAGTTTCCTCATAGCCCACTGCACAACATCTCTAGGCTCCCTGTCAAAGGCCTTCTCCAGGTCTACAAACACAAAGTAAAGATCCCTGCCTTTTAGTAAGTATCTTTCCTGTATCTGCCTGACTATGAAGATAGCATCGGTTGTACCCCGTCCTGGCATAAAACCAAACTGCATATCATCAATGGAAATGATTTGCCTGATCAAACCCTCAAGGACTCTCTCACAGACCTTCATGATTTGGTCAAGCATTTTCAGGCCCCTATAATTTCCTCTATCTAACGCATCCCCTTTTCCTTTGTATATATTTACTATTACATTTTTGAGCCAATCCTCTGGATTTTCTCATCTTTAATAATGGTGTTGAATCACTCAGTGACAAAATTGTACAACCAATCTCCCCTGAGGCTTTTAATTCATCTCCGCGACAATGTCGGATCACCCTGGAGGCTTTACCGTCCTTCAATTTTATTGATTGCGTTCGCTCACTACAGCTGTTGCTATCAAAGGAGGGGGCCCAGATATTCGGTTTTTTGCCCGGATCCAAAGCTGTTCCCTTACTCCCATTCAAAACTCTACATTTAGCAACCGGTTCGATAGTCAACACAACCCCCTTCCATGGTCCTTCTCCGATTAAATGTTCTTGCATACCCCTCTTCCATTATCATTTCTAACACACTGTTCACCTCTATAATATCCCTACTGTAAATTTTTAAACCAAAATCGCGGCCTAGCCCTAGGTTGAAGATCCCATTGGGATGGGCAGTGTTACAACACTTGTTCGAGGACCAGGTCCTTAATCCTGCGGATATGCCTTTTTATTAGCATTTATAAATAACCTCCTTTTGGCAGTTCGTTTAGGGGGAGCTGCCTCCTTTCTTCCATGCTTTGACGCATCTCCTTTTTTCTGTTTCACAGCATGTTCTACCTCCTCGTTCCACCACCAGGAGGTCTTATTCCTGGGGTGACCCTTTGTTTTCCCAAGACTTGTCAGTGGCAGCGAATAAGGCTATGCTTAAGAAAGTTCCATTGACTATTTACATCGTTAGGCCTAGCTTCCTTATTTCTATTCATTTCCTCCAGTTCACTATGAAACCCATCCCTAACTTCCTTGTCCTTCACCAGCCACACTTTCCTTTTGGGTATGTATACCTTCTTGCGCTTAGGATCTCTGTATAAGCTCATGTCGCACACAAGTAGCTTATGCTGGGGGATACATTCTTCGCTCGGGATGACCTTTACATCTCGAACTAGTTTCCAGTCTTTCCTGTTAACCAAGAAGTAATCTATCTGGCTACTGGAGACCCCAGAGTTATATGTGATCAGGTGGCTCTGTCTTTTCTTGAACTTTGTGTTACACACAACCATGTTGAGTGCAACGCAGGACTCCAATATATATTCGCCTTCTAGATTTCTCCTTCCGTAACCATTTCCTCCATGTACCCCCTCGTATCCATCTGCAGATGCTCCCACGTGACCATTGAGGTCCCCCCCCCCACGATTGTGATTTCGTTCTCCGAGAGGCCTGAAATGACACTGACGGTGTCATTCCAGAAGTCCTCTTTTATCTCTTTCTGTAAACCAGCCTATGGGGCATATGCAGATATCACATTCAGAATTCTTTCACCAACTTTCAACTTTAAAACAATCAGCCTTTCACTAACTCTCGTAATCTGAAGCACACTTTCCGCCAGCTCTTCAGCCACCAGAACACCCACTCCTCCTTTCGCTTTATCAGTCTCCACACCCATCCAGTATATCCTATATCTTTTCCTCCTTCCGACAATCCACTGTACCCCATGCCTCTTCCAGAGTGTTTCCTGGGTACAGCAGACGTCCACTCGCCTCCTCTCACACATCTCAGCCACTTCATTCGCACGCAGATTCAAACTACCAACATTCACACTAGCAAGTCTGAGATTGTGGGGGGCATTTGTCCTTGTCCTGTAGTTACCTTTAGACATTTCTTTACGAATGTGATCTGTTAAGTGGATGAGACAGGAGTCTGTCGAGTACATGCATCTGAAACCTGATTGAAACTTATAGAATAGATAATTTTCTTTGAGGTAGTGTTCAATTTGGGTGTACACCGCTCTTTCAAGGATTTTAGATACAATACATAATATGCTAACTGGTCTGTAGTTGCCAACTTCTAGTTTATTTCCTTTCTTGAATAGAGGGGTCACAATAGCTTCCTTCAGTTCAGCAGGTACAGTGTTGGTGTTAATTGACAGGTTGATGATGTGGGTTAGGGGACCTGCTATACCAAGTCTGTATAGTAACCTAGCTCTATCCCAAAAGTCTTGTACTCTGGTAAAAAAATTACAAAATCTTATTAGCTGGGAATAAAAACAATTATAAGTTATTTTACTATCGATATTACTAAATTAGGGAAAGGAAAGCAAGAATAATAAACAAATGGAACAGACTCGCAGAAAATGTAGTAGCCAGTACTAGTGTTAATGCTTTTAAAAATAGATATGACTACTACATTAAAGAATCCCTGAGAAGAGGTAACCCTATGAGCTGCCAGCATAGCTCCCTAGCCTCTTATCCATAATCCATCACTAAAGGTAAGCAAATCACTAAAGGTAAGCAAACCCAATGAATGGCGCCATTTGACGCTGTATCTTCAGATTAATGAATAATGGGTAAGTTAATGCAAATCCTCCACTCAAACCATGAAAAACAACAATAAACCACTAGGCCTAGGCTAGGCTATAGCGGTGACTGGACGACTCGGCCCATGGGACAACTCGGCTCTGACAGCTCGGCCCACTTTTGGACAACTCGGCCCATTATTTGAGACAGCTCGGCCCCATGTTTTGCTATGGGGCAATTTGACGAGACGGTAAAAATTTACCTATGGTCCCGTTAAAATATCCTCAAGTAACCTATTAAAAACTGTTCAGGGGACTGGTTAGAACTTGTAGGATGTTTAATCGAAGGTCGGAAATCAGTATTTACTGAGAAATAAAAGTCTTAAAATGCGCTATGTTTTACGGGAAGGTCTGTACGCCGCCACATACGCGCGGCCCCGCCCACTGCCCAAAATGTACAAGTATTATATTATATTATATTAGATTAGATTAGATTAACCTAACCTAACCTAACCCTAATATAATATAATATAATATAATATAATATAATATAATATAATATAATATAACATAACATTACCTGGGAAAGAGAGGGCAGGGACCCTGGGTGACCCATAGCGCATTTTAAGACTGTTATTTCTCAGTAAATACTGATTCCGACATTCAATTAAACATCCTACAAGTTCTAACCAGTCCCCTGAACAGTTTTTAATAGGTTACTTGAGGATATTTTAACGGGACCATAGGTAAACATTTATCGACGAGACCAGTCAGGATATAGGATGGGGAGAGCTAAGTGGAGGGTTTATGGCGTGTGTGTAATGTGGGCGAAATGTTCGTTTATTATATAATTATGTCATAGGCTAGTTCTCTCGATTCATAATGTGTAGTGTAGGTTAGTGTAAGTTAGGTTAGGTTAGGTTAATTAAGAGTTGTCTCGTAATTAACACGGGGCCGAGCTGTCTCGTTTTTACTGGGCCGAACTGTTTCGCCGTGGGCCGAGTAGTCTAGCATTCGGCTATAGGCCTAGCCTATTCCTTGAAAAAATATAGAAAGAAAACTTAGTACATAAGGCAGCTCTAGCTGTCTTGAATGTTATTGTAAACACTAGGATATACCCGGTCAGAGGTAGGTGATACGCCCAATAACACAACTCGGGATGGATGTAATGATCGGGCGTACGGTCGTCATGTTGTGCGCTCGCAGTTATGTTCCCGTCTATTTCAACGCTATATGTTCTGCTATTTGCCCCCTGTCATTACTACATGAATACTAAGTTAGGTTAGGTTAGGTTGTTTGGTTAGGCTAATGTATTTTTATATCCAAAGGCAGTCAAAATAGACGGGAACATGATGGGAAAGGTCAGACGCCACTACGCGTAGTGTAAACAAGGCTGGCGGTACGCCCGCACTAAACATTCTTGCCCACAACTCTTGCCAATAAATCGAATACATAACAAAAACAAAAGATAATCTTCAAGGACAATACATCCGCCTTATTAGAAACAATTTATTAGGGAAAATAGGCACCAATAGATTCGCCATATTTTTCTCCATATAGGCTAGTCCGCATGGAGGATTTTCGTTATCGACAAATTGAAAAATACCCACTTCACAGACAAATACACCAAAAATCTAAGTCAAAGCGGGGGTGTGGGGGCGGCAGCCCCCACCTATAATACTACGGTAGGATAGGTTAGGTAAGGTTGTTAGGTTAGGCTAATGTCCTTTCAAAGGCCCAAATGGGTATAGGCTAGTAAACACTAGGATAGCCTATACCCAGTCAGAGGTAAGAAGAAGAAGAAGAAGAGTCCTGCAGTAGTCTCCTTGAATGCTACCAAACAAAAGCTCAATATAAAGGAGTCGGACCACACCTGGGATCTCATTTCTAATGGTAGTGTTGGGTTCCTATCATTTTATGCTTCATTGCTAGGCTATATAGGGCCTACTTTTTATCAACCGGATTTTTTTTTTCTTTCTTGGCTTTTTTCTAGGCTAGGCTATTTATTTTTATTTGATTTTTTAGCATTAGGCCTAACCTAACCAAAAAAACCTAACCTAACCTAAATGTATTTGGGGGCTATTAGGTTAGGTTAGGTTAGGTTAGCCTAATGCTAAAAAAAAAAAAAAAATGCAAAGAAAAAAAAAAAAAATCCGGTGGATAAAAAGGGTACGATTTTAGTTACTGGACACCTATTTGACAGGTACCACCGGGGATTTAATACATGTTTTTTTTTCGGTTTCCACGCATCCAACACCAAGCTACATCTTTTTCTGGTCCGGTAATAGTATTGAAAACGCTATAATAACTTTTTAAATGTGGTTTTCGACGAGAATAAAACGGTGCGTTTGTGCCGAAAATCGGCGGCGGGGGGAGTCCGTCGTCGCTTCGGATCGTCGCGGTTTGTTTACCCAGGACGCTCGAGGTTACTACGGCCAGCTGTTTTACTTGCCCCCTGCTGGCCACATACATGACGATTATTATAATTCACGGGGGGGTGAGGGGGGGCAGAGCCCCCCCTCAACCCTGTCCTGTATCCCACGGCCTATAACGCAAGTCTTTATAAAAAAATGGGGTCAATATTTATGAGTCACACCACAGCTGGGATCTCATTTTTAACGGTAGTTTTGGGTTCCTATCATTCTATGCTTCATTGCTATATACTTTTTATCCACCGGAAATTTTTTTTTTTTTTTTTTTTTTTTAGCATTAACCTAATTAAAAACCTAACCTAACCTAACCTAATTGTATTTGGGGGCTATTAGGTTAGGTTAGGTTAGGTTAGGTTAGGTTAGGTTAGGTTAGGTTAGGTTAGGTTAGGTTAGGTTAGGTTAGGTTAGGTTAGGTTAGGTTAGGTTAGGTTAGGTTAGGTTAGGTTAGGTTAGGTTATGTTATGTTATGTTATGTTATGTTATGTTAGGTTAGGTTAGGCCTAATGCTAAAAAAAAAAAAACCCCAAGAATTTTTTTTTTTCCCGGTGGATAAAAAGTATATAGCAATGAAGCATAGAATGATAGGAACCCAAAACTACCGTTAAAAATGAGATCCCAGCTGTGGTGTGACTCGTAAATATTGACCAAAAAGGGACCCAACAACTGGTTATATAAGCTTAGCCATTTGAAGTCGACCGCCAAGGCGGCGGGACCGGGAAGTCACTCCGAGCGTAAAGTAAACAAAGCGACGCTACTTCCACGAACGCAACCGAGTTGTCTTTATATTTCGTGTACGATTTTAGTTACTGGACACCTATTTGACAGGTACCACCGAGGATTTAATACATATTTGTTTTCGGTTTCCACGCATCCAACACCAAGCTACACCTTTTTCTGGTCCGGTAATAGGCTAGTATTGAAAACGATATAATAAATTTTTAAATGTGGTTTTCGACGAGAATAAAACGGGGCATTTGGGCCGAAAATCGGCGGCGGGGGGGGGAGTCCGTCGTCGCTTCGGATCGTCGCGGTTTGTTTACCCAGGACGCTCGAGGTTATTACGGCCAGCTGTTTTACTTGCCCCCCTGCTGGCCACATAGATGACGATTATTATAATTCACGGGGGTGAGGGGGGGCAGAGCCCCCCCTCAACCCTGTCCTGTATCCCACGCCCTATAACGCAAGTTTTTATCAAAAAATTGACCCAACAAGCTTAGCCATTTTAAGTCGACCGCCAAGGCGGCGGGACCGGGAAGTCACTCCGAGCGTAAAGTAAACAAAGCGACGCTACTTCCACGAACGCAACCGAGTTGTCTTTATATTTAGTCTCATATTACCATTATTAAAGTCAGTGTCTCCATTGCTTTTTTAGTGTTTCGTACACCAGAAAAGGGTGTAGCTTGGTGTTGGATGCGTGGAAACCGACAAAAAATATGTATTAAATCGTTGGCGGTACCTGTCAAATAGGTGTCCAATAACTAAAATCGTACCATAAAAAGTATAGGCCTAGGCTAGGCCTATAGCAATGAAGCATACAATTATAGGAACCCAAAACTACCATTAGAAATGAGATCCCAGCTGTCAACTTGCTGTGGTCCGGCTCCTTTATATTGACCAAGCACAAGATAAACTTGAAAATAGCCTAGCTGTGGTGCGTCTGCAGCCTGCTTAATATTGACCAAAAATTAAATTACATGACTTACCAATAGGCCTATCACAGAAACTCAAATTCCACACACAAAACTACTGCTTACGTTTAAGCCAAGGTGCATCACGAGTTCACGACTCTGATAACAGATAAGATAACTCTAGCCAGGCTACAATCTCTTGAATCTTGAATCTTGAGGATTTGAAGGGCGTTGTAGATGAGGGTCATCCACTTTTCGCCCTACCACAGCAGCTGCTAGGTGTCACAGGGAGGTGTCCCGTTCTTCTTCTTATTGTTAAATGTGCAGTTTGCTTGGAGGGTTGTGGTGTTATGTGACTTATGTCTCCAGATTACTGCACAGGCGGGTAAGATCCTGTGTAGCGGGAGGAACTGTTTTTCAGATGCCTAGGCCTATTTACTAAGAAACATTGAACAATATCTTTAACCTAACCTAGTATATTAGTGGACTATTTATTCATGTAAAACTTAAAAATATATTGTAACATTACCAAATTATTGAGATATATGTAGGCCTACAGGCCGCGCTGGACTACCAAGTTGAAGACACCTGTAGTCCCTGAAGTTCCTGAACTACAAGGTAGAACAAGGTAAGGTTTAATTCTAGTTTCGCTTTCATAGCATACTCATAAATTTCTATGGCTACTTTAGAGTTGTCATATACCATACTTAATTCCTATATATGTCCAAAGCGGCGGAAATGCATTATAAGGAATTATACCTACTGTAAAAAAAAAAAAAATCTCCCCATATGCGGCACCATAGCTATTACATAATACTAGGTTAGGTTAGGTAAGGTTGTTAGGTTAGGCTAATGTCGTTAATGTAGTTTATTATCATTATATTACGTCTTTTACCCAGCAATTTCCCTGATCTTCATAGTTGGTCGGGAAGCTATGCCTTTACAACGGCGCCTCCCTTTTGTCGCTGTGTACGTGAATTTTACCCAAGGTAAGGTAGGTCTACTTTACTTGGGTAAAATTGCTGTTTTGTCCACAGCCTAGCCTATTTTGTGGTGAAAATAGGCCTATTTTTGTCTAGGCTATGGTATTCAAACGATTATAGGCCTAGGGGTATCAGGTGAACTCGGCGCATCTACCAACTCGTCTCACTCGTCGCAAGGTCCATAGAATCTGATACTATCTTCTATGGACCTTGACTCGTCGCACCAACTCGACGCACTCGTCGCACGAACTCGGCACCATAATGACCATGGCCCGCAGTACCAGATAATCGTGCGATCCCTTCGACGAAGGATTCGCACGTGAAGGTGGTACCACCAGTTGCTTCCTTGTGAGAATCTCTCGTGCGATGCCGTCGGACGTATGGTTGGTAAGCCTGTCAAACTCGCCGCGGTGCATTTCTTACGGTTGGTATACCTGAGGAACGTTTTGTTTACAAATTACTGCCTCGGGCAGCATGCCTCGGGTGCATTCCCCGGTAGCATTTGGCTAACGTATTCTACTGCCTTTTCAAACTTCCATATCAATTGTAGCCTAATGCCACCCCCACGCCCAGGGACCTTAGGAGCAAAATTTCCCTGTAGCCCTTGAACTCTCCCCCCCCTCTCATTAAGGAACCCGCGCTTCTCTACTCTTGTCCGACCTAGCCTCTCTCTCATACCTCTTGAAGATCCTTGAATTGTCCGTTGCTAATGCTCTCCAACCTTTTATATATACTCCTATCCAGCCTACCTTCACTTAGTAGGCCAGAACAACATTAGAACTTTACTAGCCCCTTGCATGCCATCTATTCTCTTACAACCCATTCACAACCCTGCACCTAATGGTCGTCGGTGCGAGGCTAGCCGCCTCGCCAGTACCTAACTTCTATTGCCATACTTCCAGATAAATGTGGCAGAGTTAGCAACCCAGTCTCCACCACATCCAGCAAACCCTACAACTAACAACCAGCCGAGTAAAACCAGCTAGCCAAGGCACCTTCGGTTTTGGTATTAAAGACACCCACATCTGTCTCATACACAGAGGGTTATTACGAACACTGGTGATTTGGCAAGCCCCTAGCCACAGCCGCCGGACGACTATCACAGAGAGAGGGCGCCCAGCTCCCCCTTTTTGCCCACCCGAGGAGGGAGACCCCACCCCCGCGGAGGTATACCTGGCCCCTGTTTTGACTTCCGAGTCATTGCCAGGTAGCACAGGAATTCTTCCTATCAATGAACTAACCATGCATGACTAACACCTTTACTAACCTCTATTAACTCACAATAAACCATTTACCTTTCTTGCATGCTCTGATCACTAAATTAGCACCTCAGCTATACCATAGAATGAAGATTGAACAATCTAGAGAGACGCTCCTATCACAGCTGTCCCCATCCTCCTCGCAAAGTAGATCCAGTCTCTCTCCCCTAAATACTTCCAGTATAGCCAAAATAGTACCTCTTACTAAGGCTCAGTTATATGAAAATATAAAGGTTTTCCTATAGCCATGTGCCACAACAGTAAATACCATCTTACCTAGTCTCCATATCTATTGAGAGCTCAAATAAGTCCATAAGACTCGAGATCCCTACTGTCTACAGGGTCCAGAACCGAGCCTATAAATCTAGCTCCCGCCCCCAGTCAAATCAGTTGAAAGCTAGACACCAACCAGGGGTCACTCCCCTGCAGTTAACTTCTAGCTCTGCCCTTGTGTTGTTCCGGAGTGAGATTCCAGAGCCGGCAGACTCCGTGGCAGATTTGGATAGAAGGACCTGCCCACGTATTTGAGAACTTCACACATATGGGCCCCCTGGACGGCCGCGGAACCAGTCGTTAGCCCCCAACATCATGGACGCAAGATAACCAGGACCAGACCCATCAGATGCTACCCAAGATTCCCTTTAGCAGTACTACATATTACTGTGCTGTTTAAAGATTCACTAATTAATATTTCTACGAAGTGGCTATCTCTTTGCCCCAGTATAATTCATATAACCATTCAATTAGGAAGTGCTAAGCGTATCAGTGTTCATTATTTAACAGGCGATACTAACTCTCGTAATCAACCATATACCCAGATATTATTACCTAGAAGGAAACCCTAGTGATATCTGAATGTTCGCCCACTGATTTGCGTTCTATGTATTTCTGAGACAAGAATATAAAACTTAGATCAGTACCCCCTGAGGAAACTAGAATTCCCGTGCTCTAAAATACGCGTGTCTAATCTAGTCTGTGAACTACGACTTGTGCACCAGAGCTACCAGTAAGAAATCTAACAGTGAATATGATTCTATAAGTAACATTGATGGTCTTCGGTATATAAACCTGTTAAATCAAAGCCAGTGATCAGAAGATTAATACCTGAACGTTGGAAGTGGGAGACTAGGCTCCATCCAGATCCACTTATGCTAGTGTTGTTCGATTCTATTATATTGTCTTACACAAGTATTCTGCAGTGGTATATCAATAAACGTGATCGTGTAACTTGCTACCATGTGTTTCTTTGTGTTCTCTTTTCCTCATATCTTGTATTGTGCATGCAGCCTTATATACCCAGTCAATTAGAACTCACATTACCCAAGTTAAACCTGTAGAAAAACAGGGCATAACATTAAGTATTAATGTTAACATTCCCTAACATATCTTGTCTTGCCAGACTAAGTTTCTGAAGACTCATCGCCCATAAAATCTATGTATTCAATCCTTAGGTTAAGTATCTTTATCCGCCATTTTGTTCACCTTTTTCCATTTACTTTTCCACAATTGTCATACGTCTTCCACTTACCTCCTTCGTAACCACATGTCCAAACTCATAAGAAATTAAAGATACCCACGGGTACTAAAATGCCGCAGAACAAGAAGCCCACCACAGAAGCCACGAGCGAACACTACACAGAAACACCCGGAAGAAAGGTCCACAGAACGAAAGGACCAGCTGACCGAGCCAGCCATTTCAGACAGGCCCAAGCCCGCAGGGCTAAGCAGCTCCAGGCCGCACCTACCTACCTTTTCTAAACTGACCATTTTCCACACCTCACGTACACTACCCTTCGTGTCCTACACTCCTAACTACAAAGATGATGAACAGGAATATACATTCATATTAAAAACACCCATGCCCTGTCCCTATGTTGAGCCAATGCCAACACATCAGACAGCCATAATTATATCTATGTATGTTCTTACATCCGAGAAGTAGATGTTATATATCTTAGAAGTTAAAACACCCACGCCTGTCCCTAGACCTCGTATATCATTTCCCATGACGAGTATAGATATATGTAACCCGTGCTCAGTCGCCCCCTTGCATTGTTTCTCTAGTAACTAAGTGTCTCTATAATATTAACTGCCACCAGTATTGATACGACATAGCGGCACTGTCCTTGTGTCGTATTGTGCCAAGTACAGATCAACCAGGTTTCATCACCTTATTAGGACGACGACTATTATGTCGTCGTTCATCGATGTATGCAATCCTTAGTTTAAGTATTAATATTAACATTCCCTAACATCTTGTCTTGCCAGACTAAGCTTCTGAAGACCCATCGCCCCATAAATCTATGTATTCAATCCTTAGGTTAAGTATCTTTATCCGCCATTGTGTTCACCTTTTTCCATTTACTTTTCCACAATTGTCATACGTCTTCCCCTTGCCTCCTTCGTATCCACAGTCCACACTATGCCAATTTACTTCGTGTCATACACCTCTTACCCCAACCCGAGATTGTATAAGATAACCTTGTTACCAGTATCTGTCATAAGTACCCCGAAACAATAACTAAGTACCCCTACGAACTGCCGCTTTTGTTGGTATATATATATATTATAAAAAACGCAGTTCCCAGGGCCAACTAATAGTATCCATAACCCCTCGGACGGATCACATAACTCTATCTTTTCCAGATTCATATACCACCCCATAGTTGCATTCCCCGGTAGCATTTGGCTAACGTACTCCACTGCCTTTTCAAACTCCCATATCAACTGCAGCCTAATGCCACCCCCACGCCCAGAGACCTAAGGGTCAAATTCCCCTATAGCCCCCCTGAACTCCTCCCCTCTCATTATAAGACCCCGCGCTTCTCTACTCTTGTCCGACCTAGCCTCTCTCTCATACCTCTTGAAGATCCTTGAATTTCCCGTTGCTAACGCTCTCCAACCTTTTATATATATACTCCTATCCAGCCTACCTTCACTTAGTACGCCAGAACAACATTAGAACTTTACTAACCCCTTGCATGCCATCTATTCTCTTACAACCCATTCACAACCCGGCACCCAATGGTCGTCGGTGCGAGGCTAGCCGCCTCACCAGTAACTAACTTCTATTGCCATACTTCCAGATAAATGTGGCAGAGTTAGCAACCCAGTCTCCACCACATCCAGCAAACCCTACAATTAACAACCAGCCGAGTAAAACCAGCTAGCCAAGGCACCTTCGGTTTTGGTATTAAGGACACCCACATCTGTCTCATACACAAAGAGTTATTACAAACACTGGTGATATGGCAAGCCCCTAGCCACAGCCGCCGGACGACTATCACAGAGAGAGGGCGCCCAGCTCCCCCTTTTTGCCCACCCGAGGAGGGAGACCCCCACCCCGCGGAGGTATACCTGGCCCCTGTTTTGACTTCTGAGTCATTGCCAGGTAGCACAGGAATTCTTCCTATCAATGAACTAACCATGCATGACTAACACCTTTACTAACCTCTATTAACTCACAATAAACCATTTACCTTTCTTGCATACTCTGATCACTAAATTAGCACCTCAGCTATACCATAGAATGAAGATTGAACAATCTAAGAGAGACGCTCCTATCACAGCTGTCCCCATCCTCCTCGCAAAGTAGATCCAGTCTCTCTCCCATAAATACTTCCAGTATAGCCAAAATAGTACCTCTTACTAAGGCTCAGTTATATTAAAATATGAAGGCTTCCTATAGCCTGTGCCACAACAGTAATCAACATCTTACCTAGTCCCCATATCTATTGAGAGCTCAAATAAGTCCATAAGACTCGAGATCCCTACTGTCTACAGGGTCCAGAACCGAGCCTATAAACCTAGCTCCCGCCCCCAGTCAAATCAGTTGAAAGCTAGACACCAACCAGTGGTCACTACCCTGCAGTTAACCTCTAGCTCTGCCCTTGTGTTATTCCGGAGTTGAGAGATTCCAGATTCGGCAGACTCCGTGGCAGAGAAGACTAATAGAAGCATCTGTCCATGTACAAGTCCTAACGTGCACCTTATAACCTTCACACAAATTCGTGGGTATATAAGTGTGTAGCCAGCAACGATCGTCAAGAGATCCGACTTGAGAACTTCCTACATTTCGGACCACCTGGACGGCCGAGGAACCAGTCGTTAGCCCCCAACATCACCGGAAGCAAGATAACCAGGACCAGATCTACAAATACTATTCAAGATTCATGTTGCTAGTACTAAGTGTTATAGTACTAGTTTGACACTCGCTTATTAACTTTCTATAAAGTGGCTAAAACCTTGCCCAGTGTAACTCATTCCATTTGGGACGTACTAATCGATCAGTGCTCATTAATTAACAGGCGACATTGACTCTCGTAATTACCTTATTCAGATATTAAAAACTCTAGTGATATCTAACGTTCGCCCACTGATTTGTGTTCTACGTATTTCTGCCATAAGAATATAAAACTTAGATCAGTACCCCCATGAGGTTACTAGAGATTCCGTGTTCTACAATATACGCGTGTCTAATCCTAACTGTGAGCTGCTACTTGGGCACGCGACCAGCCAGTAAGAGATCAAATCAGTGAAATTGAATTACATGAATACATTGAGGTCTTCCAGTAAAATAAAACTTGCTAATTAAACCCGTGATCAGAAGAGTATACCTGAACGTTGGAAGTGGGAGACTAGGCTCCATCCAGATCCGCTAATGCTAGCAGTTCCCTTCTATTATTTGTTTTGTGTGAGAATTACTATCTTTCCATGCTCTTTATTTACTTACTTCAATAAACTTGAACGTGTGTCGTGTTACCGTGTGTTTATTTTGTGTTCTCTATTCCTCATACCTTGTATTGTGCATGCAGCCTTATATACCCAGTCAATTAGAACTCACATTACCCAAGTTAAACCTGTAGAAAAACAGGGCATAACATTGGCGGCAGCGGTGGTTCTTGATTCGGATAAAAGGTTGCATTACATTGCAAGTTTGGAACAGCCAGAACACGAGAACATCATGGCGCACTCTCCTCACGTTCCCATCCCACATTATGATGAAAAAAATTATGGGATCGAAATATTCATGGACTTAGTGAAACCCTTACTTGACATGGCTTATACCACGGACGCACAAAAAATAGCCGTAACATTAACGCACCTGGGAAAAGCCGTTTCCCTGGTTGCCTATCAAGTGCACCCTGATCTCACCTGGGACGAATTTCGCCCAATAGTGATAGAAGCCATTAAGCCTTCGTTGGGCGTTTTCGTGGCCCACACCCGTATCCTAGACACTAAATTCGAAGGCGATCTAGATGCCACAGTGAGTAAGCTTGCCCAACACATAAACATTTCTTTCCCCACGTTGACCAGAATCCAACAAGAACAGCAAATTCTGGTCAACCTTGTGTCGATATTGCCCTCAGCAGTAAAAGACCATTTCCGGGTGCACAATTTCGTCGGATACAAAAAAGATCTCATCACGATCCGACGTATTTTGGCTGTGCGCACAGAAGCACCCATCCAAATCGCTGCAATCAAGAGGTTTCCCACGCACCCGCAGCAAACCAACCACCAAAACTCCAAGAATGCCTACCCAGCCTCATCCTTCAACAACAGACCCACCTACCATTCCGGCAAGCCCCAACCCCGTAGACCCCGGTTCCAACCGACCCAGCCACGCAGAATCTTCAACCGGAACAGCAACTACAACACCTACCAAAGTAAAAACCCTACCTTAGTTATTATCAACCCCTATGATTTCCCTGCCTGTAATGCTCAGTGTGCCCTCCATCAAATTCGTGACTCTGCCAAACCTCACCCCTCTACTCCTCGCATTTCTGTAAATGAAGAGTGGGGACAAGAGGAAGAAATAGACCCCCATATCATGACCTCAGATGATACCGAAGAAACCCTGGAGAAGGTAGATACCGACCCCCAGGATTTTTAAAGTATCCCCCGCCCACGATGGGCTCGGCGGGGGACGCCATAACTAGTCGCACTGCCCCCATTTATTACATGGCCAAAATCAAGGACATTCCTGTCCGCTTGCTAATCGACACGGGAGCTGCCAAGTCATGTTTGTTCAAATCTTACTATGAAAAACATCCCCGACTATTTGGCCTTTTGTTAAACACCAAAACAGAACTCATCTCAGCTGCTGATACTTACTTAAATCTCCTAGGAGACACCTTACCCCTATCAGTAACCACTCCTGACCCCCATGCTCGTTGTTATCACACATTCACAGTATTTTCCTCCAACTGTAAACATTATGATGGTTTCCTTGGACTTGACCTCCTTCAAAAACTCCAGGCCCAGATTGACTGCGGCCAACGGCTGATCTCATTCAAAAACAAATTCCAGCCCAAAGCCTCTGACAAACCAATCACGCAGAAACCCATTCACAAAAAGAAAAAACAACCCCCCCCCCTCAACAAACCCTGAGTCAGGGTTACCAAGTTGCAGCTAGCACTAAGGTGACTCCTAAAACCTCCCTTTGCCCCGAGTTCTCTCAAAACCTCACTCAATTCAGTAAAAAAATGCCTCAACAAACGAAAGAAGACAAGTCCAAGCAACTCCCTCTCGGTAACCCCCTCAATTCTCGTAACTCTGTCCAGAATAAATCCTCCCATGTTTTCAGGACAGACTCTGATATATGTAACCATAATTCTATCCAATGTTTATGTACACATGTTTCCAGAGAAAATGCCGACCAATGTACCCAACAATGTTTTTCCCATGCCCCCAGAAATGTTCAACTATCCCACAACCAACACGAATTCCCTTGTGACAGTTTGCCGTCAGTAGCTCCTTTTTCCCCCCACACAATTCACACCCCTAAAAAATTTCACAACCCCACACTTGACTCGCCCTCTCATGACCAACAAACTCACCAGTCCCACATAACCTGTAACCAGACCGTTACTGCCACCAAAAAAATTCCCCACCTTCGTCCTGTTAACAACCCCAAATCAATACACCAGTCCTACACCAATTGGGAGGTTTGACGTACCTCCCAACCTACCAAATAGGAAAACCTACTATTTGGTAGTAGTCTTGGAAAATCCAACGTCAAGGCTATTAACCTAATTGCAATGACGACTTGTCTATTTTGACTGCTATGTCGTCATTCCAACCGCGGTTAAAAAGAAAACGTCTAGAGTCTACTCCTTATCTTGCTCTAGGAGACGTTGTACATTAACCAAAACTACCACCGAAGGTGAAAAAGCATAGAAGAGAAGAAAAAGGGGTTTACCTTAGTTACCGCTTAAGGCCCATCCTGTGTTCCGTCATGTGCAGATCCCTGTCGAACGTGCGCATGAGCGACCCTCTCTTGTTATCACATCTCACGTCAGCAGAAGAACGCGGATGGGCAGGGGTCCGGCGTGAGGGAGGGTATTATGTACGTTGGATTTTCCAAGACTACTACCAAATAGTAGGTTTTCCTATTTGGTAGGTTGGGAGGTACGTCAAACCTCCCAATTTGTTAGTAGTCTTGGCAAATCCAACGTCAAGGCTGCATAACAAATAGGAGGAGGACATCCAAGCCCAACCTACCAAAAAAAACAATGCATAAAACAAAATTACGAATGACAAAGACACAATGTAAACAAGAGAGTTTAATAAAAGAGTGAAAAACTGAGGAGTAGCTAAAAAGAACAGTTTTAACACATGCCCGTCATTCATAGTAATGCAAAACATAGACTTGTCTGAAACCAAATAGGTACTGTACCCAAAATCCCTTTTCTTCAAAAACCAACAAAAACACTGAACACAAGAACAAAACACAATTTTCAATGTGGCAAAAACACTTATGTACTGGAACAATACATAATCCCAAACTTGCAATCCAGTGTTGCAAACCCATACACCCCCCCCCCCCTTTGTCAAATAAAACAAAGGAAAAGAACGAGGGACAAGGGGGGAAGACCAGGGATCTTCGCCAGAGCACCAGGAAACACGACCCCCGAGAGCAATCACCGGCCGAGGGGGTCGAACACTGGACACGGAGAGGTAGGAGGAGATGAAGGAATTGATAGAAGACCACAAAACCGCGGAGGCGAAGGCAGGGAAGGATCGACGTGGCAGGAACCGGAAGGAGGCAGCAAAGGATCTGACATCGCGCGCAGAACCCCTACAAACAGGGTGACGGGCACGAACGGTCCGACAAACGTGGCGGGCCAGCTGCACCTGCTAGAGCCTCCCACCTGTCCGAGGAGACACCCACACAGCAGTACCCGAAGGCGGCGCCACAGACGCAACAGAGGAGTGCAAGGCTGACACCGGGCACAACACATGGCGAGGATGCCCACGCCGTAAAGCCTGGACGGCGAAAGGCTGGAAAACGGGGGCCTCCCTCCCATGCGTGGTAACAAAAGGTGGGGAGGAGGCGAACGAGACGCCATGCAAGGACGGGGAGAATCGGACGCAGTCCCGGGGCCGTGACAATGCCGCTAGTGCAGACA
Source organism: Paralithodes platypus (assembly GCA_032716605.1). NCBI lineage: Eukaryota > Metazoa > Arthropoda > Malacostraca > Decapoda > Lithodidae > Paralithodes > Paralithodes platypus. The sequence goes on from CM064582.1 coordinate 29,214,953, forward strand.
CCCGATCCCCAGTGGCCAGAGCGACAAGGAAGAGTGGACGCCCGAGCAACGGAACCGGCGTAGCGGCCCTTGTATACGTGGGGGAAGCCAGAAGGACCAGAGCCCGCCCCAGATCCCACAGCGGAGAGACCTGGCGCGGAGGCGGTCAATCCCGGAAGGCAGCCGTCAGGAAGGAATCCAGCACCTGTGGCGGAACGACCAGCCCAGCGACGGACCCAAAGAACCCCCCGGACGGCAGACAAGTGGGTACGTATAGCGTCGACTGGAAAGCGACGTGTACGGAAGAGGTGAAACAAGGAGCGTAGGACGAGGGAAGGAGAGCCAACTGGCAGGCGAGTGGCCTGTAGCCACCTAGTAAAAAACCTCCAGCGGGACCCGTAAGGCCCCCAAGGAAAAGACGGCCAGGAACGCTGCAGGAAGTCAGTCAGGGCCCGGCCGGGGACCGGGAGCCACCGTGCCTCATGAACAAGCACGATGCGAAGGCCAAAGAGGTCCGCAGGACCCCAACCTAGCCCAAGTGGAAGCCGGAGACAGGTAGAGGGACCGGACCCGGGCACCACCGCGGCAACCGGGCGGACCAAGTCCGTGCCGGCCACAGAGGCGCGAGGAGCCAGACGCAGCCGTGGTACAGCCGCAGCTTCGCGAAGACCGGGCACATCAACAGCGCGTCTGGTGGCGGAAAAATGGATATCGACCGCCACCAGTACCAGGCGACCATGAAAGCGTCCGGACCCCCCCCGGAGCGCGAGGCCGGAGGGAGAGGTCCAGAGGCAACTGGCGCGGCACCCCCGATGCGAAACAAGGCGACCTCCGGAACACCTCAGGAAGCCGCGAGGTCGGCGAACACAGTCCGTTTCATCGCCCATTCTACAAGAACGCCCTGCCCTCTCGACAGGGCGGCCGCCCAAAGGGTGGCAGGCCCGGGCAGGGAGGAGGCATGCAAGGAGAAGGGGTGTCGGTCCGCGAGGAAGAACAACTCCACCGAGACCCCTAATAGAGTCAACGACCTGGAGGACCCCCGCATAAGGAAACAGGGGACAGCTTGTCTGAGTGTCCAACCCGAAGGCCACCGACTCACCCCGAAGGGCCAGCGCGGGGACCCGCAGGAAGAACAAAGGAACCAACAATCCGAGGGCATAGACAGGTAAGAGGAGGGAGACCCACCCATCTGCCGGGAAGTGGACGTCCCAGGTTCGATTGGGAACCTCACCCAACCTCGCTCGACGTATCTGTGGTTACCCAGACCGTCGGCGGGGGGGTCGGTCCAGGGCACAGCCGCAAAGAGCGAGCCCCGAGCAACCCAGCGACCGAAGCGCCGGCGAACGGTACGCGGGAGCGGCAGGAGCCGATCCATAGGGGCAACGGAAACACCGCGGTGCCCATGAGGAGGAGGCGGCGTAGCCAGAGGCTCCCTAATGGAAGGGGCAGAGCGGCCCAATGCAGCGAACCCACGAACGAGTCCCAGAGCCACCCCGGGAGGGAGACCGAGTGCAACACGGCGAGGACCGTCCACCGAAGGTGCACCGCGGCCGGCAGACCCCGGGTCACCGTAGCGCCGGACAAAACCCATGCGAGACCGACCCATGGCACGACACGCGACGGGGTCAAGCGTGACTTGGGAACATCGAAGGGGAACCCTAACCGTGCGATGTCGCGAACGATTGTGAGGGCGTCGCCAATGCACAGGCCTAGGGCGTCGGAAACTACCAACCAAACGGCCAAGGAAAACAGGAGCTGGAGCCCGCTCCTGAGGAGAGGACCCAGAGCCTGCCCCACCAGTGCGGAGAAGATCTGCGGCGCGATGTGGAGACCGAAGGGAAGGCCGTCGAACAGGAACACACGATCGGAAGTCCGAACGGCCAAGAATCGCTGGAAGCGAGGATGGAGAGGAACGAGCCAAGACACATCCTGGAGGGCCAGCGACACTACCCACGACAGAGGGCACAGGGCCAGGCGTACCAGGGTACCGGCAGCATCCGAAACCGTGTGTGCACGATGTGCCCGTTGAGGGCCAACAGATCCACCACCGGTCGCATCGCGTCGCAGGTCGGCGACGGAACCAGAAAGACACGGGAGAGGAAAACCGGGTGACCGGCGGTCAACTCCCTCGACGCTACCCAGCTCGGGCATGGAAGTGAACACGTGGGCCACCTCTGAAGAGATGGGCCGTTGTCGGTGACAAGAGCGGAGTGGGGGTCGGACGTCCACCTCCAGGTGAGAACCCTCCGCGCAACCCGCCGCCCCCAACGTCCCTCGCGGCTACCGAGGGGCGCAAGGGCGAAAACAACCCGAGGGAGCACCCGAGAGGAGGGGAGCGACCCGGTACGCCCAGGCGAGAAGGAGAACAAGGAGGCCGACCCAGAGAACTACACATTGTGTTGACGTGGAGGTACCCCCGGTACGGGCCGTGCGGGCATGAGCGCCACGTTGACCTCCTCTACCCCCGCCCCCCCCCAACCTCGTCGAAAAGGGCGGGCCACCCCAACCCAAGGCCGGCGCGGGGCTGACCCCTACGAAAGGCGGCCGGAAGTGGAAGGCCGGCCAGCCCCGACACAGAGGGGATGAAAGGGGCAAGAACAGAAGTGCGAGGCGAGGCGGAACCGAAGCACTGGCCAGCAACGTCCCAGTCTTGCGCCCGGGCAAGGCGGCAGCACTTGCAGCAGCACCCCGAAGAGGACCGGCAGAAGGACGGGACTGAGAAAACCCCGCGCGCGGCACAGCGCGTCGGTGCGTGACGTAAGCAGGGTCCGTAACGACACAGCACGGCGTCGTGTGGCGGAAGCAGGGGCCGCCGACAGAGAAGCGGAGCATTCCCAAGCATCCTGCGTAAAAAACCCCGACGTATATAGCGCAGAGTACAACAAACCCTGACGAATAACCAAGGGGGCCGGCCGGCAGAACGAAGACCGTACCGTCGTGCGGTGCCGAGTTGCCGCGCACAAAACCGCCTTCAGCTCGGGAACCAAAGACACCGCGAGCCGAAGGTGGACCCGCTCAACGCGGTCCAAACCCTCGCGAAGATCGCCTGGCGCAGACGCCACGAAAAGCCGCAGGTGGTGAACAGACGTCTGGAGGGAACCTAAAGACAAGACAATAAGTCCGTCACCCTCCGTCGCAAGGGAAAAACCTTGGCGACAGAGGGCTGATCCGGGTGAGAGAAGAACGGGGTAGCAATAGAACAAAGTTCAAGAACGGGCGCGCTCATCCAGGACCAGAACGCGCCGTCCAACCCGCCGACAGACACAAGAGGAGGCAAAATCAGGGACGACTCCGGGGGAGGGACGGAAGGAGAGCCGTCGACGGATCGGTGTGTGAAGTCGAAGGCCTCAGCAAACCAGGCCTCCAATGGGAGAGGGTGACCGAGCATGACGGCTAAGCCAGGCGTACCGGCGTCGCACAAACCTGTCCCTTAGGAGGACAGACCCGTCAACACAGCCAGGGACTGAACAGCCGGAAGGATGTCAGTGCGGCTGAAGCCTGACCAGAGCGTAGGCCTGCAGAAGGGAGGGGGACCATAGCAGGGGTAGGTAGGGTGAGGTGCTGAGGGTGAGGCACCGCCAAGAAGGGCGAGAAGAGGGAGTCTTCCATCGACTCCAAGCGCCCGTCGAAGCGTGACACAACCCAGCCCTGCATAGCCGACAATTGATCCGAGAGAGGCTACCCCCCCCCAGATTGGTCGGCCCGCAGGGGCGAGCGTGAGCGGGAGCGAGACCCACGACACGAACCAGCAGCGTCGCGGCCCAAGGAAGGCGAGCGACGACGGTTGTGTCGCCGTTGAGGGACTCGTCCCCGATCACGAACGGCCGAGGGGGAAACAGCACCATTCCCCTCTTCCAGCGACACATCAGCTCCTGAGAAAGGGGACCCCGAAACCTCGCGAAACCCCACCGAGGCAAGAGGAGGGGTACCCCCCTGGCGAGACGGTAAGGGAAGGTCAGGAAGAGAAGAATGAGGAGGAGCAGGACGACGGGAGTGGGAAGGCTGGCCGGGTGAAAGGAGGCCAGGAGCCGCGGGGGGAAACAGAGCAAGGATCCCCGGGGCTGAGATAACAGGGCGGCCCGACACCGAGGCGGAGGGAGGGAGGGACCACCACCGTGGGACGAGACCGTGAAGTAAGAATAGGCACTGAAGCAGGTGAAGTAGGAGAAGCAACGACATCCAGGCGGACCCTCCTGGACAGTGTAGGAGGAGGGAGCAGAGGGCCAGCTACAGCATGAACAACCGCGCGCGGAGAGGACAACGTAAGAGGAAGTCGTCTGGGCTGGGGAAGCGGGCGGAAGGGAGTAGAGCCCCTATCCGTAGAGGCCAGGGGAGGGCGCACAGGGGCAGAGCCGCTAACCCCGGCCTCAGGGCGAGAACCATGACGAGGGCGATGGGCGTCGTCAAGGCGATCAGGAGGACGACAAGGCGAGCGAGAGCGTGGACGGAGCCGGGGAAACCCCCCGACGATGGGACGACCGGCTGCGGGACCCAGGGGAGAGGGCCCGAGCAGGGAGAGGGCCAGGTAAATGGCCGTCAGTCGGGTCAGGGATACCCAGGGCGACGCGGATCCGGTCGCCAACAAAGGCCGGGGAACGGTGGCCCACAGTCCTAATGTGGCGGGAGACCATCGTCCACACCGACGGAAGGGAAGCAGGAGGCCACAGCCGCCGCCGAGGAACCAGGGCCATGGAGCAGCACAACCACCAGGGCCAGACACGTGCCACACAGAGCAGGGAGGTAGGCCGTAGAGGACACACAGAACGAGTGGCGCAAGCAGGACTTGTGGCTCTCCAAGCACGGGGAGCGACAACCAAGGCGAAAGCAAGGCAGCCTACCTGCACTAGAAGAACACACACCATAATCAGCACGTCGAAGGAGTAAGTGGAGAGAATGTCCAAGAAGAACCAGGGAAGGAGCATGGGGAAACAGGAACACACATGCAAACAGGTATCCGTACTCACCCTAAACTGGGAGCACAGAGGTAGGTGAGGAGGGCGGCCGAGGCGGAAGAGCACTAGCAGAACCTGCAAAGATGGAGAAAGTGTTAACCACCACTCAACATCTTACATGCAGGGCCTATAACACCAGTAAAGTGCATACACCAATATAGTATCAGGCAACAAGATGACATAACAAAAGTCAATAGTGAAAGCCAACTATTACCGCAAATTTGCGGGCCAATGGAGGCATAACCGTACCGACACCACCCTCCTGCAATTTCGCGGGACCCCCCAACGATCTCCGCAAATTTGCGGGGAACCGAAATGGCCCAGAGGACCGAATCGAGCACCCCGCAAATTTGCGGGACCGGCCGAGATGGTCCGGCGCCGAAAAAGCGAGAGGAGCGTCTAGGAAATACCAAAGAGGCCCAGAAAAAAGCGTCATCTCCTTATGAACTCCAAGCGACGATGGCCATCAAGCTGAGCAGTGTCTTCCTTGATAATATCCTGACTCAACCGGTCAAGGGAGAGGCAAGGAAGACACACCAGGGGAGAGGAGGCACATCCCCTAGGAACCACCCAACCCACAGAGATAGAGCAAAGCCCATGAGGAGAAGTGGCAGGAAGGGTGGTTTGGCACAAACAGGGGCCCCCGTAGGGTACCCCAGGATTGGGCAAAAGGGTATGAAAGGATGGAGGTGAAAACAGTAAGGGAACACAAAAACCAGTAAATGAAACTGGCGAGAAAAAGGGTGGCCTAGCCGTGAGGAGAGAATGTGTCAGGGGCGAAAAACCCTGTGGTGTGAGGGAGGGGCCCCCGTGGGGTACCCCAGGATAACACGAACCACCAAGCGCCCAGGCCCTTGAGACACAGTGAAGGCTCGAAAGGGGGGACTCGGGAATAACGCTAATAATGCGGCCGACACAAACCCTACAAACAGCACCGCCACCACGAAATCTCAGATCGTGAACCAACTGTACACCTAGGCTATGAAAATATGAAAACTCATAGGGGCATAGCAATTCCTGAATGAGAAACAAGCTAGGCTAAAATAAGCTAAAAGCTAAACTATGCCCAGACTAACAGGAAAAAAGAATATGAAAAGAGAAAGGAATGAAAAACACACACGAGGAACGCCAGGCGCCCCCGTACCTTCGGTAGCTATTTCCACACGCGTCTCCATTAAACACACTGAGGAGCCCATTTACGTGTGCCCTAGATCACGTAACATCTGTCTAACAAAAAGAAGGCCAGATAAGCCGAAACGAACCTAAACAGGGTGAATTAAAGGAGCACAACAAAAGCGACTGCATTCAATGGAGCGCGTGAAAAAATGATAACAAGAGAGGGTCGCTCATGCGCACGTTCGACAGGGATCTGCACATGACGGAACACAGGATGGGCCTTAAGCGGTAACTAAGGTAAACCCCTTTTTCTTCTCTTCTATGCTTTTTTCACCTTCGGTGGTAGTTTTGGTTAATGTACAACGTCTCCTAGAGCAAGATAAGGAGTAGACTCTAGACGTTTTCTTTTTAACCGCGGTTGGAATGACGACATAGCAGTCAAAATAGACAAGTCGTCATTGCAATTAGGTTAATAGCCTTGACGTTGGATTTGCCAAGACTACTAACAAATTAACACCTTTACTAACCTCTATTACCTCACAATAAACCATTTACCTTTCTTGCATGCTCTGATCACTAAATTAGCACCTCAGCTATACCATAGAATGAAGATTGAACAATCTAGAGAGACACTCCTATCACAGCTGTCCCCATCCTCCTCGCAAAGTAGATCCAGTCTCTCTCCCCTAAATACGTCCAGTATAGCCAAAATAGTACCTCTTACTAAGGCTCAGTTATATGAAAATATAAAGGCTTCCTATCGCCCTGTGCCACAACAGTAAATACCATCTTACCTAGTCCCCATATCTATTGAGAGCTCAATTAAGTCCATAAGACTCGAGATCCCTACTGTCTGCAGGGTCCAGAACCGAGCCTATAAATCTACCTCCCGCCCCCAGTCAAATCAGTTGAAAGCTAGACACCAACCAGTGGTCACTACCCTGCAGTTTACCTCTAGCTCTGCCCTTGTGTTGTTCCGGAGTTGAGAGATTCCAGATCCGGCAGACTCCGTGGCAGAGAAGACTGATAGAAGCATCTGTCCATGTACAAGTCCTAACGTGCACCTTATAACCTTCACACAAATTCGTGGGTATATAAGTGTGTAGCCAGCAACGATCATCAAGAGATCCGACTTGAGAACTTCCTACATTTTGGACCATCTGGACGGCCGAGGAACCAGTCGTTAGCCCCCAACATCACCGGAAGCAAGATAACCAGGACCAGATCTACCCATACTATTCAAGATTCATGTTACTAGTACTAAGTGTTATAGTACTAGCTTGATACGCACCTATTAACTTTCTATAAAGTGGCTAAGACCTTGCCCAGTGTAATTCATATTTAACCATTCCATTTGGGACGTACTAAGCGATCAGTGTTTTTTATTAACAGGCGACCTTGACTCTCGTAATTACCTTATTCAGATATTAAAACTCTAGTGATATCTAACGTTCGCCCACTGATTCGTGTTCTACATATTTCTGCCTTAAGAATATCAAACTTAGTTCAGTACCCCCATGAGGTTGCTAGAGATTTCCGTGTTCTATAATATACGCGTCTAATCCTAACTGTGAGTTGCTACGTGGGCACGCGACCAGCCAGCAAGAGGTAAAATCAGTGACAGTGAATTATACGAATATATTGAGGTCTTCCAGTAAAATATAAACTTGCTAATTAAACCCGTGATCAGAAGAATATACCTGAACGTTGGAAGTGGGAGACTAGGCTCCATCCAAATCCGCAAATGCTAGCAGTTCCCTTCTATCATTTGTTTTGTGCAAATATAACTATCTTTCTATGCTCTTTATTTCTTTATTTCAATAAACGTGAACTTGTGTCGTGTTACTGTGTGTTTATTTTGTGTTCTCTATTCCTCATACCTTGTATTGTGCATGCAGCCTTCTATACCCAGTCATTCAGAACTCACATTACCCAAGTTAAACCTGTAGAAAAACAGGGCATAACATTGGCGGCAGCGGTGGTTCTTGATTCGGATAAAAGGTTGCATTACATTGCAAGTTTGGAACAGCTAGAACACGAGAACATCATGGCGCAACCTAACTACGTTTCATCCCAAATTATGAGGAAACAAATTATGGGATCGAAGTATTCATGGACATAGTGAAATCCTTAGTTGACATTACTTATACCACGGACGCACATAAAATAGCCGTAACATTACCACACCTGGGAAAAGCCGTTTCCCTGGTGGCCTATCAAGTGCGCCCTGATCTCACCTGGAACGAATTTCGCACAATAGTGATAGAAGCCATTAAACCTTCGTTGGGCGTTTTCGTGGCCCACACCCGTATCCTAGACACGAAATTCGAAGGCGATCTAGATGCCACAGTCAGTAAGCTTGCCCAACACATAAAAAATTCTTTCCCCACGTTGACCAAAATCCAACAAGAACAGCAAATTCTGGTCAACCTTGTGTCAATATTGCCCTCAGCAGTAAAAGACCATTTCCGGGTGCACGATTTCGTCGAATACAAAAAAGACCTCATCACGATCCGACGTATTTTGGCCGTGCGCACAGAAGCACCTACCCAAATCGCTGCAATCAAGAGGTTTCCCACGCACCCGCAGCAAACCAACCACCAAAACCCCAAGAATGCCTACCCAGCCTCATCTTTCAACAACAGACCCACCTACCCTTCCGGCAAGCCCCAACCCAGTAGACCCCGGTTCCAACCGTCCCAGCCACGCAGAATCTTCAACCGGAACAGCAACTACAACACCTACCAAAGTAAAAATCCTACCTTAGTCATTATCAACCCCTATGAATTCCCTGCCTGTAATGCTCAGTGTGCCCTCCACCAAATTCGTGACTCTGCCAAACCTCGCCCCTCTACTCCTCGCATTTCTGTAAATGAAGAGGAGTGGGGACAAGAGGAAGAAATTGCCCCCATACCATGACCTCAGATGATACCGAGGAAACCCTGGAAGAGGTAGATACCGACCCCCAGGATTTTTAAAGTATCCCCCGCCCACGATGGGCTCGGCGGGGGACGCCATAACTAGTCGCACTGCCCCCATTTATTACATGGCCAAAATCAAGGACATTCCTGTCCGCTTGCTAATCGACACGGGAGCTGCCAAGTCATGTTTGTTCAAATCTTACTATGAAAAACATCCCCGACGATTTGGCCCTTTGTTAAACACCAAACAGAACTCATCTCAGCTGCTGATACTTACTTAAATCTCCTAGGAGACACTTTACCCCTATCAGTAACCACTCCTGGCCCCCATGCTCGTTGTTATCACACATTTACAGTATTTTCCTCCAACTGTAAACATTATGATGGTTTCCTTGGACTTGACCTCCTTCAAAAACTAGAGGCCCAGATTGACTGCGGCCAAAGGCTGATCTCATTCAAAAACAAATTCCAGCCCAAAGCCTCTGACAAACCAATCACGCAGAAACCCATTCCCAAAAAGAAAAAACAACCTCCCCCTCAACAAAACCTGATTCAGGGTTACCAAGTTGCAGCTAGCACTAAGGTTACTCCTAAAACCCCCCCTTGCCCCGAGATCTCTCAAAACCTCACTCAATTCAGTAAAAAAATGCCTCAGCAAACGAAAGAAGACAAGTCCAAGCAACTCCCCCTCGGTAATCCCCTCAATTCTCGTAACTCTGCCCAGAATAAATCCTCCCATGTTTTCAGGACAGACTCTGATATATGTAACCCTAATTCTATCCAATGTTTATGTACACATGTTTCCAGAGAAAATGCCGACCAATGTACCCAACAATGTTTCCCCCATGCCCCCAGAAATGTTAACAACCCCAAATCAATACACCAGTCCTACACCAATAACCCATGTTCTACACCTAACTTTTTCCCCACCAACCCTCCGCAGTCCCCCCAGCAAATCCCGTTTTCCAACTTGCTCACCTCGCACCCTTCTGAACCGCCCGCACGCGCCGTTAATCCCCCCCTCACGCGTGCCGACCGAGGGACACAACCATGTTCCCACCATGCCCCCAGAAATGCCCAGCTATTCCACCACCCCCCCAATCCCCCTTGTGACAGTTTTTTCTCAGTAGCTCCCTTCCACCCCCCACACATCACACCCCCCATAAACTTCAAAACCCCACACTTGACTCACCCCCTCATGACAGACAAACCCACCAACCCCAGATAACCTCTAAACAAACTGTTACTGCCACCGACAACGCTTCCCCCACCAACCCTCCGCAGTCCCTCCAACAAATCCCGTTTTCTAACCCCCTCACACCGCGCCCCACTGATCCTCTCACACGCGCCGTTAATCCCCCCCTCACGCGTGACCCCACCAAAGTGACCTTGCCCCCCTTATAAGTACCAAGCACCTGCTCGCCAGTCAATCCCCCACCATCATTAGCCCAGCGGTAGTTCAGGATAAATGCCAAATTCCCCCCCACCATCAAAAATGGGTGAACCTGCGGCCCATACCCCAAACTCACATGGTATTTTCCCCCACTAACACATCCCCCAACCCCCATCGCTGCCTCTTACAACCCGCCATCATTCCCGCTCGTATCAACCACATTCTCGTGGCTAATATCTCAGAGGAACCCCTGACATTACCGAAAGGTCTCATTATAGGAGATCTCGAAACTTTCGATGACCTCCCCATACATTGTAACGACACCCCTACCAGCCTCCAATTGCCCCCTCTTCCTGAGACACTATCTGACCACCAAAAGAACGGCATGTACGACCTACTGATGGAATTCAGTGACGTCTTTGCCCAACAACCCACCGAAATCGGACAGACGGATGTAGAACAACACATCATTAACACCACAGGCCCCCCCATACGACAACCATCCCGTAGAAAGAACCCCATACAACGTCAGGAAGAGGAATGCCAAGTCCAGGAAATGTTAGAGGCCGGGATTGCCACCCCGTCCATTAGCCCCTGGTCTTCCCCTGTTGTCTTAGTCAAAAAGAAAGATGGGACAACCCGTTTTTGCGTCGACTACAGGAGGTTAAATGACATAACCATTAAAGACGCTACGCCCTTACCCCGAATAGACGATTCCCTTGACTCCCTATACGGATCCAAATGGTTCACTACCCTCGACTTGCAAGCAGGGTATTGGCAAGTGCCAATCAAGGCCGAGGACCAAAAGAAAACAGCATTTTCCACTAGTGGTGGCCATCACTATGAATTTAACGTCCTACCTTTTGGCCTCTGTAACGGACCCGCCACTTTCTCCCGTTTGATGGAAACGGTATTGCATGGCCTAACCTGGGAAACCTGCCTAGCCTATCTGGACGATATTATTGTGTACTCTCCAACCTGGGAAGAACACCTCCTCAGGTTGAGACAAGTCCTGCAAAGAATCCGAGCCGCCGGGTTGAAATTAAAACCCTCAAAGTGCGTGATTGCCCGGAATAAGGTAGATTTTCTCGGACACGTGATATCTGAACATGGTATTGCGCCAGACCCAAAGAAACTTCAAGCCATACAAAACCAAACCCCACCCACCACGGTTAAAGGAGTACGTTCGTTTCTAGGTTTAGCCACGTACTACAGACGTTTCGTCCCCCACTTTGCCACCATAGCCAGACCCCTCCACCAACTTACCCACAAAGACACCCCGTTCGCCTGGACACCTGAAAGAGACCTCGCGTTTAACACTTTGAAGCAAAAGCTAATCCATGCCCCTATTGTCGTTTTCCCTGACTACCAGAAACCTTTCCGTCTTTATACCGACGTATCTCTGTACGCCATAGGTGCAGTATTAGCTCAATTCAGAGATGGAAAGGAACATGTGATAGCGTATGCCAGCTGCACACTCACCCCACCCCAACAGAATTACGCAGCCACCAAGAGAGAGTGCTTAGGGATCATTTGGGCACTCAGCCACTTCCGGTCATTTGTGTTAGGCGCAAAACTCGAAATAATTACCGACCATCAATCTTTACAATGGCTGCGTAGGTGCGAAACCAACTCAGCCATTTTGGTACGTTGGAGAGAGACACTAGAGGACTACGACTTTACAATACAATATCGTCCCGGCAAACTCCATACTAATGCAGACGCCCTGTCACGTTTGCCAGTACCAAAAGACCCCCCCACCAACCTAGCCGCCTTACAAAACACTCAATTGGTATCTACCCCCACCTCCCGACAGAATGCCCCCCCAGCCCCCTCCCTAATTCAATCTTGGGAAGCACGAATCAGACCCCCCTGGATACCGTTAAACGTCTTCAGGAGACTGACTCGCTGGGGAGATCAACTTGCCACAGACACTGGTCACATAATCTTGGACCCCACCATAGCCCACGACTACATGATTGCCATCCACGAGGGAAACGGCATACACCTTGGACAAAAGAAAATGTTAAAGATCTTCACAGACCAATACTGGACCCCCAACCCCTCCAAAATTGCACAACGAGTGACAGAATCCTGCAAACCGTGTTTATTGGGAAAGGATAGATCACGCACCCCAGGCCCAGCTGGTACCATTTCTGCCAACAAACCGTTCCAAGTCCTATCCCTCGACATCATGGGCCCGTTCCCTTCTTACGCTGGCAACCGCTATATCGTCACATTTGTAGACGTATATTCAAAATTTCTAATAGCCTGTCCAGTTAAAGACCACACAGCCACCACAGTCGCCACACTGCTTGCCACCGAAGTGTTCCCTATATTCGGTCTTCCCCTTGCTCTTCTATCGGACAATGCCCCCGAGTTTAGTGGACACGTTTGGCAACAATTCACCCAACAATGCGGTATCAAGATTAAACACTCATCCCCGTACTGGCCTCAAGGAAATGCTATCTGCGAACGCAGCCATCGCACCATCAACAACCAGTTACGTACAAGAATGATTGCTCTTAATACCTCAGACTGGCCATCACAACTAAAAATGATACAGTGGGGTATGAACACCTGTCCTCGGGAAGACGGTATTTCCCCTCATGAACGTGTTTACGGTGTACCCCCCCTGTTACTGCCATTCCACCACCACGCTCACCTTCCCTCCACCACCTCCACAATTGACCCATTGCAACATCTGCAAAACACCCTCCATACCGCCCAGATCTGTCAAGACACCAAAACTGACAACATCGATGACAAAAACCCTTTCGCCATCCATGACACCGTAATGGTAGCCAACCTCCCTATCACCAACAAGTTAGGCCCTCGCTATGTCGGACCCTACACCGTAATACAAGTCCCAAATGCCTTTCAAGTCACCATCGACTATCACGGCGTAACTCGCACGCTCCGAACTAGATTCGTCCGAGCGTTTAAACCTCTAAAGCCACAAGACATTACCCCACCCCACACGTCCGACCCTAAAGTAAATACCCCTACTCACCCCCTCACTCACGCTACGAATATTCCCATACAAACCCCTAAGGACCTAAGCCCTCCAGCACCGAACCGACAAATCTTTTCTCACCATACCCCCCCCAACTAACCTCCACAAACCCCAAGCCCCCAATATCACACCCTCTTCCACCATGACACCTTCTTTCACTTCTGATAGTCAAGTTCCTCCCCAACTTATCCAAGTACAAAAACCTCCACCCACAACCCCGACCACAACAGAAACCCTCCCGTCTAGCCCTGACATACCTCCACCAGGCACCACAGTGAGAAAACCACCACCGCCACCCCAAACCAAGTACACACCCAACCGCACCACACAATCTACCTCAGTAACCTCACGCTACAACTTACGCCCACGACAAACATCGTTTAAAACCTCCAGAAAACACACCCTACTAACCAAGTTCCATAGGGCTGCCAGACCACTACCCTCCTCCTCCTCCTCCTCTTCTTCTTCTTCGTCGAATTCTCCCCCACAAAGGGAAAGAAGACGAATAATCACCAGCAAATCACCAACCTCATCAAACAACACACGCCCCTACCCCCAACCCTCCAACTTAAATCTACACTCCTTACCCACCCGTCTAGCCCCCCCGCATCCGCCCCTTTCCCCTCCACGATCCCCACCACCCCACCCACACACCGACCAACCTCCTCATCTCACCGAACCCCCAACCAACCCCCCCCTAAGAAAAACCCCCCCCAAAATCACCCCCGAGAAAACTCCCACATGTCATTTACCTATAAAACATGCTTCCCCTCACTATAAAACATCGTCGAGCGACTCAAGTCCCACGACAAACATCTACCTTCCCACCAGGACCGCCAGAGGTAGAATAATCAACAGACCCATCAGATTTAAAGACAGCGATACAAAAATAACACCCCGTTCTGACACTAAGGACCCAAGCCACACAACACACACACACCCTCCTTCCCACACACCTCCTTCACCCACCTTACCTACACCGATTTTGCGCATTGCCTCACTATATATTCCCAACCTACAACACCGCCTAAGAAAACCAAATACAACCCAGACTCACATTCCCCCTTCATCCCCAGCCCTGTTGTCACGCGCGAATCCCCTTTCGGTTAGTAACCCATTCACCACACTAAACAGACTTCCTGTCAACCCCACACACCTCACTCCGACCCCCACGGGGGAAAGCTACAAACCATTCATACGAAAGGTTAAAGTAAAGACCCCCACTGGACACTTGGCCCGTGTACCACACCCACACCAAGCCCGGGCAGCCGCCCGCCACAACACAGAGGACACATTCTTACAGGTATACATTGACCTGCAAAAGAAACCTGACCGTCGCTCTCGTGTTTGGTGGAACTTTCTAAATACCCTGAAAATGACCCACCATTACTATGATTCTTTTAACTTCACCCTTGAGGCTCGAGGACGAGCCTATAATGAAGGAGAGGGAAGTAAAATGCCCCAGAACAAGAAGCCCACCACAGAAGCCACGAGCAAACACCACACAGAAACACCCGGAAGAAAGGTCCACAGAACGAAAGGACCAGCTGACCGAGCCCGCCATTCCAGGCAGGCCCAAGCCCGCAGGGCTAAACAGCTCCAGGACACACCCATTTACCTTTTCTAAAACCGACCATTTTCCACACCTCACGTACACTAACCCCTCGTGTCCTACACTTATTAACTACAAAGATGATGAACAGGAATATACATTCATATTAAAAACACCCATGCCTGTCCCGACGTTGAGCCAATGCCAACACATCAGACAGCCATAATTATATCTATGTATGTTCTTGCATCCGAGAAGTAGATGTTATATATCTTAGAAGTTAAAGCACCCACGCTGTCCCTAGATCTCTTATATCATTTTCCATGACGAGTATAGATATATGTAACCCGTGCTCAGTCGCCCCTTGCATTGCTCCTCTAGTAACTAAGTATTAATATTAACATTCCCTAACATCTTGTCTTGCCAGACTAAGCTTCTGAAGACCCATCGCCCCATAAATCTATGTATGCAACCCTTAGGTTAAGTATTTTTATCCGCCATTGTGTTCACCTTTTTCCATTTACTTTCCACAATTGTCATACGTCTTCCCCTTGCCTCCTTCGTATCCACAGTCCACACTACGCCAATTTACTTCGTGTCTTACACCTCTTACCCCAACCAGAGATTATATAAGATAACCTGGTTATCAGTATCTGTCATAAGTACCCCGAAACAATAACTAAGTACCCCTACGAACTGCCACTGTGGTTGGTATTTTATATTTAATAGAAAACGCAGTTCCCAGGGCCAACTAATAGTATCCATAACCCTCTGACTGATCACATAACTCTATCATTTCCAGACTCATATACCACCCCATAGTTGCATTCCCCGGTAGCATTTGGCTAACGTATTCTACTGCCTTTTCAAACTTCCATATCAATTGTAGCCTAATGCCACCCCCACGCCCAGGGACCTTAGGGGCAAAATTTCCCTGTAGCCCTTGAACTCTCCCCCCCCTCTCATTAAGACACCCGCGCTTCTCGACTCTTGTCCGACCTAGCCTCTCTCTCATACCTCTTGAAGATCCTTGAATTGTCCGTTACTAACGCTCTCCAACCTTTTATATATATACTCCTATCCAGCCTACCTTCACTTAGTAGGCCAGAACAACATTAGAACTTTACTAGCCCCTTGCATGCCATCTATTCTCTTACAACACATTCACAACCCTGCACCCAATGGTCGTCGGTGCGAGGCTAGCCGCCCCGCCAGTAACTAACTTCTATTGTCATACTTCCAGATAAATGTGGCAGAGTTAGCAACCCAGTCTCCACCATATCCAGCAAACCCTACAATTAACAACCAGCCGAGTAAAACCAGCTAGCTAAGGCACCTTCGGTTTTGGTATTAAAGACACTCACATCTGTCTCATACACAGAGGGTTATTACAAACACTGGTGATATGGCAAGCCCCTAGCCACAGCCGCCGGACGACTATATCAGAGAGGGCGCCCAGCTCCCCCTTTTTGCCCACCCGAGGAGGGAGACCCTCACCCCCGCGGAGGTATACCTGGCCCCTGTTTTGACTCTCGAGTCATTGCCAGGTAGCACAGGAATTCTTCCTATCAATGAACTAACCATGAATGACTAACACCTTTACTAACCTCTATTACCTCACAATAAACCATTTACCTTTCTTGCATGCTCTGATCACTAAATTAGCACCTCAGCTATACCATAGAATGAAGATTGAACAATCTAGAGAGACACTCCTATCACAGCTGTCCCCATCCTCCTCGCAAAGTAGATCCAGTCTCTCTCCCCTAAATACGTCCAGTATAGCCAAAATAGTACCTCTTACTAAGGCTCAGTTATATGAAAATATAAAGGCTTCCTATCGCCCTGTGCCACAACAGTAAATACCATCTTACCTAGTCCCCATATCTATTGAGAGCTCAATTAAGTCCATAAGACTCGAGATCCCTACTGTCTACAGGGTCCAGAACCGAGCCTATAAATCTACCTCCCGCCCCCAGTCAAATCAGTTGAAAGCTAGACACCAACCAGTGGTCACTACCCTGCAGTTTACCTCTAGCTCTGCCCTTGTGTTGTTCCGGAGTTGAGAGATTCCAGATCCGGCAGACTCCGTGGCAGAGAAGACTGATAGAAGCATCTGTCCATGTACAAGTCCTAACGTGCACCTTATAACCTTCACACAAATTCGTGGGTATATAAGTGTGTAGCCAGCAACGATCATCAAGAGATCCGACTTGAGAACTTCCTACATTTTGGACCATCTGGACGGCCGAGGAACCAGTCGTTAGCCCCCAACATCACCGGAAGCAAGATAACCAGGACCAGATCTACCCATACTATTCAAGATTCATGTTACTAGTACTAAGTGTTATAGTACTAGCTTGATACGCACCTATTAACTTTCTATAAAGTGGCTAAGACCTTGCCCAGTGTAATTCATATTTAACCATTCCATTTGGGACGTACTAAGCGATCAGTGTTTTTTATTAACAGGCGACCTTGACTCTCGTAATTACCTTATTCAGATATTAACCCTTATTTAGCGGCGAGCAACATAAGTCGAGTTAAATAAAGCTGGACTATGTGGCGGCGCTCGACATAACTCGAGTGGCAATTTCAGCACGTAATGTGGCTGAGAGAGAGAGACAAGTGGTGGCAGGAGACTAGCGAGCGTATGACTGCTCCAGACCACCGCGGCGAACCTACTGACACAAATCTCAGCTCCCTCCTCCCTCTCTCACTCGCTACATACTCAATTATGTACTGAAAGTACCGAATTACCTGCTTTTTGCACTCGCGTTGCACGGTTATTGCAAGAAAACTATCCATCATAAGAGGATCGTTATGGTGTCATTCGAAAGCTCTGTTTATGCCCTTTCAGGGATAGGTACTTGTTTTACGTTCTGGGTCTTATTTAGGCATGAAAATGATCACGTAAACAGCCCTATTTTGGCTAAAAACACCCCGCTGTGCGGTACACATAAATAAACCGCATACGCTCGTAAGGTGTTAAAACTCTAGTGATATCTAACGTTCGCCCACTGATTCGGTTCTACATTTCTGCCTTAAGAATATCAAACTTAGTTCAGTACCCCCATGACGGTGCTAGAGATTTCCGTGTTCTATAATATACGCGTCTAATCCTAACTGTGAGTTGCTACGTGGGCACGCGACCAGCCAGCAAGAGGTAAAATCAGTGACAGTGAATTATACGAATATATTGAGGTCTTCCAGTAAAATATAAACTTGCTAATTAAACCCGTGATCAGAAGAATATACCTGAACGTTGGAAGTGGGAGACTAGGCTCCATCCAAATCCGCAAATGCTAGCAGTTCCCTTCTATCATTTGTTTTGTGCAAATATAACTATCTTTCTATGCTCTTTATTTCTTTATTTCAATAAACGTGAACTTGTGTCGTGTTACTGTGTGTTTATTTTGTGTTCTCTATTCCTCATACCTTGTATTGTGCATGCAGCCTTCTATACCCAGTCATTCAGAACTCACATTACCCAAGTTAAACCTGTAGAAAAACAGGGCATAACACTCGGGAACGCAGGAGTCAGAGATGTCCCAGTCCGCGTCCCAATCAGACCAAGAGAGTGGGGTATATATTTCGAGTGGGCAATTACAGGAGTGGCTGGATTTTATGAAACAGGTGAAGGGTGAGCGACAGGTAAAGGTTTCAGTACCTGTAGCCCCGGCGGTGCGACCTCTAGGGCAAGTGCCAGTTCAACTTCAGGTTAACGTAAACAAACCTCCCCCCACTGTCACTCCGGCGGCTACCACTTCGGGAGCCGCGGCTCTTTTGCCATCTAATCTGAAGTTCTTCTCTGATTTGCTTCCTCCCCCACTTGATAAATCAATTCCTATTATGAAGGGCCCTATGCCCCTTTTATATGGCCCTGATACATCTTGGTCTGTCATTAAGCCTAACCGCCCTGAGGTCGTACAGCCCACAGTTACAGGCGAGTCTCCTGTTCTGGATCATTGGGTAATAGAGGCGAGCGAGGCTAAGAAACTAAGGGCCAAGAACCAATCTGGGGAGGTACTTGATGTTGTTGTAAAAGCCATTCCCACTATTTACACTCCTGATTATTTTACATGCCATCCCCTGCCTTGCCTCCCACTTCCAGATTTTTTTTTTCTGATTGGACGAAGTCAGATGGGTTCAATGATATGAAACTTTTACAGGGTATGACCCCAGAGTTAAATTCAATACCCTTCAGGGACTATGCTGGTACATCAGTCGTTCACATTCAAAGGGGGGAGTCAGGGCCGTGGGCGGCATGGGAAGAAGAGGCCCAGCTGTTTGCCAGCACTATCACTAATAAGAGCAGTCATCAGCTCCCGCAAGAGGACAATCATTAGTTCTCTATGCCGATAGGCAAGTCGGAAGGGATCCCACAACATATTTTTGACTTTTTGGGGGACCCTAAATTATCTTTATGTCAATTGTCTGAACCCTTTTGTTCTCCCACACAGG
The DNA here is from genome assembly GCA_032716605.1 of Paralithodes platypus. Taxonomy (NCBI): domain Eukaryota; kingdom Metazoa; phylum Arthropoda; class Malacostraca; order Decapoda; family Lithodidae; genus Paralithodes; species Paralithodes platypus. Next base: position 29,234,346 of record CM064582.1, read on the forward strand.
TCCAGATAGATAAAGATTTCAAGATGAGGCAGAAAGACTGGAGACTAGCATCCCAATATCTGTTCAGTCACCAGCTTGCGGCCTCTCTGGCCAGGACGACTGAGTCGGCCACGGATGCTGGCACCCAGAAGGCTCTTTCTCTTACTAGGCGCCTCCTACTCTAAAATTCCATTCAGTGCCTTGGTGATATCCGAACTGCTCTCTTTGAGGCAGGATGCTGACTGTGAATCAGATCAGATTGTCACTCCCGCAGCAGGGTTGGATGTGTTCCATCGATTTAACAGAAGCCTACTGGCATGTCCCCATCAACAAATGTTTTCAGAAATATCTAGCTTTGTGCAACGGGGATCAAACATTTGTCTTTCAAAGAATGCCCTTTGGTCTAAATTTGGCACCCCGAGTTTTCACACAATTAATCCGACAGGCATTGCTACCATTGCTAAATCAGGGAATCATGGTGTTATGGTATCTCGACGACTGGTTAATAGTAGCACAATCCAAAATAATCTGACTCCAACATGTAAAACAGGTGTTAACTCATGTAGCTGCCTTGGGGTTCAAGGTGAACTTAGCAAAGTCCTCCTTGATCCCCACCAGGAAAATCCTATGGGTGGGCCTTATCTGGGATACCGAGTTACTCACTCTGAGTCAGAGCGAGGACAACCGTCAGAGATTTCGGAGGAAACTCTTTCGGTTTCTTCATTCTCTGACGACTACGAGGAGGATCTGGGAATCTCTGGTAGGATCACTCAATTGGATACAGCTGACGGTCCCGTTAGGTCGTCTGAAGGTAAAACTAATTACTTTGGAAGGAAACAGGTGCTTTCCGCTGTCGCTAGCGGAAACGCTACGGAAAATTTCAAATTTAATCCACAACCTCCTGGCGGCTTGGGCGAAGCCAGAAGTAATGCACTCCTCCTTGACATGGACAGCTCCTCCTCAGCGGTCTGGATAGATACGAACGTGTCAGGTACCCTGGGGTGGGGTTACCAGTCAAGCCTAGGTCAGGGTCAGGGTCTATGGTCTAGGTCAAATCACCTTCATAACAATGCCAAGGAGTTGTTAGTTCCCCTATTCTTTTTAAAGGAGCATGGCATGAGCCAGGCGGGAAAGTCCCTAGCCTTCCGAATGGACAATCTGAGTGCAGTGACATGCATTCAGAAGCAAGGGTCAGCGAGATCTCGAGTGTTACAAGGGTTGTCGGAAAAGATCTTTCGACTGGCTGCAAGGCTAGAGATTTATCTTCATGCAACATATCTGCCTAGCGTGGCAAACATGTGGGCAGACGCTCTGTCTCGGAGACAGAGCAAACCACAGGCTGCCTCAGTACCTCACACGTCGGAGTCAGACTCTGGCGGGAGGTCCGGATGCATTTCTGGTAAACTGGAACAAATGGATCTCCATTTATTACAGTTTCTTACAGTAGATCCTCTGGAAAAAGGCAAACTAGGCCTGTGTATCCAGCTCAGTGCCAGTACTTGCACTACTGAGGTCGTTCACTGTGTTGGTGGCGGCGACAGCAGACGCAAAATGTTTACTATTCTGTATTTTTGCTTTATAATCAAACTTCAAATCTTGTCTTCCCCATGCTTTATCAAGATTACTTTCAAACTTCCTTATTGATTCGGAATCGACTACATACTGGGGCAGCACGTTCCACTCATTTACCACTCTATCACAAAATGAGTTCTTTGCCTTTTCAAGCCTATTTCTTTCTTTGTAAATTTTCTTAGAGTGTCCTCTCGTTCTTGTTCCCTCCTGCATCAAGAAGATACCTTCACACACATCCTCATCATACTTTCCTGTCACTATCTTAAAAGTCTCTATCATATCCCCTCTCTTTCTCCTATATGCCAGTGTCGGAAGTCCCAGTGTCCTCAACCTCTGCTCATATCCCGCGTTCTTCAACTTTGGTTGAGTTGGTTGGTTGAGCTTGCTAGCTCTCCTCTGCACTTTCTCCACTGCTTCTATATCCTTTACCATATATGGAGCCCACACGTGGTTCGCATATTCCAGGTGCGGCCTAACCAGCGCTGTATAGAGATTCCTGAAGATTTCTTCGTCAAGTGACACAAATATCCTCCTTATCAGCCCTACAATTCTATTGGCTTTGTTTATCTTTTCCGTTAAATTTTCTGAGAAATTTAACTTATTGTCTATCACTACTCCTATATCCTTTTCTGCATTCACTTCCTCCATTGCTTCATACATACTGTATCCTACCTTGTCTATCTTGCTAGTCCCAATCCGCATGTACTTGCATTTTTTGGATGAAAAGGCATTAACCAATGTTCAGACCATCCCTTCATGCCCTCCACATCTCCTTGAAGCAAACCCACATCTTCCTTACTCCTCACTCTTCTATACAGCTTAGTGTCATCCGCATACAGGTATATCTCACTTCCATTGGTTATAACTTCAGGTAAGTCGTTGATAAATATAACGAACAGTAGTGGTCCCAACACAGATCCCTGAGGTACCCCAATTGTAATTTCCCTCCACCCCGAGCCTATTCCATTCACCAGTACCCTCTGTCTCCGATCTTTCAGGAAGACTTCTATCCATTTCACACATTTCTCCCCTATACTATAGCTTCTAACTTTCTCTATTAACCTTTTATGTGGGACCTTATCGAAGGCCTTCATAAAATCGCAATATACCACGTCTATTACATCACCATCCTCCAGAGTTTGCATCCAATCATCTACCACCTTAATTAGCTGTAGTACCGTCGACCTCCCCGGCAAGAATCCGAACTGTCTCCCACTGAAAATTTGGTTTGATTTCATATGCTACATTATTCCTTCTCTAATTACCGTTTCCATTAGTTTACACACAACACTTGTCAAACTGACTGGTCTATAATTTCCTGGGTCATTTCTCTTTTCCTTCTTAAATATAGCTGTTATGTTCGCCTCTCTCCAGTCCGTCGGGATTTGTCCTGTATTAAAAGATACCTCAAATAACATTTTTAATGGCTCTACTAACAGCTCACCTCCATCCTTTATGATTCTTAGATGTATCCCATCCGGTCCCGGTGACTTACTTCTGTTTATTTTTTCTATAGCCCTCCTTATTCTAGCATGGGAAAACTCCACCCACCCGTGTACCAGATAATCCTAATCATAATTCCCACCTACTGGACTTATTTTTAACAAAAAATTCAGGAAATTATGATGTTACAGTGAGGTCCCCGCTTGGATCTTCTGATCACTGTCTGATACAGGCCACCTGTCTATCACCTACCACACCTTCCCACTCTGAACCTGTTTTGGTGACTAAATGGCATTACGATAGGGCAGACTGGGAGGGTCTTCAAGGTTTCTTTATTGATATTCCCTGGACCTCTTTCTTTTCTAATGATGCACACTCCACCTTGAGCCACATACAAGATTTTGTAAAAATTGGAATGAAACTTTTATTCCTCATCAAAAGTACAGTAAAAGATCTAATTCACCTAAATGGTTTGACCATAATTGTGCTAGAGTAACTGAACAAAAAGCAATAGCCTACAATGCATACACAAGATCAAAAACACATGAAGCCTTTAATTACTTTAGAAACATCAGAAATCATGCCAAAACTGTATTAAACCTAACTAAATCAAACTTTCTCCACAAGCAGGCAAATAAACTTCTAAATAATCCAAATGATAACAAAATATTTTGGTCTACTCTTAACTCATTCAAATCCAACTTCACTACTGCTTCATCCATTCCACCATTAAAATCTCCGGCTGGCAATCTTGTAAGTGACCCACGAGGTAAAGCTAACCTTCTTGCGGATATTTTTTCCACCTATTCAACCTTAGATGAAATAAATCAAGATGTCCCTGTACTTAATTTTAATTCGCCTGAAATTCCCTCACTTAAGATCCACACCAGACATGTCAAAACTATTTTGCAGAATCTCTCAGTAGATAAGGCTCCTGGTCCAGATGAAATTCCTCCAATAGTACTTAAGAATTGCTCCTTGGTGCTCGCTCCTGTATTGGCAAAAATGTTCCGTCTGTGTACTCATACCTCATGCTTCCCAGTACCCTGGAAAGAAGCAAACATCCAGTTCCTAAAAAAGGTGCCTCTTCAGATCCATCAAACTACAGACCAATAGCTATTACTTCCACTCTTGGTAAAGTCTTTGAAATTATATTAAATAATCACATAATTAAGCATCTTGAGAATAATAAATTAATCAGTGATAGGCAATATGGTTTTAGACAATGTCGATCAACTGCAGACATTCTTTGCCTTCTTACGCATCAAATCAACCAAGCTACAGACCAACATGGTGAAACACATACAATAGCACTGGATATTCAAAGGCATTTGATAGAGTCTGGCATCAATCCTTATTGTCGAAGATGTCACACTACGGCCTTGCATCATTAGTTCCACTAATTTCTTCTTATCTTCATAACAGAAAAATATGTGTAATGGTAGATGGCCTTTATTCTCAATTTCACTCAATAAATGCTGGTGTTCCCCAGGGATCAGTTTTGGCCCCAACTCTGTTCCTCATTCATATCAATGATCTCATATCTACCACTCATAATCCAATACATTCCTATGCAGATGACTCAACACTCCACAGTTCCTTCACATTTACCAATTTTTTCACCCAACCCGATCTTATAAATTCAAAAATAAACACTGCAATTTCTCTGAACCAGGACCTTTCTAGAATTAATGAATGGGGACAAAAGAATCTAGTGTCCTTTAATGCGCAGAAAACCAAGTACATTCAATTTTCTAACCGACAGAATCTCACTGACTCCCATATATTTTTTAATGATGTAAATATTCCCACTTCCCCTAGTATTGACATTGTCGGTATAACATTAACTACTAACTTGAGCTGGACACACTATGTTAGAAGCATTGCTAAGAATGCCTCTAAAAAAGGGTGGTTGTGGGGTTTTGAACAGAAATATTGAGAGTGTAAATGAGAGGTTAAATGGAACAATTTTAGCGTCAGGCGAAAGCGATAAGGATATTCAGTTTCATGCTAAAAATGATGACTATATTGCAAATGATAGTAGTGATGGTGCAACGGAAGATGGAAATGTCGTTAGAAATAAAGGTAAATTAGGTATAAAGAAAAGAAGTAAATTGAGAGTATATTACACAAACTGTAGGAGTCTATGTAACAAAATGAACGAACTTAGAGCCCTTGTTAGCAAAGAAAATATAGACATAATAGCGCTAACTGAAACGTGGATTAATACAGAAACCAGGCAGTTTTTAGCAGAATTTGATATACATTTCCTCCCCGGCGATCTTTTACAAAGAAGTGGGGTTAGGAACATTTGGGGTTAACTTTTAAACTTTAAATCACCCGGCGGGTGCAACCTGGAAGGGTGGGATGCCCGAATTTGCAAAATTCAGTTTAGTTGACCAGACAATTGAGGGATGCATTGTGTATCGCCTCCTTCAACATACGGCGCTTTAGGGCACAATTGGGGTAAACTTTTTTTAAAACTAATATTCACACCCGGCGGGTGCTCCTTGGAGGGATGGGAATAACGAATTTACGATTCAGTTAGTTAACCAGACAATTGAGGGATACGTTTTGTATCGCCGCCTTCAACATACGGCGATCTAAAAAGATACTTCGGGAGAAGTTAGATCTCGTATATTTGTCAGGCTTCCCAGTTTTTGATCTACGAGATAATTCGGGGGCCGGCGTCTTTTTTTTTTTTTTTTTTCTCCAAAATTGAATCTTGAAACAAACACCACCGGAAAGACTTCATCAGTTATAAACGCCATGCTGGTCTTTATATATTATGTCAGAGGGTATTCATAAATCTTTTGGACAAATTAAGATATTCTGAAATCTTTTACTTAGGAAACCCCACCGCGTAGCGAGCTGTCGCCGTTGAGTATTACGTCTCGTTACCCGGCGGGTTATTTAACACTTGTGTGCGAACATGTTTGGGTTAACCTTATGAGCTTAATTCCTGGAAATTTACTTTTTTTCCAGAGCTGGGTCCCGGCGGATCTATGCAGAACCTGGAGTAAGTATCCCACCAGTCTCTGTCATGGCTACCTTTGCCCCGGTTTTTGCTTTATGCATTACGCCCTCCTGTTCAGGTATCCCTATTTTTGCGCACACCCTTTGTATAAAATGTGTTAAAATGTCTCGTTTGGTGTAGGTTACCTTTCCGGCGTTTTTTTTCTCGTTGCTCCGAGAACACCGTTTTTGTTTACCGAGTTTTAGTCAGGATGGCTCAAAATAGGTAAGTTACCCTGACGAGTTTGGTCGCTTGAGGGCTCATAAGAAACTGCGTTTTCTGTGGTCGAGCCTGGGATCAGGCTTCCTGTGTTATTCATTGCTTTATGCATTACGCCCTCCTGTAATGTATAGTTTAGTGGGGGTTACCTTTCCGGCGTTTTTCTCGTTGCTCCGAGAACACCGTTTTTGTTTACCGAGTTTTAATCAGGATGGCTAAAATAGGTAAGTTACCCCGACGAGTTTGGTCGCTTGAGGGCTCATCAGAAACTGCGTTTTCTATGGTCGAGCCTGGGATCAGGCTTCCTGAGTTATTCCCGTCGAGGGGGGCTCCACTCAGTTTTCTAGGTGATCAGGCTGACACCTGTTGGCCTTGGTTTTCTCTGCTTTTCAAAGCCATTGAAACAATGCTGTCTGTTTGTTTGGTCTTTACCTCCCGGCAACCTTTTTACAAAGAGGTCTGGGGCAGGTATAATTGGTTTGACATTAATTATAATAATAATAATAATAATAATAATAATATTTATTCAGTTAGCAATTTACAGAGTTGGTACCACATAGTATGTTATAAATATGACATGTACCAGCCTTGCATAATTCCAAATAAGGATAGCCCAATAAGGCCGTTAAGTGTATTTCCATTGGGGTCCTTGTATATAAAACCCGGCGGTTGTACCTTCGGGTGGTTATATTAACAGATTTGCGATTCGAGATAATTTGCCAAACAATTGATTGATACAATAGGGTATCACAGCCTTCAAGACGGCGATCTATAAGGGCTTCTGGGAGAAGCCGGATTAGAGATTAAGATCGGCTTAGACTTTTTATGGGATAAAAAGATGCTTGAATCTTACTAGTGTTTCAAGTGTAAAGGGATACTTGAAAGACTTCATCTTTAATAAAGATATGCTTCATCTTTATGAGGATGAAGAAGTTATGCTTAATTCTTTTGGACAGGTAAAAGATATGCTGAAATCTTTACTAAACCATTGTAACAATGCCATTTGTTTGTTTAGTCTTTCCCTCCCGGCGACCTTTTTACAACGAGGTCTGGGGCAGGTACAATTGGTTTGACATTGCATATAAAACCCGGCGGTTGTACCTTTGGGTGGTTATATTAACTGATTTGCAATTCGCGATAATTTGCCAAACAATTGATTGATACAATAGGGTATCACGGCCTTCAAGACGGCGATCTATGAGGGCTTCTGGGAGAAGCCAGATTAGAGATTAAGATTGGCTTAGACTTTTTATGGGATAAAAAGATGCCGGAATCTTACTAGTGTTTCAAGTGTAAAGGGATACTTGAAAGACTTCATCTTTAATAAAGATATGCTCCATCTTTATGAGGATTCAGAAGATATGCTTAAATCTTCTGGACAGGTAAAGATATGCTGAAATCTTTAATATGAAACTAAAGGACAACGAAAAGTAGTGGTGGAGTGCTACGGTTCGTTGACCGGCGGTTTTGAGGCACATATTTTGTACCATTTTTTGGGTGTAACCCTATGAGCATTAATCCCCGGAAATTTCTCTTTCCAGGGCGGAGTACCGGTGTTGCACCAGGTGACCAGGTAGTTCCCGGGGGCGGGGTAGTTTTCCCCCAGTTTCTGTCGTGTCGGCACTTGAACCTCTCATTGCTGTATGTTCAACGCCGTTAAGCTCAGGTAGCCCTATCTTATTTTTATTTGTTAATGAAATAATTTAATAGCTGAATCATAATAAACATATATATTTTCTATGATTATATTATGATAATATTGTGTTTATTTATAGTAATTTATTTTAATACAATTAAATATAAATTAAATTACTTAGTATACTTTATGATTTTGCTCACCAGCTCTGCTTTCAATGTGTTAATGAGCTATGGGAGCTTTTAATTATCATAAACCTTTACGGGACTCGGACGAGGGCTCCCATTCAGGGAGTATACCGAGCTCGCAAGCGAGGGACAGCCACAGCCAAGGTGTATGGCGATACTCACAGTCGTACCTCACCCGCCGGACGATAACGCCGGCGGGCGGACCTGACGCTCTGATGACGGACGAGAACAGGTTGAGTTCCATTTATCTATTTTCCGCCGCCAGACGTGTCTCTAATGTGCCACGTAGTCAACAAACTACAGGATTAGCGAGGCGTAGTCTCGCTAATCGCGCCCTTGTGGCCGGCGCAGTGTGGTACCAGCATTTGAACACGTGGTGCCCGCACCCAGTGTCACTCCTGGTCGGGTTGTTCCACTTAGAACACAATTGGCAACCTAGATACCTCGCGGACTTGTTCATTTTAGACATTCAGGAGGCCAAGTGGCTAGCACCATATGGTAGCGACGTGACCAAGATATTCGCGAATCAATATACCCAGTCTACAAAGCGACAGTTTCAATCGCATTGGCAAGCTTTTACGTCTCGGATTCTTAGAACAAAACAAACTGTGCCCTCGGTGGCGTTGGTTGTTTATTATTTAATTTATCTCTTCATGCAGAAACATTTATCTGAAAGTGATTTATGTGGGCAGGTTTTAAACTCCGCCCACCTCCCCGTCGGCTCAGGCCTACATGGTCTCTGGACAAAGCATCGTCGTTATTCTCGTTCCCGTATGTACCAAAGACTGCAGATTTTACAAAAGGGCAGTATTCCTTATGGCTTTGGCTACCGGGAACAGAGTATCTGAGCTGGCGGCGATGAGCAACGCACCTAATTGCCTCAGGTTTGATAGGCTTCATGCGTGTATTCACATTGCACCTTCCCCAGGATTCATAGCCGAGATTGAGCACAGTGAACACGTGTTTTTCAGAGTTCACGGTGCCGGCGTTAAACAGGGGAAAGGTGCACCATCTTTTTTGCCCAGTGCAAGCTCTAACCAAATATTTAAGAGTGGCACCTCTAAATCACCAGGGTGCTTTATGGGTCGCAAGTCCGGGTGAACGCTTGATGGAGCGTACACTGGCTTCTCTCTTGGTCGAGGACTTTAACCCTTAATTAGCGGCGAGCAACATAAGTCGAGTTAAATAAAGCTGGACTATGTGGCGGCGCTCGACATAACTCGAGTGGCAATTTCAGCACGTAATGTGAGAGAGAGAGACAAGTGGTGGCAGGAGACTAGCGACTGCTCCAGACCACCGCGGCGAACCTACTGACACAAATCTCAGCTCCCTCCTCCCTCTCTCACTCGCTACATACTCAATTATGTACTGAAAGTACCGAATTACCTGCTTTTTGCACTCGCGTTGCACGGTTATTGCAAGAAAACTATCCATCATACAAGGATCGTTATGGTGTCATTCGAAAGCTCTGTTTATGCCCTTTCAGGGATAGGTACTTGTTTTACGTTCTGGGTCTTATTTAGGCATGAAAATGATCACGTAAACAGCCCTATTTTGGCTAAAAACACCCCGCTGTGCGGTACACATAAATAAACCGCATAGGCCGCTCGTAAGGTGTTAAAGAGAAGAATCCCGGCGCTGTGGGTAAGACCCACGATTTACGCAAGGGGATAGCCCCTTTACGTTTCCTTAATAATCTTTCGGTGGAAGTTATTACGTCCACACAGTTGTGGGCCTCTAATCAGGAGTTTTTGCCTCGATACCTTTCAGTAGCTCTGGACAAACCTTCCTTGCCATGTATAGCTTTACGGCAGAGGGTCTAGGTGGCCCTTTTAGTCACGTTTTGTTTAATTTCAAGAAAAGGGGGGGGGGGGAGGGTGCAGTCAGTGTGACATAGGACACCCTAGACCCCTCCGGAGTATGTGTTCGGAACATACGAGCTGTGATACTGGTTGTAGGCATTGTATTATAACATTTCTCTGAAGTATTCATTGCAGGAAATTGTGCTAAAGGCCAATAGTAGTGTTACAACAATTCTTGTTGTAAGTAGCTTTGGCTGTGAAGCAATAGATTTTTGAGAAATCTCGGTAGTTGCAACTACGACTTTTACTTTTGAAGTAATTACTTCTGCATAAGTACACGAGTTCAGTACTTCTACGAATGTACAAGAATTCATTTATGTTTGGTTATATTTTTAGGAATATATCCACTAGTTAATGGGGTTTATATGTGCACATGTAAACTTATACGTTTTTAGTTTTCACCACTTACTTTAAGTGGGGTGCCTTCTTAACTAGCAGATCTGTGCACAGAGTCTCAGAGTTAACCCTTTTTCAAGCAGGCTTCTTTGAAGCACGCTCCTGCTTGTACCCCTTTTTGACGATTTAGGCTGCATAAAGTTTATGCACCCGAATATATCTTTTTTACAAAAGTAAGAATACTATGTGGTTGTTTGATTATCTGCTTTTCTAGAGTTATGATATGATTACGAATGTCCCCCTCCAGTCTTAGAAATCAGGCATGTTCGTCAATGATGGAGGGGCCACTAATAAATTATAGGTTTGACTCCTGTAAGGAGATAAAGAAAACCTAATATTTAGTAGTGGCCCCGTAATCATTGACGACTGGGGCCCTCCCAACCATCCCCTTCCCATTCGTTGATGTATTAAGGATTTTGGTTTACTTGATATGTCAGTGAAGGAAGAATGACGCCTGAATCAGCGTCTGGTCAAAGATCCACACAAGTACATCCACGATATGATGGAAAGCTTATTGGATAGTTATTCTTATTTTCTTTTTGTTTTTTATTTTTTACGAAGTTTTTTCGAAAATAATCAAAATGAACCCAATTCATAATGACTGAAGCCATGAGTGAGGTCGTGTGCGCTCATGATGAAGGCTCCTCAGATTTTAAATGCTCTGCGCGGTAGATTCAAACTACGGCGGATTAGTGTTTGAAGAGGATGCCTTATGTAATAGGCATGTTCGTCAATGATTACGGGGCCACTACTAAATATTATGTTTTCTTTATCTCCTTACAGGAGTCAAACCTATAGTTTGTTTAAATATGACCGAACAAGTAAGAGGGGTGGCGGTATAGCAGTGTTTGTCAGGAGTACATTAAAAAGCTGTATTAAATCAGGTATTAGACTAAATAACGATAATGAAAGTGTTTGGGTAGAGGTTAACGAAGGTAGTGAGACCATAGTTATTGGAGTTATGTATAGACCGCCAAATATGAGTAGAAATGACGGAACGTCATTATGGGAGGAAATTAAAATGGCATCAAGGTTTAGCAATGTGTGCATTATGGGGGATTTTAATTTTCCGAATATAGATTGGCAGCATCAAATAGGAGACTGATTCTGAGGAGTTTATAGAGGTAGTACAAGATAGTTTTTTATTTCAATTCATAGATACGCCGACTAGAGGTAATAATATTCTCGATCTAGTTTTCAGTAACAATGAACATATGGTAAATAATGTAGAGATAGGGGACCACCTAAGAAATAGTGACCACAATTCTGTGTATTTTAATATACAATGGAAAGGTAATACCAGAGAGAATACAACATTAATACCTGACTTCAGAAAAGCCAATTATGGTGGGTTAAGAAGAGCCCTATTAGCGGACCCTATGGTCAAAAAATTAAGTCGATCCAGGTGTCCAAATGAGTGTACCCCTTCTCAGGCACCTGTCATCTTAAGTCAGGAAGAGACGTCAACCTTGGTAGATACATACGATAATTTTATAGAGTCAGTATTCAATGCACAAAATAAATACATCCCCAAAAGAAAATTTAGATCAACACAGAACCAACCCAAATGGATGAATAATAGACTATTAGATCTTCTAGGACAAAAGAGAGGAATATATAGAAAAATTAGGAAAGGCGAAATTCACCTACTTGCTTACTATCAGAATCTATCAAGGCAGGTAAAAAAGGATATTAGGAAAGAAAAAAGAAATTATGAAATTAAGGTTGCCAATGACTCAAAAGATAATCCTAAAGCTTTTTACCAACTATATAAATCCAAGGTTAGAGATGTAATTGGTCCCCTTAAACTTCGATAGGAGAAATGACAGAAAATGATTTAGAAATGTGCAGTACATTAAATAGTCAATTTCTTTCCGTTTTCACTAATGAAAATTTGGCACAGTTTCCAGAAGTCTGTAAGGTATATAGCGATAGTATAGAAAATTGGTTAAGTACGGTTACTATAAGTAGAAATGATGTGCTTAAGGAAATTGACAGACTGAAACCTCATAAATCGCCTGGTCCTGATGAGGTATATGCTAGAGTATTAAAAGAATGTAGGGATGAGTTAAGTTACCCATTAACATTTCTATTTAACAAGTCACTAGAGAGAGGTATAGTTCCAGAAGCTTGGAAGCTTGCAAACGTAGTTCCGATTTTCAAAAGAGGTGACAAATCAATAGCATCCAATTACCGTCACATTAGTCTTACATCAATCATAGGAAAGCTACTAGAGTCAATTATTGCTAGTAAAATTAGAAACCACTTAGATACATTTAATTTAATAAATTCTTCTCAGCATGGATTCACTCAGGGACGTTCTTGCCTTACTAATTTGATTAGTTTTTTCTCAGAGGTATATGAAGCAGTAGATAATGACAAGTCATATGATATAATATATTTAGATTTCAGTAAAGCTTTCGACAGAGTCCCCCATGAGAGATTGATGAGAAAGGTTGAGGCGCATGGAATAGGTGGGGCGTTGTTGGGATGGATTAGGTCATGGCTAATTGGTAGGAAGCAGAGAGTTAGCATAAATGGTACGAAGTCAGAATGGGGAGCAGTCAAAAGTGGTGTCCCCCAGGGATCTGTATTAGGTCCTCTGTTGTTTGTTATATACATAAATGACCTTGATTTAGGTATAACTAGTAGGATAAGTAAATTTGCAGACGATACCAAAATGGGGAGAACAATTGATTCAGATAGAGATATAGAGTGCGTCCAAAGGGATCTAGATACCTTACACGAATGGTCAGTAAATTGACAGATGAAGTTTAACATTGACAAATGCAAGGTATTAAAGATAGGGAAGATGCATACAAATGTTAAATATAAACTAGCTAATATGGAATTAGAAAGCTCGAATTGTGAGAAAGATCTAGGTGTGTTTGTTAGCAATGATTTGAAGCCTAGAAAACAGTGTATAAGCGTTCGAAACAAGGCAAACAGGATTCTCGGGTTCATCTCTAGGAGTGTGAGTAACAGAACTGCTGATGTTATCTTAAAACTTTACTTGTCATTAGTGAGACCCCATATGGATTATGCTGTTCAATTTTGGTGTCCTTATTACAGAATGGACATAGATTCATTGGAGAGAATACAACGTAGAATGACAAAAATGATCCATAATATTAGAAATCTTCCGTATAAAGAAAGGTTGAAGAAATTAGGCTAACATTCGTTAGAGAGACGCAGAGTTAGAGGGGATATGATAGAGGTGTTCAAGTGGGTTAGTGGGATTAACAAAGGGGACATGACAAATGTACTAAAGCTCAGTGATAGCGAAAGAACTCGTACCAATGGTTTCAAATTAGATAAATTTCGTTTCAGAAAGATATAGGCAAATATTGGTTTGGTAACAGAGTTGTAGATGGGTGGAATGGACTACCAAGTGCTATAGTGGGATTAAAAACGGTAGGGAGCTTTAAGATAAAATTGGATAAACATATGGACGAGAAGGGTTGGGTGTGAAGGGGGATCAGCCGGGTTGGGCCAATCAGCGCTCTGCAGACCCCGTAATCCTGCGTTAATCTCTAACCGTTTTGGTAAGATGATCCTTAGGGTATTAGAGTGTTGAGCCTATAATTGGGCTTTGTAATTGGGGTTGTGTGGGAAAGGGATCTGCCTTGCTTAGGCCAATCGGCTTTCTGCAGACTCCCATTTTCTTATGTTCTTATGTTCTTAAAAAACTGGGACTCCTGTACAGAGTTCAAGATTTCTTCACTAACGAGCAGTTGGCCGTAATATATAAAAGTCATGTGCGTTCTCAGATGGATTACTGTTCACCTCTGTGGAGTGGAAGTGGAGTGGTTGCATTGAGGCAGTTGGACAAAATTCAAAATAAAGCTATTAGATTAATCAATAACCCTGCAATCACACAGGACCTTCCTACATTATTCATACGAAGAAACGTTGCATCCCTTGCATTATTCTACAGATATTTTCACAGCAATTGTTCCGAGGAACTTGCTTCAATTGTGTCTCCACATCTTTCCCCGTAGAACTAGGGCAGCTGTGAGCGCCCATGAATTTACACTCTCTCCTCCACAATGCAGAACTTCTGCTTATCAAAATTCATTTATCCCTAGAACTACTACTCTGTGGAATTCACTTCGCTCGAGTTGCTTTCCACAAACTTACAATCTAAAAAAGTTTAAATCCAGTTGTTACAAACATTTTATGAATGGAGGATGCCTTTAGGCACATGGACCTTTTTGTTTTATCTGTGTTTTTCCTTCCTCCGTTCATTGTCTCTTAAAAAAAAAAAAAAAAAAAAAATCTAGTACTGGTGCCTGTTTGATGGGAATAGTAGGCACTCCATCAACCCATCAACCGACTCCACTGTTAGTACCCCCCCAAAGTATTTCCCCAGCACCTCTGCTTTCTCCTTGTCAGTTTCTGCTCTATTCCCATCATCCAAGTCTCCTATCAGTTCTGGGATACCTACTCTTCTTGTTAACTTTTCCTGAATATACTTCCAGAATATTTTTGGATTATCTTTCACATTTCTAGCAATCTCTCTCTCCCTCTCCTTCACCCCCCCTCCTTGTCTCCCACCTTATTTTATTGTTTATTTGTCTGCATTCCAGATCCACTTCTTTAGCTTCTATACTAGACCCCCTGTTCTTTTTTAACAATTTTAGTCTTTCCCACAGTCGTTTCTTTCTTCTAATCAATGTCCAAAGCTTTCTTTTCATTGGCAATTCTGGGTTCGTTCTTTTCCTCAATTTTGTTTTATCCTTACATTCCCTTACTGATACACTTTTGGATACAGCATTCTCCAGTTTAACTCTAATTTTCCACCCCAACTTCACACCAGAAATTCAAAACCTCATCAGACAACGCGACACACTGAAACACTCCCCAGCACCCCACACACAAGACATCACACAACAAATTCAAGCACTCAACACCCAAACTAACAACAAAATACAAGAACAACAAAAACTAAATTGGAATAACTTCCTACAAACACTTGATCACAAAACAAACCCCAAAAAAACTCTACAAAACACTAAACAGCATCACACTTTCCAACAGCAACACAACACAATCACATGCTGCAATCACAACAACAGACTCTACTCCTTCATGTAAACAACAAGCAAACACTCTCATCAATTACTTCTCACATGTCAGCCACCTAAAACCTTACAAAGACGACCGACGTGTCATCCGACGTAAGAGACAATTCCCCACAGACCCTGACTATACACCCTTCACCAATCACCAGACAAAGCATATCATCAACAATCTGAAGCACTCACCCGCCTGTGGCCTAGACAACATAAGCAACATACACCTCAGACCACAAGGCATACAAGCACTCACTAACATATAAAACTACAGCTATTCACACAACACAATACCAGACATTTGGAAGCAAGGTATCATCATCACATTCCCCAAACCCAACAAAGACCCCACGCTACCCTCCTCGCACCGCCCCATCACACTCCTTTGCTCCCCCTCCAAAGTCATGGAACACCTAGTATTACAACTAATTACACCCGACCTACCCCTAGCTCCAACACAACATGGCTTTAGGCCACTGCACTCCACAAACACTCTTCTCACAGACCTTACACAAAGAGCTTTTGACGGCATCAACTCAGCTAGACCACCACACAGATCACTATTAGCCACACTCGACATTAGTAAAGCCTTCGATGCCATCCCCCGCCACAACCTAACAAACAAAAATCTACAACACAAACATGCACAACAACACAAAAAGGTGGCTGGCCAACTTCCTAGCAGGCAGATGTGCACACGTATCTTTTGCCGGTCAGTCATCTAAAATCAGAAACTTTCCAAACGGAGTCCCACAAGGATCCGTCCTATCGCCCGCACTCTTCAATCTGTACATGCACGATATAACTACACCCAATACTCCCCAAATAAACTTAGCCTCCTATGCAGATGACATAACACTCACATGCACACACCATGACCCAAGAAGAGCAACAGATCTCCTTCAACCCTATCTCAACACACTACATGGCTGGTGCACTACAAACAGACTTAATCTAGTCCCAGCCAAATCCACCGCAACCCTGCTCACAAGCTGGACAGGTGAACACGAATACATCCCTCAACTCACCATAAACAACACACCCATAACACATACACACACACCCAAAATCCTAGGAGTAACATATGATACTCATATGACATTCAAACAGCACACCACAAACATTAACCCAGTGAGACCCAGCGTCGCACGTGATGCGTCGGCAGTGTTTGATCACCAACTCCCAGCGACGCATCACGTGCGTCCGACATATTAAAATCAGTTACGTGGCTCGTAAGGTAGGAAATGGCGGGAGAATAGGAGGGGGAGGTACCGTAGTGTGTGTGGGAGCCGGGCCGGTAGGTGTGAGCGGGCCAAGACAGCCGCGCGGCTGGTGGTGATGGGCTTAGTGGGGATACTTTACACCCTTAGTTCACCGCCACTTTGAACCTTCATTACTCCGGTCGTATGGGAGCTAGAGGCTTGAGATTTATGTGAGACACTCCTTAGGATGTATGCCGTACAATGCCATACTCAGTTTTCACCCTAGTGCTCCCGGGCGGGTGGTCATGCGGGGGTGACGAACTTTCGACCCCCCCCCCCCCCCCGCCCCCCAAATGACCAAGGTGAGTTTTTTTTTTTCTTCATTTCTCACCATTCTCTTCCATTTTGGCTCAACACATTTTTTTGAGGGCCCCCCCCCCCCAAAAAAAAATATCCGAGGTGATTTTTTTTTTTTTTTTTTTTTTTTCATTTCTCATCCCTGTCTTCCATTTTAGCAAACACAAATAAGAAGTGAAAATGGCTTGGGACTGGGGTGAACAAAATATTATAACTAGCCGGGGCTCAACGGATTAAAAAGAAACTGACACCCAGACTTAACGCCCTCAGGTCACTTGCTCACACAAAATTTGGACACAACAAAGAAACTACCACCACAGTATATAAACAATACATAAGATCAGTAATGGAATACGCAAGCCCAGCCTGGGCTTCTAACCTAGCTGAAACACATCATAAGACCTTACAGACTATTCAAAACAAAGCCCTGAAGATCATTACAGGCTGCACAGCTACTGCACCCACAGATCATCTACATCAAGAAACCCAAATCCTCAAAGTCAAAGACCATCTGGACATGAGAGGCACTCAATTCTGGCAGCAGCCTCCACGAACAAGACCACCCACTAAACTACATGGCAACACACCCACAGACACCAAGAAATATCAAAAACACCCAGCACACGGTGTCACACACAATTATTGTCCTCTCTCCCTCCCTGCCCACCCCGAACCAACTTCCAGAAGCACATCCATACTCATATCTCTCGCCAATCCATCCACTCACTCACAGACAACACGCAGCTGCATGCACGACCTCCCGAAATCCATCCTTCCGAATCCTCCCTCCCTCGCGAGGACAGAGTCCACCTGGCCAGGCTGAGATGCGGACACCATCCAGCTCTCCTGAGCTATCAGAAGAGACTGGATGACTCCGTTGTCGACGCCTGCCCGGGATGTAACACAGCACCCCATACCATTAAACACATCATAGAAGACTGCATTTCACACAACCACTTACGCCAACAACACAACCTACACTCAATGAGAGCTCTGTGGGAAAGCCCGATCGTGGCCATGGCCTTCCTCAGGGACTCGGGGCTGTTCGGCCAGGCAGCTTAGGGAACAACAACAACAACAACAACAACAACAACTCTAATTTTCCTCCACATTCCTTCAGCATCTTCACCGTTCAAGTATTCCCCCCAGTCAATGTCCAAACACCGTCTCAGCAGCTCATAATCTGCTCTATCATGCATGTATATTTTTGTATTGCTTCTATTATCCCTCTCTGTTTTAATATTGCAACTAAAGCTTATACAGGCATGGTCACTACGACCTATAGGGCTATCCACATTGACATGTTCCACTATATCCTCCTCATTGCTAAAAATCAAATCAAGTACACTCCTCTGCGTCCCATCTCTATATCTTGTCATCTCTGTAATATGTTGCGTTAAAAAACAATCTCTCACTTTCTCTATAAACTTGTTTTCCAGGCTATGCTGTCCCACTGGAGTAGTACAATTTGCCCAGTTGATCCTTGGCAAATTGAAATATCCAATCAAAATCTTATATTTGTTCTCTCTATTATCTATTTCCTCCATTGCTTTCAGTAGGTTATCATCCTCTTCCCTACTATTATTTGGGCTTCTATATATAGAGGCAATTAGAATTGATCCTCTTGCACATTTTACTTCAATACACAAATACTCACAATACTGCTGTCTCATATCTATTTCCGCCTCCAGACGCATCCGTAATGTGCAAAGTAGTTCACAAACTATGGGGTTATCGAGGCATGGTCTCTATGATCACGCCGTTGTGGCCGGCTCAAGTTTGGTACAATCAATTGAAGACGGTGCGAGAACCCGGTGTCGCTCCCGATCTCGTACTTCCACTTAGACACAATTGGAAACCTCAAGACCTCGCTGAATTTCGCCTTGTGGATATTCAGAAGGCCAAGCGGCTAGGCCAGTTTGGAGAAGCCGTGACTCACAAGTTGATTAATCAATACACATTATCAACACAAAGACAGTATCAATCTCATTGGAAATCATTCACTACCTGGATCGTAGAAACTGACCAACAACAGTCCTCGGTGGCCCTGGTGTTTAATTATTTAAATTACCTTTTTGAAGTGCAAAAGTTGTCAGTTGTAACATTAAGGAATCACCTCACAGCAATTTGGACACCTTTTTTTCGATTTAACTGGTCTGTCCGTGCCAGAGGCAGAGGAGAAGGGGTTCATGCAGTCTTGCTTCCGGCTTCGCCCTTCTCCACGTCAACTTACACCCACCTGGTCCCTTGATTTGACCCTTGAAATGCTTCATTCCCGTAAATATTGTCATAATCCTCTTTTCGAGTTAAGACTTAAGAAAGCCATTTTTCTGATGGCACTGGCTACGGGTGACAGGGTGTCTGAGTTGGCGGCGATGAGTTCAGAGCCATCTTCTATCTATCTATCTATCTATATGCTCAGGCCCAATCCCCATTTTGGGGGTAGCCGACTCAAGACAGAGCAAGAATAGGGAAAACACAAAAACAACATAAAACAACGAATAAACACAGATAAAAAGCACAAACTCACACACATCCAGGTCACCCAGGAGAAGACCCAGAGACCAGGGTCACCAAGGTTGCTCCAGCACTCCCCCATCTTGCTTAAGGTTTTCGAGGCGCAACATGAGTGTCAATATTGCTCCTGCTCCTAATTTCATTGCTAAAAATGAACACAGTAATAATTTCTCTACAGAGTTTGAAGTTCCAGCTCTGAAACAGGGCAATAAGCACCATTTACTTTGCCCGGTGCAATCACTCATTTTATTTATGCGGGATCTCAGCCAGCTCAGGCAGGGTCCCTCTGGGTTTCACGGACAGGTAAACGTCTTAAAAAACGACAGCTGGCTGCGTTATTAGTAGAAGTAATTAGAGAGAGTAATCCGGGTGTTCTTGCTAGATCACACCATATCCGGAAGTGGGCTGCATCACTCAGATTTGTACATAATTACTCACTTGATGATATTCAACAGACCAAGCTGTGGTCGTCCAATCATACATTCCTAACACGTTACCTGTCCGTTAATCTCATGAAACCTTACCGCACATGTATAGCATTAAGGCAGAAAGTCAAGTGTACTTAAGCTATTTTTTATAAGAAAAGGTGGGTGGGGGGGGTCCTAGCTAGGGCCTTTAACCTTCCTCCTATGTGATATAACATCATGACGAGAATTAGGGTCATGTGATAACCCGTTCCTTAGACTAAAGTAAGTCTAGTCAGAAAATGTTTATGTTTACTTTATGTATGGTAATAGAGTTTCCATTATAATATGCTCATTAATCTTAAGGATAGGATTAAAGGCAAAAGTACAAATCTATTTGTAATAGAGTACCTGTGGGCCATATATATATAGGCCACCATATTATCAGTATTTTATAAGAGATGAGATATTTATTTATTTATGTATTCATAAGCTAAAATGTATAGTTTATGTGTGTCACACCAACTGTTCTGTCAAACGTAACGGTGCTACACAACAGGCAACCTTTAACCCGGGAACTGCGGGAAGACTCTTAACCTCTGAAGTGCGCATGGGGGTAATTGGAAACGTCCCCCTGTGCTGACGTATTTGAGGTGTTTCCGCCACTAAAATATTCATTGTGCCATTAATAGCATTAATACTTATCCATATGCGCCTATTATGGGTTGATTATAAAGGTATTAACCTGAAACAACAATAAAACGAGTGAAAACAGCGTTTGGATGGTCAAAATCGGAGATATAGCCCGCGAGTTGTATAATGTATGGGTGAGCAATTGCTTTCCCGCCAATTTCCCCAAGGCCACTGAGACAGTCGATCGATACTCTCTCATCTCTTGCACTCGCTTGCTATCAGTGATGACCACACCCTCCAATCGGATTTCTAATGTTAGCACGAAAATATACCTCAGAATAAGGGAATAACAGGGAAAATAGTGATAACAAGGAGAGGAGGAAAGGGGGAAGGAGGGGAGGTAGAGGACTGAGATTTTGCATGGCCCAGGGGCCAAAAAAAAAATAAAAAATAAAAAAAAAAATATATAAAAAAAAAAAAAAATTTCGATGTCAAAAGTTGATTTTTATTTTCTCTGACTCTTAAGAGTCTCCCCGCAGTGCGCCGGGGGAACTCTTAAGAGTCTCCCCGCAGCTCCCGGGTTAAGAGTAAGGCTTTTGAACACGTACCAAAACCGCGGGTTTATAGGCAGGCAGCTACAAATTGGTGTGGGTGTAGTACTACATGGCAACTCTCGATACCACCCCGCCACACGCGCGTCCCGCACTCGTGCAAGCACCACCG
Organism: Paralithodes platypus; assembly: GCA_032716605.1. NCBI lineage: Eukaryota > Metazoa > Arthropoda > Malacostraca > Decapoda > Lithodidae > Paralithodes > Paralithodes platypus. Next base: position 29,255,568 of record CM064582.1, read on the forward strand.
CGCCAGAACCCAAGCACTAGTCATGGAGCCCACACGTCCCTCACGCTCGCGCCCTGATGACACAACCAGCCCTCCTTCTGGTGGTGTCAGCCACCGTGGAAGGCAGAGGGTGGCTACCAGAAACCCTAGCGACCAGTACGACACGCCCTACAGCTCGGAGGACGAAGCACCAGCACCAAAAGCACGTAAAAACACGTGCAAGCAAGGCAATTGCACAGAGGTCATTGGCCTTTGGGGACACTGCCACCACGACCCAGGCCACTGCAACAACCACTACCACCACCACTGCCCCCCTGCCACCAGTACCAGCGACGCAGGAGGCCGCCCTAGGGCTGCAGAACCTGCGGGGGCAGGAAAAATCAAAGGCACGGGAGTAGGGAAGAAAACCTGTACGCCTGCCACAGTGACCCTGCCACCACCACCACCACCAGCCGCCCCTGGCCCAGCTGCCCCTGCTGCCCCTGCTGCCCCTGCCCAAGGAAAAGGGAAGGGAAAGGGGAAGGGGAAAGCGAGAGGGAAAGCGACTGGTGGCCCTGCCGGCCCTGCCGGCCCTGCCGGCCCTGCTGCCCCTGCCGCCTCTGCCCAAGGAAGAGGGAAAGGGAAAGGGAAAGGGGCGACAGGCACCACCATCATCTTGCCTGCCTCCAGGCCCACTGCACCACGCACCACTGCCACCCCTGCTGGCCCTTCTGCCCCTGCCCCTGCCCATAAGACGCCCCTACGTGCTAGAGTGAGCAGAAAAAATCTGACACCATCCAAGTACACCGCCCTGCTGTTTGGTGGTGATTCGCAGGGCATTGGCAGCCCTGCGGGTTTCGACGACGACGCCCTAGCACGGGACCAAGGGTGGGGGGATTTGGGAGTGGACAGTGGAAGTGAGTCAGACGTCGGTGATGAGAATGAAGAAGTGCGTCTGTCTAGTGAAGAGGAGGGTGATGATGATGCTGTGTTGTATCGTGAACATGACAGCGATATTTCAGACGCAGAAGCAGACGGAGACGACATTCCGATCCCTGGCATGCCTTCGTTTGAGTGTTCTGATGGGGTCAATTTTGTGCCTGACGTGCCCCAGTTCAATCCTGGTACGTCAGGTACAACTGATGACTGGCCCTGTGACGAAAACGCAAACGAAAGCGACTTCTTCCTCGCTTTTTTGGATTTGGAGGTAATGACTTACATCGTTGCCCAAACAAACACCTACTACAGGTGGGTGTTTGGCAAATTGGACGTCATTTCTCCAAAAGCGAGAATACGAGGCTGGGTGGATACGACTGTGGAAGAATTCATGAAGTTTTTTGCCTTGTTGTTCCTCATGCCTCTTTGCAAGAAGCATGTGTTGCAACACTACTGGAAGCACGACCCTCTCATCGCCACCCCAACTTTCAATAAGTTCATGACTCGTGACAGATTTTTGTTGCTGCTAAGATTTATGCACTTTGCAGACAACGAAAATCCTAACAGGATTGACAGTATATGGAAAGTTCGGGATGTGTTCACCATGTTGTTGGAGAGGTATAGGAAATACTTTTACCCCTTCCTCAATTTGGTGATTGATGAGTCGCTCGTGCTCTTCAAAGGACATCTTGTTTTCAAGCAGTATATCCCCTTGAAAAGGCATAGGTTCGGAATCAAGCTCTTCGTGTTGTGCGACTGTGAAACTGGAATAGTGCTTGACATGATCGTGTATACAGGAACTGACATTGACGTACCGAAACCCGCTCCCGGTGACCCCATGGGCATGTCAGGTGCCATCGTCAGAAAAATGTTGGCACCTTACCTGGGCAAAGGCCACATCATCTACACTGACAACTGGTATACTTCTCCTGCTCTCTGCCAGTTTCTTCATGACAACCAAACGGGGTCATGTGGGACTGTCAGAAAGACAAGAAAGTTTATGCCCAAGTTCACAGGTGATGTCATTCCTCTGTCAGATGCCTCCTCCAGTGACACACCTTCTGAAGACGAACTGGCCAAGGAACACCACGAGAGGCATGTCCGAAGAAGGCGACGAAAGGGGCAGAAGTACAAGCAACTTGAAAAGTCCGGGAAAGTGGTAGCCCTGAATTGGAAGGACAAAAGAGACGTTCACCTGCTTGCCACAGTCCACACAGGTGCCCAGATGGACTCTGGTAAAATCCACTACCGAACCAGGAAGATCATCTATAAGCCCGGCATGGTAGTAGACTACACAAAGAACATGCGCCTGGTGGACAAGTCTGACTGTCAACTGTCGGGCGTTGAGTGTCTGAGGAAGACTGTGAAGTGGTATCACAAGCTCTTCCTCCACCTAGTTGACATCACGATGCTCAACGCCTACAACTTGTGGTTGGTGAAGAGAGAGATGGCCCCACACCAGAAGCTAAAATTCCGGGAGTTTGTGTACAACGTTGCATATCAACTCCTGGAGAAGTATGGCACCACCACTCACAGACGTACGGCATAGCGTGGGGATCACGTCCCTGACCGCATCCAGCTGGGGGTTGAAAGACACTACCCAACCAACACCGAGCTGGTTGGCACTCGTCACAGGCAGGTGCAGTGCCACGTCTGCAGCACCAGTGTAAGGAAACCCCACGTAACCAAAAGAGTCACCTCAATGTGCGCTGAGTGCAAAGTTGCACTCTGCTTGGGTGACTGCTTCAGGGACTACCACATGTATAAAAACTACTGATTGCCGCCCCCTGCCCTGCCCTGCCCTGGACTCGCCCCCTGCCCTGCCCTGGACTCGCACCCTACCTTACCTGACCTGACCAAATTGATCACGCTACCTCATAATGTAACATATATATTATATAATGTATAAGTTCCAAAGATGTCCCGTCCCTGTGGTATAGCTTTTTACATTATATAATTGTATATTTCATTATTTATAAGTTTATAAGTTTCAAAGATTTCCATGTAATATGCCTTCTTTTTTAGTATATCAATATTATATGTTTGTTATAGCCAAAGTAATTAATGTGTATATATTTTCTTACCTCAAATGAATTGTACCAAAATAAATATGTTTCAATAAATCCTGTCAAACCTACTAAGATAATAAAAAAACAAAATAAAAAAAAACAAAAAATACAAGGTCATGTCATTGTATTCTTACAATATGATATATTCTATGAATATTTCATATTGTTAGAATACAATGGCATGATCTTGTAAAAAAAATGTTTTATCAAAATTTATCTAAACAGTATAAAACCTTCCCCATTCCCCTCTTGGATTCGATCCCACTACCCTACCACACTTTGAGTTTTCCAGTCCGCGACCTTACCAACCATGCCACAGGAGCTCATACCAAATGTCACTCAAAACTTCGTGTCTACAATCGAAATGACAATATACAAAAAAAACATGAATTATCCCACCAATTTACGTTTGTAAATTGATGGGATTATCAATTATATCATGCAAAGGTTTATAAAAGTTTGTCTCTGTCAAGAATTATTAATTATATAACTTTATTCTGTCAAAAATTGCCCAAACACTCAGCAAAATTGCCCCTCTCAGTGTGACTCCAGTCATTATCACACGGTCAGTGGGTCAGTGGGTGACCCTTCCCTCCCTCCATCCACAACACCTCTCTCTGTCTGAGTTTGGCTACCAACTAAATTCGTATAAATACAGCATGCATAAAATACTCTTCACAAATACATTTGTATTGTATAATATTGTAAATAATAATGAATAATAACTGTGTGGGTGTCGAAAATTGCTCAACCATCTTTCTTATATCTCGCCTACGCCCTTACGCGCGTATATTGCATTATACATAGTCATGACTGTCATACAAATACTTGCAGTACCGGTAGGTCTCGAATATACATTTAGATTGCATATTACTTGCAAATAAATAAATATAAGTTTTCTGGTGGCAATCTACCCTTTCGCAAGTGTAAGGAGACACCAGTCTATATTTAGCTCTCTATCAAAAAAGGTTATCTGCCTGTGTTTACTGACCACCCTCGTTCCTGGTCTATAATATAGTACTTTATTTACAGTCAATGGCCTACATGTTTCTGTGGTACTTCACATGTGTCTAAAATGCAATGTCTGCTTGCATAAAAATGCAATTCTGAAAGCCATTTATACATACGACATACGCATGTCTCACTTTCTCTCTCTCTCCATTCCTGGCTCATGTTATTGTAGACCTCTGGGTGGCGACGAACCCCAGACACCTGCTAGACAAAAGTTTCAAAATCCCAAGACATCCATACGCCTCGGGCGCCTCCACAATTATCACACAGCTGCGTATGTTTCTTGATAGCTGCGTATGTTTCTCCCTGCCTTCACTCTCTCCACGACTCACTCCGTGCCTCCCTCCCACCCTTTTAGGTTTCCGTCTGCTAGAAACTCATTGATAATGTGCATAAATATTGCATGAATTGGTCTATATGCGGTATATATATTGTTATATGGGACGTCTACATACGTACAAGTCTGTGTTATAGCATGACAGTGCTCTAAGTACGAGATATACGTGATATTTATGGCGCAACACACCTTCTCCCCCTTCCATTCCCAGCACAACTCAATCACACCTTGGTTCACGCATAGAAACTCATTGATAATGTGCGTAAATATCGCATGAATTGGTCTATATGCGGCATATATATTGATATATGGGACGTCTACATACGTACAAGTCTGTATTATAGCATGACAGTGTTCTAAGTACGAGATATACGTGATATTATAGCGCAAACCACACTCTCATCTCATAAATTGCCGCCAAACCTCCAACCCGTCTTCATTCCCGCCTAAAAATTCATTGATAATTCCCTTATATATTGCAATTTTTGGTCACTATGAGGCATATTCATTGTTATATGGGTGGCCTACACACGTATACATACTCTACAATGCCTAAAAGGGATCAAGAAAGGAGATATACGTGATATTACGCGGTAACCCACCCCCTCCTCCCTCAGGTTCTATCCCCTGGGCGCGTGAAAATTCAGCCGGGAAATCTCGCCGCTCGATGACAATCTAGCCGCGCGGTGCCATTCGCTCCACATTTTTCAACTACGGACCGTTCCCCCACCCTCCCCCAGACATTTTTTGGGGGGTCAAATATATATGGGCCGATGCACGCAAACATTCCCTACACGCTGATGTACTTTTTATCGAAATTGGCAATGGGTCCCAAAATCATCATACATGCGCACAGTATGTACCTGTAAAAAAAAACCTGTGCGCCGCGGAGAGGTTAAGAGACGCCGCCTGTAAACCCTTTTTTTATTTTTATTTAACGGTGAGCTTTTTCGTACGTGTTTCTCTATAAACCTTAGTAATTTGTTAGTGGTTATGATATTCCTGATGAATGTCCCCCTCCAGACTTGAGATATCAGGCGCATCGTCAATGTTGAAGGGGCCACTAATAAATTATAGGTTTGAGTCCCGAAGGGAAGAAGAAAAATCTAATATTTAGTAGTGGCCCTGGAATCATTGACGATTTTGGCCCTCCCTTCCATCCCCTTTCCATTCATCTGCTATATTTTGAGAGTTTTGATATATCAGTTTAAGGACGAGAGATCGCTTCGATGAGTGAGGCGAAGCGTGCGGAACAGCAGACACATGGGAAGCGCATTGCTAAGATCAAGTTTAAATTTATTATTTCTATTATTTTTGCTAGTTTTTCTAGTAGTGGTACCCACATCATATAGGATGAGTCTGTGAGTGGTTTTTAAGAGCGTTTCGCTCACGATGTGTGGCAATCGTATTTTGATCTCTCCCGGGCGGGAAGTTTGAAAGACAAGCTTGAGTTCAAAGATTGGCCATAAACAATGTTAAGGCGCATTGTCAATGATTCCGGGGCCACTACTAATTATTAGGTTTTCCTTCTTCCCTTCGGGACTCAAACCTATTATTTGGATTTAATTCCTTGTATATATCAGATGTTTGCAGTAAGACAGTAATGCGAGAAGTATTTAGAGAAGCATAAGGAGATATTTTGGGCTTTTATGGATTTGGAAAAAGCTTATGATCGTGTGGATCGTGAAGCAATGTGGAAGGTGTTAAGGATGTATGAAATTGGAGGAAATTTGTTAGAAGCAGTTAAGAGTTTTTATGAAGGGAGCAGAACATGTGTTAGAGTAGGAAATGGTGAGTTTAATGAATGTTTTGAGGTAAAGGTAGCTTTGTGACAGGGTTGTGTAATGTCACCATGGCTGTTAAATATGTTTATGGATGGTGTGGTGAGGGAGGTGAAAAGGAGAACTATGGGAAGAGGATTGGGTTTAGTAGGAAAGAATGGTAGAGATTGGGAGGTGAATCAGTTGCTGTTCGCTGATGACAGAGCATTGGTGGCGGATTCTGAGGAGAAACTGCAGCGGGTAGTAAAAGAGTTTGGTGTGGTTTGTGGAAGGAGGAAACTGAAGGTGAACGTCAATAAAAGTAAAGTAATGGTGTGTAATAGGGGTGATCATAGGGTGAATCTAGATGTGAAGCTGGATGGGGAAATATTGGAACAAGTAGAGAGTTTTAAATATCTAGGAGGAACGATAAGCAGGAGTGGAGGTATGGAAATGGAGATAAAACAGAGAGTGTGTGAAGGAAGAAAGGTTTTCGGAGCAATGGGAAGTATGTGGAAGACGAGAAATGTCGGAATGAAAGTAAAAAGTGCAATGTATCAAAGAATTGTTGTGCCAACAGTGATGTATGGGGCTGAGACATGGGCTCTGAAGAAAAAGGAGAGAAGAAAGCTGGGTGTGATGGAGATGAGCTGCTTGAGGAGTATGTGTGGAGTTACTCGTAGAGATGGATTGAGGAATGAAGAGATACATAGGAGAGTGGGGCAGCAGGAACATTTGTCAGCCAGAGTGGACAGAAGGGTGCTTGTATGGTCATGTTGAACGAATGGGAGATGAAAGGCTTACAAAGAGAATATGTGAGTCGATACAAGGGGAGATAGAAGGGCAGGAAGACCACCATTGAGATGGAGAGACTGTGTAAGACAAGCTTTGGATGATAGAGGAATGACCATAGATCAGGCAAAGGAAGTGGTAATAAACAGGAATGAATGGAGAATGCTTGTGAATAGTTGAGTGAACACGTACATGGTCATTTGGGGGAAGGGGTCGGGCGCAAGTTGGACTAGATAATAGTCCATCAGGTGCCTGGCTCGAGGAGATGATTAATATGAAGGATGCGCTTGAAAGTGTGGTGGGTGGGCTTGTGACTTCGGCTCCGCTGCATGTCTGCCTGCCGAGATCAGAACCTGTCCAGGTGGTCGGGGGCCGGGGGAGTGCTGGAGCGACCTTGGTGACCCTGGTCTCTGAGTTTTCTCCTGGGTGACCTAGAATGTGTGTGAATTTGTGTTTTATCTGTGTTTGTTCGTTGTTTTATGTTTTGTGTTTTCCCTGTTCTTGCTCTGTCTTGAGTCGGCCACCCCCAAGAAAAAGAAAAAAAATAATAAAATAGAATAAAATAGAAAATAAAAATGAAAATAGGAAAAAAATGGGGAATGGGCCTGAGCATATAGGTAAATAGATAAAGATATATCAAAGAGGTGCACTAATACTGATTTTAACACTGGTACACTCATAGAGAGAATCTATTTCCATAGACTCAAGTTAGTTAACACTTTCAATGATTTATTTCGAAATAAGGAACTTTTGGAATCTGAAATATTTATCATTGGGCGATATTATGGCAGATCGAGTTAATACATGCGAAAACCGGCTTATTTGGATTTAATTCCTTGTATAATTATATCAGAGAGGTGCACTAATACTGATTTTAACACTGGTACATTCATAGTGAGAATCTGTTTCCATAGACATTTATTTCGAAATAAGGAACTTTTGAACTCTACTTATTTTGCCTCGTCACTGGCATCGACTTAGATAAATTTTCCAATATCTATTTCTGTAGATATGTAGAATAATAATAATAATAATAGTTCTTAAAGCTAGCGCATGCTAAGCTAGCTAAGGATAGCTCAATAAGGCCGATTAGGCGTAGAACACTAGCTGCTTGTAGTCTTCTGAGTCTCCGTAGGCCGTCTAGGTTGGCCAGTCATGTGAAGTAGGATATCTATATTTCACATCATAATGGTAGGTATATGAGCCGTCTTAATATTAGTAGTCTGGTGGTCTCCTATGGCTGATGTTAGTGGATTGACATGGTGACGAGGTTTTTCTTTTTTATTTAGTTTACCCTTCTCCCGACATTTTCTCGTTCGTTGTTCTTCCGTTTGGTGTGAGGCCTTTTGTTATAGCTTATCCTCCTCTCGACGTTTTTTCTTTCGTGGTTCTTCCGTTTTCTTCCTTTCTCGTTTTGGGAAATTACTTTTATTTGTCCTCCTCTGGGCTTCGATTTTCCTCCTCAGGGTATCTTTGTTCATTTCATTTTCTGGGTATTTTAGCAAACATGACGTATTCAGTGGTGGCGAGGAGCTGTTCAAGACTATTAATAGGGAAAACATATTGCAAGTGTGTGGCTCTACCTGCTATATTGTATGGGTCTAATGTGGTGGATTTCACAAAACAAGAGATAGATAGATTGCAAAGAATAGTGAACAGCGTATGTAGAAAAATACTAGGAGCCCCAAGCTATGCACAGCAAGCGGCATTGAGAGGAGAAATAGTAATGTCTAGCATGAAAACGAGAATAATGGAAGGCCAGTTAAAATACCTACAGTATATTATATTGAGAGAGGAAGGGAATTAATTACTTGAAAGAGTAGTGGAGGAGATGAGAGTGGCAACCAAAAGGAATAGATGGATAGAAAGACTAATAGAAGATAGGAAAAGGGTGGATATCAGGGGAAAGATAGTGACAAATGATGACATAAGAAAAACAGTTAAAGGATGGGACACAAAAGTATGGAAGCAGGAAATGCAAGAAAAAGTGAGTTTGACAATGTTTAGAAAGTGAAGAGAAGAGTTGGGTGGCCAAGAAAAAGTATACCACAACAGGGAAGCCTCAGTGATTTTATTTAAGTGCAGAACTAATAATATGAACCTGGGGGACAGACAAATTTAAGGTTTCATAATGAAATAACAGAATGCATCAAGTGTGGAGACACATTTGAAGACCTGAAACACTTTGTACTACATTGCCCAGCATATGAAGAAGAGAGAAGCAGAAATCCAGCCCTGCAGCGACCCTATCAGCAAGACGAGGAATGTATAATTGGCAACCTACTATACGACAATAACAACATTAAAGATAACAAAATAACATTGTATATTTTTTTGGAAAATAAGGGAGAAGATTAAAAACTCAGTACCATAATAATAATAAAATAGACCCAGACCGCAAAGGAACACATCAAGAAGTGCCGCTATAAAGGCAATACTTCCGTCATCCAACTCAACTCAACTGGAGTGGGTTCAATAGTACTATTTCTAGCTCACGGTTGCTGCTACAGTGCTCTTGAACGCTATTGTGCGCGCATATGGTTGCTCATTCAGCGCACAGCCTTTTGAGGAGTGACGCCGTGAGGCGCACAGACAATACATCTTCACAATTCGTCTTTAGCGTTAGCAGACGAATTACTCTTGACCATATGCACACAATATCACTTAAAAACATTGACTATTCATATTAGTATGTGTTATTATTTACTTTAAAACATTCACATTAAATTTTCGATCAAAATATTAATACAAATATACACCTTTATGTATCCGCATGTAGAAGTGACGGACTAAAATAACATATGTCAAATTTTATGAACGAATTTGCTTTCTTTCATATAATTATACTTTATTGTATAATGTAATAAAAGAAATATGGTTACTAATAAATATTAATATGTATTTTAGGCCAATGAGACGCTATAATTTAATAGTCTAGCATGCTTTAATTAGGCCTAATTACTTATGGACAATACAGAATATAATTAATATCCTAGCAGTTGTTTATATGTAAAGAACGGTCATTGTCGTTGTTTTGAGCGTCAAACGAAGATGCTGGTATAAACGTAACCATGGCAACCACCAAGTTTGTTTATGTATACTGTACGTGTGGAAGAGGCTTCAAAATCATTCAATTAGAGCTGTGGTGGTCGAGTGGTGAGCACGCTCACGTGTGAATCTGTAAGACCCGGGATCGAATCCCTGCCACGGCGGACATTTAAATTAGTGGGTGTGCTAGTACGTCCTAGCATGTTTCACATGCTCGCACCCAGTCAGGGGACATCCTGACGACGTATACAGACTAAACACACATAACAAAGCCACTCCAACAGCTTCCTCTCTATCCAACACCCCTCCTCCCCTCTCTACACTCTTCAAAAACAAAAATATATCTCAAACTGGAAAAAAGAGAAACTAAAGAGTGGGGAAACAAAGGAAATGGAAGATATAATGGGAGTGGCGCTAGCGTCGAGGATGAATAATGGAAGGGAAGAAAAAACAACAGTAATAATAGGGTATTTCACGGTGGAAGGGGGGAGAAGGGAACGAGAAGAAAACAGAATAAAGTACCAAGGAATACAAGAAATGATAAGGGGTAGAGAGGAAGAGATAATAATAATGGGAGACATGAATGCACACATAGGGATACTAGGGGAAAGGATAAACGGAAATGGAGAAACCCTGATCCAATTTGCGGAAGAAAATAACATGGAAATACTGAACCAAACAATGGGAGAGGGGAAGGCGACATGGATAAGACACGGAAAAGGCCAAAGATCGGCGATAGACTACATACTAGCGAATGGAAGAGCAAGGGAAGAGATCCAAAACATGTGGATAGATGAGGAGAATGAAGTGGGGATACAAAACGATCACAGACTCATGGTGATAACTACATAAAGGAATGGAAAAACATAGGAAACACGAGGAGGATAAATAGATGGAATCTAAAAAGTGAAAGATGGATGGAATACAAAAGATACCTTGAAGGAATCGGGGAAAGAAGAGAGGGGAGCATAGAAGATATGGACGGAGAGTTGATGATGGACATAAATAGAGTGGCAGAAAGAAGCATAGGAAGAATAAGAAGGTGGATAGGAAAAAGAAAACAAAAACCATGGTGAAATAGGGAAATAAAGCAAGGAAGATGTGAAAGAAGGAATGCAAACAGAAAGGAGAAGGATGATAAATAAAGCACAAAGGTTAGCAAATCTCACACACTCAGTAACAGCAAGGAGTTGTAATAAGATGTTAATTGGGAAAAACATTCTGGAAAAGTTTAGCTCTACCTGGAATCCTATATGCAGCTAGTGTTCTGGAGTACAACAAAGAAGAAAGAAAAAAACTACAACGAATAGAAAATTCTGTTTATAGGATGATATTGGGAGGATCTAAAGGAACCCCAATTAGCTGTCTTCGAGGAGAAGTAGGAGCATCCCTGTTAGAATCAAAACAAATGAGATCAAGACTACAATACTTACAAGGCATAATGAACGGTGATGGAAATAGAATTCTATATGAAATAATTGAAGAAGGATTAGAGGAGAATAAAAATAAATGGGTAAAAGAATGCAATAGGTGTCTAAAGGAGCTTAACATTAATAGAACAAAACTGAGCAGGATGACAAAGACAGAACTGTATAAGAAGATCTATGAATGGGATACACAAATGTGGCAAAAAGACATGGAATCAAAAACCAGTCTAAACATTTACAAGAAAATAAAAAAAAAAATTGGGGGAGAAGATGAAGTATATGACAACACAGCAGCCTCAGTCACATTTTTTAAATGCAGATCAAACACCCTAAACCTAGAAGACCGAAAAAGATTTAAGAAGGAGGATACAAAATGCAGACTGTGTGAAAAAGATACAGAAAACTTAGAATATTTTATCCTGGAATGTGAAAAATATAATGAAATTAGGACAAAAATAACAAGATTACACAGGCCATATATCCAAGACACTGACCAACTTATAGGAGAGTTACTATTCAAGAAAGAAGGAAACGAAGAGATAAAACAATACTTACATAGATGTTTTTTTTTTTTTTTTTTTTTAAGAGACAATGAACGGAGGAAGGAAAAACACAGATAAAACAAAAAGGTCCATGTGCCTAAAGGCATCCTCCATTCATTAAATTTTTGTAACAACTGGATTTAAACATTTGTAGATTGTAAGTTTGTGGAAAGCAATTCGTGGGAAGTGAATTCCAAAGAGTAGTAGCTCTGGGGATAAATGAATTCTGATAAGCAGAAGTTCTGCATTGTGGAGGAGAAAGTGTAAATTCATGGGCGCTCTCAGCTGCCCTAGTTCTACAGGGAAAGATGTGGAGAGGCGGCACAATTGAAGCAAGTTCCTCGGAACAATTGCTGTGAAAATATCTGTAGAATAATGCAAGGGATGCAATGTTTCTTCGTATGGATAATGTAGGAAGGTCCTGTGTGATTGCAGGGTTATTGATTAATCTAATAGCTTTATTTTGAATTTTGTCCAACTGCCTCAATGCAACCACTCCACTTCCACCCCACAGAGGTGAACAGTAATCCATCTGAAAACGCACATGACTTTTATATATTACGGCCAACTGCTCGTCAGTGAAGAATTCTCGAACTCTGTACAGGAGTCCCAGTTTTTTAGAGGCATTCTTAGCAATGCTTCTAACATAATGTGTCCAGCTCAAGTTAGTAGTTAATGTTACACCGAGAATGTCAATACTAGGGGAAGTGGGAATATTTACATCATTAACCCGGGAGCTGCGGGGAGACTCTTAAGAGTTCCCCCGGCGCACTGCGGGGAGACTCTTAACCCGTTGAGCCCCGGCTAGTTATAATATTTTGTTCACCCCAGTCCCAAGCCATTTTCACTTATTTTTTTTGTTTGCTAAAATGGAAGACAAGGATGAGAAATGAAAAAAAAACAAAAAAAAATCACCTCTGACATTTTTTTTTGGGGGGGGGGGCCGGTGGGGAGTTGGGGGGGGGGAGCTTCAAAAAAATTTGTTGAGCCAAAATGGAAGAGAATGGTGAGAAATGAACACAAAAATAAAAAAAAAAACTCATTTCGGTCATTTGGGGGCGGGGGGGGGGGGGGTTTCAATAGTTTGTCTCCCCCGCATGACCACCCGCCCGGGAGCACTAGGGTAAAAACTGAGTATGGCATTGTACGGCATACATCCTAAGGAGTATCTCACATAAATCTCAAGCCTTTAGCTCCCATACGACCGGAGTAATGAAGGTTCAAAGTGGCGGTAAACTAGGGGTCTAAACTATCCCCACTAAGCCCACCACCACCAGCCGCGCGGCTGTCTCGGCCCGCTCACACCTACTGGCCCGGCTCCCCCACACACTACGGTACCGCCCCCTCCTATTCTCCCGCCATTTCCTACCTTACGAGCCACGTAAGTGTTTTTTATATGTCGGACGCACGTGATGCGTCGCTGGGAGTTGGTGATCAAAGACTGCCGACGCAACACGTGCGACGCTGGGTCTCAACGGGTTAAGAGTCAGAGAAAAAAAAAATCAACTTTTGACATCGAAAAAAAAAAAAAAAAAAAAAAAAAATTTTATTTTTGGCCCCTGGGCCATGCAAAATCTCAGTCCTCTACCTCCCCTCCTTCCCCACTTTCCTCCTCTCCTTCAGTTATCACCTATTTTCCCTGTTATTCACTTATTCTGAGGTATATTTTCGTGCTAACATTAGAAATCCGATTGGAGGGTGTGGTCATCACTGATAGCAAGCGAGTGCAAGAGAGAGAGAGAGAGTATCGATCGACTGTGTCTCAGTGGCCTTGGGGGAAATTGGCGGGAAAGCAGATTGCCTCACCCATACATTATACAACTCGCGGGCTATATCTCCGATTTTGACCATCCAAACGCTGTTTTCACTCGTTTTATTGTTGTTTCAGGTTAATACCTTTATATCAACCCATAATAGGCGCATATGGATAAGTATTAATGCTATTAATGGCACAATGAATATTTTAGTGACGGAAACACCTCAAATACGTCAGCACAGGGGGACGTTTCCAATTACCCCCATGCGCACTTCAGAGGTTAAAAAATATATGGGAGTCAGTGAGATTCTGTCGGTTAGAAAATTGAATGTACTTGGTTTCTGTGCATTAAAGGAAACTAGATTCTTTTGTCCCCATTCATTAATTCTAGAAAGGTCCTGGTTCAGAGAAATTGCAGTGTTTATTTTTGAATTTATAAGATCGGGTTGGGTGAAAAAATTGGTAAATGTGAAGGAACTGTGGAGTGTTGAGCCATCTGCGTAGGAATGTATTGGATTATGAGTGGTAGATATGAGATCATTGATATGAATGAGGAACAGAGTTGGGGCCAAAACTGATCCCTGGGGAACACCAGCATTTATTGAGTGAAATTGAGAATAAAGGCCATCTACCATTACACGTATTTTTCTGTTATGAAGATAAGAAGAAATTAGTGGAACTAATGATGCAAGGCCGTAGTGTGACATCTTCGACAATAAGGATTGATGCCAGACTCTATCAAATGCCTTTTGATATATCCAGTGCTATTGTATGTGTTTCACCATGTTGGTCTGTAGCTTGGTTGATTTGATGCGTAAGAAGGCAAAGAATGTCTGCAGTTGATCGACATCGTCTAAAACCATATTGCCTATCACTGATTAATTTATTTCTCAAGATGCTTAATTATGTGATTATTTAATATAATTTCAAAGACTTACCAAGAGTGGAAGTTATAGTTATTGGTCTGTAGTTTGATGGATCTGAAGAGGCACCTTTTTTAGGAACTGGATGGATGTTTGCTTCTTTTCAGGGTACTGGGAAGCATGAGGTATGAGTACACAGACGGATTTTTTTTTGCCAATACAGGAGCGAGCACCAAGGAGCAATTCTTAAGTACTATTGGAGGAATTTCATCTGGACCAGGAGCCTTATCTACTGAGAGATTCTGCAAAATAGTTTTGACATGTCTGGTGTGGATCTTAAGTGAGGGAATTTCAGGCGAATTAAAATTAAGTACAGGGACATCTTGATTTATTTCATTTAACCCGGCAAGCGCGATAGGCCTCACGGAAGGCTTCCTATAGGGAACGCGATAGGCCTCACGGAAGCAGGACCATAAAAAAAGCCTTCCATAAAAAAAAAGGGCCTATCAAAACAAAGGAATTTGTCTCTAGGTGAGATAATTCCCCTCCAGTACTCATCCATGTAAATCTCACCCACCCCCCTCCCCTCCTTCCCCCACCTTATTCCCCCCTCCCTCCCCTCCTCAATTATCACCTATTTTTCCTCTTATTATCATCATTTATCGGTTTTTTTCTCTCCCGCGATAATGTAGCACAAGTGGGTTGCATAAAAGATCGTTATGCAACACCCAGACACCGGCACACACCGCCCCGCTCTTCAGTTGACTCCCAGACAGCGAGAGGGGAGGGCTGCCTGTGTCTCTCTCTCGCCTGAGATTATGACCGGGTGGCCAATATCTTCGTTTTTCACCACCCAAATGCTTTTCCCACTTATTTTAGCACTCTTGAAGGTTCATATATACATCATATATGTAAAATAAAAGCATACCGAAAACAAAAAATGGTTTATATGTAAAATATAACGAATTCTGTCAGAATCCAGGGCTAGAAATGCACAAATAACTACCCTAGCACCTATGTCTATATCGCGCTTGTCAGGTTAAGGTTGAGTTGGTGGAGAAAATATCCGCAAGAAGGTTAGCTTTACCTCGTGGGTCACTTACAAGATTGCCAGTCGGAGATTTTAATGGTGGAATGGATGAAGCAGTAGTGAAGTTGGATTTGAATGAGTTAAGAGTAGACCAAAATATTTTGTTATCATTTGAATTATTTAGAAGTTTATTTGCCTGCTTGTGGAGAAAGTTTGATTTAGTTAGGTTTAATACAGTTTTGGCATGATTTCTGATGTTTCTAAAGTAATTAAAGGCTTCATGTGTTTTGATCTTGTGTATGCATTGTAGGCTATTGCTTTTTGTTCAGTTACTCTAGCACAATTATGGTCAAACCATTTAGGTGAATTAGATCTTTTACTGTACTTTTGATGAGGAATAAAAGTTTCCATTCCAATTTTACAAAATCTTGTATGTGGCTCAAGGTGGAGTGTGCATCATTAGAAAAGAAAGAGGTCCAGGGAATATCAATAAAGAAACCTTGAAGACCCTCCCAGTCTGCCCTATCGTAATGCCATTTAGTCACCAAAACAGGTTCAGAGTGGGAAGGTGTGGTAGGTGATAGACAGGTGGCCTGTATCAGACAGTGATCAGAAGATCCAAGCGGGGACCTCACTGTAACATCATTATTTTCTGAATTGGTTGTTAAAAATAAGTCCAGTAAGTGGGAATTAATTATGATTAGGATTATCTGGTACACGGGTGGGTTGGTTGACTAGTTGAGTGAGATTAAATGAGTCTGCAAATAGCTCACATTCAATACCAGCATTATCAGTCCTGGCTGAATGAGTGAGCCATTCAACATTATGGACATTAAAATCACCCAACACAGTGATTTCAGAAGAAGCATTTAAGTTGAGGACACTGAGTTGTGAGGACAGAGAATCAAAAAGACTTTGCTCTGGAGGAGTATTTGGGGAACGGTAGATGCAACATATGTATTTAAATTTACCAGCAGAAATTAATTTGTATATAGAATAATCAAAATAGGGACAATTGAAACTAGTAACCTCCTCCAGGGCAATTTCAGATTTTGCGAAGCAACATACACCTCCTTTAGGTCTGAAATTTTGGAGCAGTTGATAACCTAGAAAATTAAATCTAGACGTGTCAGATGTGGATGTTAGTTGAGTGTCTGTCAAAAAAAGGAGAGTAGGGGATTCTGCTTGAAGAAATTGGTGTACAGAATTGATGTTAGAGTGAAGTCCCCTTATATTACTAAAGAAAAAGCTGCACCGACGAGCAGCTTTAGGACGTTGCAATGCTCTTGACACAGTCCCATGATGACGACCGGGAGGGCCCTGTGTCAATGACCCAACCCTGCCGGGGGTGGATATCCGAGGGACCACCAGGTTTGCTCTTAACAATTGTACTGCCATATTTATTAGGTAAGTGTATGGTGTTACATGTATGATATGTAGCGGGAAGAGTAGTGTGTTATGGATAGAGGATAGCGATGTAGGGCAATGTCGTGAAGTTGGATGTGTATGTTATATAAAGAGGGTTTTCCTGATACCCCTGATGTGTGAGGCAGAAATATATGTATCCAGCTACCAAGGCCTGGGAGAGAAAATGGAATTCAGGCTATTCCCTGAGTCTCCCGAAACCTTGGCGGTAGTACTTCCCTGGGCGGGGCTGCCTACCCCTACTACCTACAAGGAGAAGGGTAGGAAAGGGTTGGAAAAGGAGAGAAAATAGGATAAAAGAACTTGACTAAAGAACAGAAAATTAAGAACACAGGAAAAATTAGGAGAGCTAAAGTGTCTTAAAAATTTATAAAAAAATGTAAAAGAAAGTAAGAAAAGTGTAACAAGAAAAGTTTTAATACTAGGAAAAAAGAAAAACAAAAAACAAAAAGTGACAATATATTTTGGAAAACATGTAAATTTATAGAAAATAAGGACCCCAGTAAGAAGATGAAGAAATAATACATCTACAGTGAAGAAAGAAAACTGGGGAAGGTGTAACAAGACCAACGAGGGGCCGATACTTAAGGCTATCCCTCAACATCATCATGATAGAGAGAAATAGGAGGGAAGGCGGAGAGAGGGAAAGAGAGGTAATACAAGCGGTGAGGACATACAAAGAAAAAGAGAAGGCAAAAATACTAATACAAGAGGCAATGATTAAACACGAGAAAGACGAAGTAGAAAAGATCAGAAACAAGGGGAAGGAGGGACAAAAGGAGTGGTATAGGATGTTAAGAGGTGTGAACGGTAGAGAGGAAGAAAACGTGGAACTAATAGTGGGAGATAGAATAATAAAGACGGAGGAAGAAATAAAAAATTAAATAAAACGATACTGGGAGGAAATAGGGGGGGGGGGGTAAATAAACAAGGGGAGGGGAGGGAATGGAACTTGGAAATGAGAGAGAAGACTACGGGAAGAAGATAGGATGGAAATGGAAAGGGAACTCACAATCGAAGAAGTAAGGAGAGGGATTAAAGCGCTAAAAAGGGGAAAGGCGACCAGCCCGGATGGGATTCCAAATGAAATGTACATGGAAGGGGGGGAAGAAATGGAAAGAAGGCTGAGGAAAATGTTTAACGAGGTACTGAGAAATGAGAGAATCCCAGAAAGATGGAATGAAGCGAGAGTAACGCTATTACACAAAGGAGGGTACAAGAGTAAAAAGGAAATGAAAAGCTACAGGCCAGTGACAGTAACAAATACAATAGGGAAACTCTTCTGCGTGATATTGAAGGAAAGGATGAATAGAGCCAATGAGAGCAACAAAATAATAAGTGACGAACAAAACGGATTCAGAAGAGACAGGAGGGGGACAGATAATATTTATATACTAAATGAAGTGGTAGGGAAATTGAAAAGAGGGAAGAGAACAGGATGCTGTGCATTTTTGCATATATAGAAAAAGCATATGATAGAGTAAATAGGGAACTGCTGTGGAAAATAATGGCAAGGAGTGGAATACCAGAAAAGTATATCAACATCATGACATCGATGTACCAGGGCACAAAGGCGAAGTACGTTCTAGGAAATATAGAAACGGGATGGGTAGAAAGCAAGAGGGGAGTAAGGCAGGGGTGTGTACTATCGCCGCTACTATTTGCGCTCTATATGGAAGAAATGACACAGAGGATAAAAAGAGTGGGGGAGGGGATACAGATAAACAAGGAAAGACTGGGGGTACTCCTATTCACTGACGATGTAGTCCTGATGGCAGAAACAGGAAGAGGGTTGAAGAGACTGCTAGAGGAAGCAACGAGATTTGGAGAGGAATTGGAAGTAAGATTCAGTGAAGAAAAGAGCCAAGTAATGAAAATGAATGGACAGCTCCAAGGGGATGAGGAATGGATGCTAGAAGGAAGCAGAATGAAGAAGACAAGAGAATATAAATACCTGGGGGTAACAATTACAGAGAAAGGGTTTGAAAAGGCAAAAAGCGAAAAGATTGGTCAAATGCAACAATGGCATGGGAGATTATGGAGCGCAACAAGATTAAGAGCGAATAGCTATGAAATAGTGTGAGGGCTGTGGAAAGGACTAGGAGTACCTGCGATTATGTATGGCATGGAGGCGGTGGAAACGACAGAGGCAGAAACGAGAAAATTAGAAACGGTACAGAATAAAATCGGAAGGACGGGATTAGGGGCAAATAAATACGTAGCACATTGCACAAGAAGCAATCCGAGGAGAAATGGGGTGGAGTACGTTTGAAGAAAGGATAGGAATTAAAAGCTAAAGGGAAGTAAAAAGTGAGGCTAGAGGGGATGGAGGAAAATAGGTGGCCAAAGAAGGTATACAGATGGGCGAGCGAGGGAAGTAAATGGAACAGGGAATGCAAAAGAAGGCTGGAAAGGATAAATATAATACAGGACCTTGTGGGAGGGTAATTTAGAAAACGAAATGGGAGGGATGATTGGGTAATATTGGAAAATGGGAAGGATGTATCAGAGATAGAGAAAGGGATAAAAGAGGAGGGAAGAAGGGGTGGGAGGGGGGAGAACGTGGTAGGTAGGTCTAGAAAAATGTCCCTAGTACTATCCTTCTACTCTAAACTTTCCCTCTTACTAACGTTTCTGAGCCAGTACCGATACAAAGGTCAGCCCTGTGGATCTACGCGGTCTGCGGGCGGATTCAAAAGAAGAAGAAGAAGGCCCCAATTCACGCTACGGAAACTGTAGCGTGTACTACCACTACGTGTAGCTCTTGAACGCGCCTCTGAACTAGCGCCAACACCGTATATTTGAACGGTTGGGCTATAGCTCTGTAGGTTGGCCAATTTTTGTTAGTGTAATGTCTTCTTGGAGGACAATAGCGAGAAAAGCCAAGGAGAAGTTGAAGCATTATCCATACTCAGGAATGTATTGTCCTCCAGACAATGACAATAGGCCTAAGGATTATCAGGAAGAGCCACGTAGGCCTAGGCCTAGGTCTAGGTCTAGGCCTACATCCAAACGGACCAAACCAACGACTGGAGTCGCCACCAGTTCTACTACCACTACTGTTACTGTCAGTGGCACCTCTCGAGGCTCTCCTTCATCTACCACACCATTATCAACGTCTTCCAAGTATCCTCTTCTTCACTGGTCCAGTGAAGAAGAGGATACTGACTCAACTGAGGCTGACAGGGTTCACAGGGAGGAAGTTCAAGTTCAAGAAGCGACTTCAGAGGTAGGCTACAATTAGGTTTGTTAGGCCTAGTTGCTACTTTGCCTAGGGTATGCTAGCTTTGAATAACCCAGCTGGAGCTGGAGAACTCGCCCATAGCCTATTTTTTTTATAATATTCAAGGACACTAGGCCTAGTCACGCAGGGTGTCAATCCACAAAATGTGAATTGTGTTATCATTATGGTTTATTATTTTGTTATCATTATAGCGCGACGGAGCGGCGCGAGCTCTAGGGGGGTCCGGGGGCATGCCCCCCCGGATTTTTTTAGATTTAAGGTGTCTAAAACACCATTTGGAAAAATGTTATTTTAATAGCCTACCACAAATTTTCAGTGTTTTTTATAAACAAAAATGGTCATTTGCATCAATATAGGCCTATAGTGTTTGTAATTAACTCCCTCCGACATATTATGTTCCAATAAGTCCAAGTTGGCGCTTGACAAGTATTTTGGGTCTTGAATTTGGCTCATGAGTGTTGTCGAAGCCTTACATTTTTCGCGATTTCCATCCACCAGAATGCTGTTTATTGTGATGTATCATATATCAATGGAAAGAGGAATATATATAGTACATGATAAAATTAAAAAAAATGTAAATAAATCGAAATATGAAAGTGTAAATGAGTCCGGAATACAATTATTTCCCATGCAATTGTCTTCACACCGTCCTAGCTCTAAATTGTGAGTGATGACCATACATTTTTTTTGCTCAAATAATAGTATTTATTCTCCTCTTTCCAAATCTGAAAACAGAAATTGTTTATCTTCAATAGTTCTCAAGCAGGTGACCGAAAAAAAAAAATATGATTTTGATTTATATGGTTTATAACATTTTCAATTTATTTCGTTGCTACGAAGTGTATGGTTTTAAATTTAGGCTGTATGAATACAGCAAATAATGCTGATGAGTATAAAACAAACTAGAAGTTCCTAGGACAAATACTTTTTGCGCTATGAATATTTGAAATGAAGAGCCAAAATGCGAATATTTACGCTTCACCCATCTCTGTTCCGGCGATGCTAGCCGGGTTCCGAGCTGTTCCCCACCTCGTGGTTGCGTTATTTTGCTCGGATACGTATATAACTGTATATATCACCGGAATCGGAAAATTGTGCTCTTTCCAATGGTGAAAACAAAAATAATATAGCATAATTGGTTCGCGAGCTATGCACAATTGTTTCCATGCAGTGA
The DNA here is from genome assembly GCA_032716605.1 of Paralithodes platypus. Taxonomy (NCBI): domain Eukaryota; kingdom Metazoa; phylum Arthropoda; class Malacostraca; order Decapoda; family Lithodidae; genus Paralithodes; species Paralithodes platypus. The sequence continues at coordinate 29,276,940 of CM064582.1, forward strand.
CCGAAAAAAAAAAAATCTGATTTTGATTGATATGGTTTATAACATTTTCGATTTATTTCGTTGCTACGAAGTGTATGGTTTTAAATTTAGGCTGAATGAATACAGCAAATAATGCTAATGAGTATAACATAAACTAGAAGTTCCTAGGACAAATACTTTTTGCGCTATGAATATTTGAAATGAAGAGCCAAAATGCGAATATTTACGCTTCACCCGTCTCTGTTCCGGCGATGCTAGCCGGGTTCCGAGCTGTTCCCCACCTCGTGTATGCGTTATTTGGTCGGATACGTATATAACTGTATATATCACCGGAATCGGAAAATTGTGCTCTTTCCAATGGTGAAAACAAAAATAATATAGAGTAATTGGTTCGTGAGCTATGCACAATTGTTTCCATGCATTGTTATTGTTATGAAAATATATGAGAATGTTTATACAGTTGTATATCTTTGCCACAATATACACCCTTTCCAACGA